>JARVZY010011033.1:0-12500 GCA_030686995.1 Artemisia argyi | reverse complement strand
TTGGTACTTTTAATCTTAACCTTTAATTAAACTCATCTAATGGCCCAGATTCTTTTTAACGGTTCTATAAAGTTCTGTACAAAAATCTGGTTGTGCATTGTGTATATATATATATATATACATATATATATATATATATATATATATATATATATATATATATATATATATATATATATATATATATATATATATATATATATATATATATATATATATATATGTGTGTGTGTGTGTGTGTGTGTGTGTGTGTAACACATCATTTGTAAAAAAAGCTGAAAATCTTTTTTTTATAGAAGACAATAAATGTTTCAACTAATTGGTTTAATTATCGTACTGTATGTTAAAAAAAGTTCAATTACAATTTATTAGCATAAACGTTACCCGAAACACTTAACCAAAATACACCAACTATAATCATTTGTTGCTGTAAAGTCTCATCGCTATGTAAGGGTACTCGTCTAGTATTATATTAAACTACTACAGAGTATTAAACACTTATGACATTTTATTAATAGAAAACTTTAGAAAATATTAAGTTACTATATAATACTGTCTTTATTACAAGCATTTATGACATTTTTAATATAAAGCATTTATGACATTTTATTAATTGTACTTTATTACATGAATATACTTTATATGTCTTCCACTTCTATATATATTTGAGACATAAGAGTACAAATAAAATGCCGAAAAACACTTCATACAAATCAAGCATGAATTTGATAATGTGTGCTCTTTTTATTCTCACAGCCTTGTCATGCGGTTTTGCTGAAAGGCCAAATGATTTTATTCGTTATACTAAAGCTAGGATCTTTATCAAGTCCAATATTGGAGATAGTCTTTCGTTCCATCTCTATGAAAAAACAAAAGATTATGGAAATCATACAATTGGTATATATGGAGAGTTTGATTGGGAATTTGGAATAGGTATTGGTTCACATGTTAAAGGGGATTTTTGGTTGGCAGGAAAGAAAAATGCAACTGTTGATCTTTTTACATATGAGATTTGGCAAATTTGTAAACATGGAAGCCCATTTGCCACCCAACATTGTTATTGGACGGTACTTCATGAAGGATTCTATCTTAGTAAATATAACCATACTTTTCCTCAAGATTGGGTGCTCAGGCAGGGATGGCAAGACTTGTAATTGCTTTTGTTCATCAATCTAATCTAAATGTCAATTCAAGTTAACTTATAAGATTGTCTTTGAATGGCCTTTAATGAAATAAAGCTTTTTGACTATTTGTGTTTTTATTTATGTTTATCATTTCACTACATGTTCTTCATTATGAACTGATATATAAAAGTAAGTAATTGTATTTTAGATCTATAATCAAATGGTTTTTGGTCTAATACTATGTAAGTAATTATTCATAAAAAACTTGTTTAAAATTTGTTTTGATACACTATATGATGGTTATGTAGTGTGGAACACAAAAGTAATATGAAGTGAGAATTTGATAGCTGAGAGATTCGTATTCTTTATCAGACTCAAATTTGATCCTCCATTAATATATATATATATATATATATATATATATATATATATATATATATATATATATATATATACTAGCTTTCTAAGCTCGCCCGATGGGCTGGCATGACTTATAAGCCCTACCGGGCTCAAATCCCTCGCCCTCCCGGGCATATAAGTCCGTCCTGAAGGGCGGACATGTCTTATAATTATCGTTGACATATTTTACTATAGCAAAAAGAAGGGTGGTAAAAAATTTATGATGATCGTTTTCATATCCCGCTCGGTTGTTGGACATGATTTATAAATATCAATTGAAAAAGTAACTTAATGAAAATAAACTATAAACATACCAAATTATTTATTGTAACACATAGTATACGAATTAAACTCAAATGAACGTCATTAGAGCATACGTGAACTTATAGTCATTCAGTTTCTTTTGATGTCCTTACTGCAAAGACAGGCTAGATACTCAAACTATACGACACACCGAGATAAAATACGATAAGACATTAGTAGTTAAAATACTAATATTCAAACTATAAGTGACGCGACCGGAGACCCACGTGGTGCCTGTAGGTCCATAATCTCAGACATTTGGGATATCCTATCTAACTGCTTCTTGTTGTACATTACCGGAAATAAGGCCATATGTTTGAGAACACCAATTTGAGTTTGCAAGAACTTGACGTAACCGGGAATTAGCTTATAAAGTTCTTGTGTCTTCTCGCGTATCTTCCTTTGCCTCACCCTTGCCGCCAAACTTTGTGCTCATAAACTTATTTCTTATAGCTCCTTCCCTCGCGTTGTGAATATGCCAATTTGCAACACAGATCGAGAGTTATTTTGATATGAATTCATATTATTATACTACTTCAATGATTTTCCATGATAATATTACCTCTTCCCGCCTTCAAATCTAGTTTTTCGACCTCAAATCTATAACATCACCAACCATAAACCTCATACGTGGGTCCAGCTGTTGGTTGTTTAATAGCTCATTGAGTCTGCTAAAGTAAAGATCATTAATTCTCTTTGACTTTTGCACCTCCCCATTGCAAATTAAGTGCCCCTTTCCTCTAAAAAAGTAACAACTAACGACTTCAGCAAAAAAAAGTGTATATATACTAATGATCAGCAAAGGGTAGCCCTAAGAATATTAAATCGATGGATACATTCATGTATACATACTCATACATTCACATATGCATACAAAGATGCTTAAATACATTTTCATATGGTGCCAATAGTATTTGAGGTTGGGGAATATAAATTTTGGATAAAGCATATAAAGTTTTTTAAAAAACAGTACTTTTGCAGTCGGGAATACAAATGATACATTACACACTAACCTTTTGGACATCAATAAAATGACCTCCAAGGTTCTTGAGCTCTTCCTTGTACACATGAATTAACAGGTCCATAGCACCCTGGCCAAAAATCATTAAGTTATTTATTTATGTAGGGCAAAAGATGCAACAGTTTTGATGTCTCGCAATAGGTTCTTGAACTCTTCCTTATAGTACAAGACTACTGATCTCACTTTCTTATGATAAGGTGAATTAAAAGGTTTTATACACTCGAATTAGTATCATAACAGATACTCTATTCTAATGAAGAGCTTTATACTTGGTGTACCTTGCTAGAGACTAAGTGTCAGCGTGTCATGAAAACTTAAGTTCTAATGAAGAGCTTTATACTTGGTGTACCTTGCTATAGACTAAGTGTCAGAGTGTCATGAAAACTTAAGTTCCAATTTAACTTGAAATAATGGGAGGTAAAGTGAGCTCCTACTGGGCAAGGCAAATCCCTTCAAGTGGTCATGTATAAGGTTAATACAAAAGTTGTTTTGCTACTATTATATACATCATTCTTGTATTCTTAATGCTATAAGTGCTAGACATGTTTTCGATAAGCTATGTTATGATATAGCGTATATATACGACATGTATCATAGACAACTAAAAAGTTTTGGACCTGTTTCATTTTTAGCTACTATACCCATTTGGCCCGTCAGATGGTAATGATTTTGTAGCATTTGTCTATTAAATTGATCCTTTACACATGGAATTCATTCTAGGGATGGGATTTTGTCTATTAAATTTTGTTATATAGTAGTTCTCTAAACAACTTTAATATAAGTCGTATTATTAACAAAATCTCTAATAACTCCTATATACGCCGAATCAATAAGCAGTAATTATGTAGTTATAAAAAGCTATCCCAAACAACCCATATATAAGAAATTGCATTAACAAACTCCAAACATAAAGGCTAATTAGTGGTGTTATACTAATTAGTTGTTTTATTAAAAACTATAAACGTTGATGCCATTAGCGGATGAGATAAAATTAGACGTTATATAAACTTTAGAGCAATGAATAGAGAACAATACATGTGTCTATGGGTTTCACGTTTCCAGTGACATCTTCCTCTCCTTGGTGTTTCTCCAGAATAGCAATCCTATTTACAAAAATGAGAAATCGAGGTTTATAAAGTGACCAAGTTAGAAGTGGCTATATAAAAGGATCCAAACTATTTTGTGACCCCTAACATCAGTATCCATATCTGAACGTATACAATGGAGTTCCCGTATCAATAAAGTTATGTGTTTTTTGTGTTAGAAGTACCTTTATTTGAGCCCTTTTATTTTAGAACAAAAACTTGACTTGCATAAGCTCTAAAGTTAATATTCTTCCGAGTTCCTTACTTTGTTTATCATCTGAATGTGGGCATTCATTAAAAAGTCTACAGTCAGCGGACACAACATACATATAAACTGAAGTCAAAAGAATACCTTAAAATAAAAAATAAAAACAAACGAATAGTAGTTCTTATGAAATTATGCCCCTTATTCCTAGATCTGATATAGTGCAAACCTGATACACAAGAGTTGAGCAATTAGTACACGCGTCATGATGAACGGGTCATGCAACCGGTCAAATTCAATGAATTAGCTATGAGTTATAAATACTTATTTGGATGTGACGCTAAAAATACATTTGCCTTTTAGTTAATATATTACAATAAATTTGGCCCGTTTGTGATAAAACACAACCCAAATTGACCCATTCATTAGTATATGGGTCCAAATTTCTCGAAAGTTATGGAAAGAAGTATGACAAGTATCAACGCCAACGATAATCGTCTTGACCCATTCACATACTAACTAACAGGTCATTTAGGTTACGCTTTATCACAAACAAATCGAATAGGTTAAGAGATTTAACTATAAATAAAGCGTGTCAAGAGGGAAGTCATCTAGAATGTATTCAAGTGAATGGAGAAATATAAATGACTATCTAAAACATATAAAATAAATTACTATATGTAGAAAGGCCGGATAAAAACAGACAAAACCACATATGCTCGTCTGGTATAGTTAATATATATGAATGTACATAATACACTACAAAATTTGAACTAACCTATTGCTGAAATAACAAAACTTCTGTAATCATATCTGACACACTTGTTATTTACAAAATAACAAAGTTTGGACAATGTGTGTTTTCAGGTTAATTCATTTCAAACTTGTAAACAGACATTTTTTGGTCAACCAGTTTCAAACCAGGCTAAAAACTACCCATTTTGACCAGTTATCAACCTACCCAACCCAATTCTCAACCACTAAAAATGACAAATAAAAAGTGTAATAAAAGATAAGAACATGCTCCCGTAATTCCTTGAGATCAAACTCATCTTTTTGTGAAAGAGCATTGTCCATTGACTAAGACTGCATCGGTGAGCTACTTTTGCTCTTTTTAATAAGTCTCTCCAGCACTAATGCTTGTTTTTGCAAAGCAAGTTGTTTTTTTTGGTTCAGTTTCTTCCTTCTCGAGACACCTCTGTTCTTTCTCCACTTTCTTGGCTTCCTCTTGCTGCTTTTTCAACTGTTTTTTCATTTCAATCTAACGACGTTTTTCCTATTTTACTGCCTCTTCTTGCAGCCGCTTCTGCTCTTTTTCTTGCAATAAAATATGTAGTTCAGAAAACAAATATCACAAAAAATATCACACTGAACTGAAAAGGTGGCCTGCCAATGACGAAGAAATCGCCTCCTCATTTCTAGAACAAAAAAAAGGAGTTTTTACCAAGGGTGTTAGGATGAGTGTCTAAGTCTGATTATTGCAATTTAAGGATGCAAGAACAGATGTGTGAGTAAACTTTTTAAAACTATAACTTTCATGATGATTCAAAAGTTTGAATAATAAGGTATGGTATGTAAAAGTATCCAAATTATTTGACTCTTCAATATAAACTAAGTCAGTCTACAAATACATTATCATAGTTAATATTGAACAAAACTATTCATTGAGTAATAATTTAAACTTCAGGTAAGAAACTATGTACTTTTGAGCTTTGAACTCCTTCGTGCCATCAACATACATGTCATATTATATTCTCTGGTCCATGAAACATGTTTTTAACTTACTTTAAATACTCTAACGTGTCATTGGTTGTGAGTTTTTGTTAACTACTTTCACCTCCAACCCATCCGCCTCTTCCTAAACTTGGAGCTGCACCTCCCAAAACTTTGCCAACTCCTTTTACTTGGACATGGGGTTCAACTCCTTCATATAGTTCCAATCTACATTCGATGTTAAAGTAGTACGCCTCTTACTATGCTGTACAGTTCAGGTGAGGATGAAGATTATTAGGTTCAGGATTTAACCTGCTGAAAGGGCATATGTCACCATCAAAATATCCCTTTTTCAAGGGTTTATGATTGTAATAAATTGTTTCACCTAAAAATGTTCATTACATTATTGTATAATTTCCCTATAAAAGTGAGCATAAGTACTTTTTATCACAAGTTGCCCTTCTAAATTTCTTGAAAGAGTAAGACCAAAGTTATATTTGAAAACAATATGCAAATTCGACCTCAGAAGTCAAAGTGTACCTTAAACTCGAAAGGGTTTCATAAAGTGTATACTTATATCATGCCTAAGTTGGTTCCTTGATCAAATCTCCATCCGAGCCTCCATTAAGTTCAGCAAGTTTCGCTTGCAATCGCTCATACTTATCTTTAATAGCAGCAGAACTCAATACATCAACTTAATCCTGAAACAAAACAAAGAACGACACTCACAAACATGAATTTCTGAAATTGCCTTTTTCAATATATGATAGATTAAAATGGATAATTGCAAATGTAGTTTTTCATTTAGTTGTTTAAGGTTACATCGAGTCTCAAAATCAACTCAAATTACCCCGATCATAAATACTACCTGATTAGATGTCTTTAGACTCATTTCATGTGGCTTTAGAGCTTATATTGTCATAGGGTTAGTTGGATAGAATGACATGTCAAAAGGTAAACTTATCATCCAACCCCACATTAAAATCTCATTTACTGAAAGATTTGTATCTACCATAGTGTGTTAGAGAAGACATTGGCCACCAAAAGAGAAAAAAGCTAGGTGACAATTGAAGCCTTGATTCAAGAAATAAACTTGTCAATTGAAATTTCGCGTAGTTTCAAACTGTAATAGAATAAATATACAGACTTGCCAACTACCTCAAGGAGATCAGATAGATTGAAGTCTTGAGATTCACTTTGAGGAAGTTTATTGCAAATCAAATATAATTCCTTGGGATCTTGCTGGAAAATATTAATATACGAACTGAATTTGCTCCTTCCAACTCAGTAGATTGACATCGCATAGTATATACTTACAACTAATATTAAGAAGAGTACCATTACAGTAAATTCGTCATCAAACACCCAATAAAATGCTTGGTAGAATTCATTCCTAAAAACAACAAAATCAGAACATGGGTCTGACATTTTCTCAATAACCATATATATATATTTTTTGGTAAATGTGTATACCTAGCTTGTTCAGCAATTAGTTGATCCATCTCATCAAATTTCCATGTAAGAACTTCAACTCCTACTGGCGAAACCAAATGCAGTACCAGACCCTCCAAAGTTCTAGGGAAATGTTGCTAACAAAAGACAAGCATTTAGGGGTCAGTTGGTATCGGAATGTCAGGTAGTCTATGTTGTGGTGCATTGGCTGTGTGGTCAAGCTAGAAAATTGATCTTCTATAAAAGGCGTATAAAATGCTTAATAATGTTTAAAACTACTTATGCTTTTAACCGTGTTTTATAATGCAGGTCTTAGTCTGCTTTAGTATTGCATCATCTTTCTAAGCAAACACATTCGCAAAAACCCTCATATAAATTGATTATCTGATTATTGCATCTCGGGTTTACAACACTTCAGTAACAACCCTTTCTATAATAATTTATAATCTACGGCTAGAAACAGGTTATAAATAATCAAATATAATACTAATAAAACGGATTTTATAGAATGTTGGTTATAAATGATCAAACTTAATACTAACAAAACTGAATATATATTATGTTTGAGCAAAATTACATTACCTTTATCCACAATATCTCACATAATTAAGAGGTGTCAGCGTAGCTAGCATGTCGTTGCTTATGCTTTTGGATTCCACACCAGTTGCATGATTCAGGCTCGGATGAACCTCTGTGACTATAGTATAGAAATCAATCCCGTGTACAACACAAAGATCATGTACCGTGCTAACTAACTCAAGGACCTTGTGAAGTCTATCACTATGTAAAATCAAACAAAAGTCAAAATCAACCATCACATAGCTTCGAGTATGCGATACAGATTTACCTTTTCTTTTTGAAGGTCTTGCAGCTGCTCATGGAATTCATCCAACTTTTTTTTTTTTTTTTTTTTTTTTTTTTTTTTTTTTTTTTTTTTTTTTTTCTTGAACGGCAATTCATCCAACTTCATCAAGGATAAATCAGACACGTCAACAACAACTTGGGTTCCTGCACGGTCATTGTTCCTTGCAATTTCTCCACGTCTTTTGAGGATTTGTGTTTGGACATCAGTGCACCACCTGAGTTGCAGACAAAAAAAAAAAAAAAAACCAATTGCAGACACCAATCCAAACAACAGTATCAACAGACTGAAATTACACCTTCTTCATCGGCAAACACACCTTGAATAGCACAATGGATCATACCACAGTGATGGCAACAAAACCATGTATAGCTAAGTGCCTGTTAAAGTTTATTACCTCAAGTAATCTGGAAAACACTCCAAAATCAGAGAAAATAGTGACGACTGAATAACATCTTGACCGAATGAAAAAGAGCATACAAAATTGCCTCTACTATGAACAAAAAAGAACCTCTGGATCATGGCTTTGGAATTCGGTTTTATATCAAAATTCAGGGTGTCAGCTTCTGGAACAATCCTTTCCCTCTAGATGTCTTCGCTATCAGCATGCTATGTTGTAGAAGCTCATGTTAGTAGTGGAATCATTGAACGTGATAGAGCTAAATTATAAGAAATAATTTATAATCAGATTAAGTAAATAACAATCATCTGTTATGTCAAAATTTTCAAACAAAACTACATGACCACCACGGTCTCGAGTAGCAAGAAGGTCCTCAAATTTATCAAATTCTATAGCTGAAATTATATACAGATAGTTTTTTGGGGGTCATCACAGCCCGTCTTCACCCACTCAAAATATTACTCATTCAGACCTAGACTTGTTTCTACCTGCTACCCCCTATTTGACCTGTCACTTTCCACCTCTAATATCCAGGAATGTCATTCAGAAGAAAATTTTTGCTTAAGACAAGCTACATCAGATGTGAATACACTAACATATGCGTTCTTACTCAAACATGACTTTGCCAACATTTTGTCTTCGTTCAAGTGTAGTTATATTTAATTTTTCGTTTGATATTTAAATCTTATAGGTCCCATTTGGTTGGTGATTTGTAAACCACATAACTTATTTCGCACACCACAAGGCTTGTTGTGTGCGCCATACCATCTAATGTTGATATTGTACCCTGCAGTATATGAAGTAATTTATGTGGTAGATCGCCCTCCCATTGAGAAGTAATAATCATATATCTATGGTCATATAAACTTAATGAAAACAAGAAAAATAAGTTGCAGTCTGTCTCAGAAACAAAAAAATACTTACAAAATCAGCATATATCAAATGTTCAAAAATTTTTGGCGCTTTCACATGCAAATACGGAAGTACACAAGGGACTATCTTTTTAAAAAGAACATCAACAATCAGACTCATTAACAATGGTTTTAAAGAAGGAATCCATCCCAGCCCCAGATACTAATGAAACTCCAACAGTCCGTAAGTTCTTAAAGAACTCCTCAAGAGCAAGAGAAAGACTTCGAGTTAAAGTTGAGGGATGAGAGTTGTCACAATCTAAGCATGGAACACCTTGAAGTTTGACATCAACTATTCAATTAACCAAATAATAAAGTTGTAAAAAAATCTTAAATAGAGAAGATAAATGATAAATCCTTAACAAAGGTGAATTTTATTTTTTATTTCTTCTAAATGTGTGTAGCAAGTGGTGGCAATCTCTACTTATTTACTTATGAAAGGGTCAAATTTATATTAACTTTTATCTCTAGCAGGTAAAAGAAATAGCTTGTAAGGAAACGGGTCGAATCTATAATGTCACACGCAGTGTAATAATTCACTATACCTCAAACCATTTCAAAAGATATTTATATCACTATCAAATAATCATGCTTGACATATTAACTATATGTGAGAATAATACAAACAAAAAGTGTTTTTGGTCATTCAACATATAGATGCTTTTATTCATACTCAAGTTACACTTCGTTGGAATCCCTTGTACCACTTCCAGTTACAATTTACAAATAATAGTTATCAGACATTTAACTTAATCTTTTTAATATCACCTAGAACATGGATATCCATATTTATTCCTATTGTATCTAAGCATATATTATATCAATTAGATTAGGTAGCTACTCTCTTCACCCACAATGTTTATTCGTTCATTTAATAAGCCACATCTTTTCCATCTAAGCACAAGCAGAAGTGATCAGACCTTGAGATTGACAGGCTTAATTTGAGTACTGTATTGTATGCATAAAAACGCATGCTCATTAGCACCCATAATCATAAATTGATCTAAAATGATGAATATATCACACATTACCTGCCTGTTTAATAATTTATTCTGAAATAAAACAGGGAACTCAAGCTTAGACTCGAGCAAAGGGCCTACTGTATATAAACTCTTCTCGCCGTCATATGTAAATCCTTTACCACCTACTCAGACTTATACAAACCAACTCTTATAACAATACCTTTGGCTCAATAGGGTTCCCATCCTCATAAAGCAAAGCCATGTAAAACAACATACCAAGAGAAAAAGACAGAATCAACATAATTGATTAAAAATCAACCACAATCAATCAAGATGAATGCCATGAGCAAATAAAAACATACCTTTGGAGGATATTATTAGGTTCCACAAACATCAGCCAAAAACTGATCACACCATATGAACATAAACTATGAACTA
The DNA here is from genome assembly GCA_030686995.1 of Artemisia argyi. Classification (NCBI taxonomy): domain Eukaryota; kingdom Viridiplantae; phylum Streptophyta; class Magnoliopsida; order Asterales; family Asteraceae; genus Artemisia; species Artemisia argyi. The sequence continues at coordinate 1,625 of JARVZY010011033.1, read as the reverse complement.
TTGCAGCAAATATGTGCTTGCCAGAAGCAAACTATTACAACAAATCACAGTTATTACAACTTTTCATAAGTGATCATTACCCAATATAAAATTATCATGTTTGCATTGGTTCTTAGAAACAAAAATAACATTTATTTTAAATCATACCATGGATTAGCCACCTCTCTTAAGCATCTCGGCATTGGTACCATCACCATCCTGTATCCCAGATTTGTCAACTATCTAGTTTTCATCAACCATTGTGTTCCTTCAGGATCATAAGGGTACGTTATCATCATGAATAACTAACATATGCATTCACGGTATCAAATTTTTATCATTAGGGTTTTGAGGGAAAAGAGACGTACCTTTTTCCTGTACATGATCTGTCAAAAAAAAAAAAAAAAAAAAAAAAAAAAAAAAGAAAAAAAAAAAAAACTATAAAATGTGATACAATGATTCATACCTGGCAAATCCTGCATATCAAACAATAACTCACAAAAAGCAAGTATACGTTATCATCATGAATAACTATAATCGTCCTTCAAAAAATAAAAAATCATGGAGAATGAAACAAACACAAAATCAGTAAAGTTTATAACAATATTATTCGTATAGATGAAGAATGGATAATAAACAGGATAGATATTTTGCTTTTCAAAGTACGATCATTAGAGAGGAGATGGACAAAACATTATGTGATTTTTTTTACGTTAGATTAGGGTTTTATCTTATTAAAATTGTGAATAAGTGGTTGCAATATTGTTCCTTTATAAGTTTCAGTTTAAATAATGTTAACAAAAAAAATTGGTGATTTAGTGGTAAACATGCCACATAACATTTGTAAGGTAGTGAGTTCGAATCCATGCATGTGTTTTTTTGGAAAAGAAAACAAACGAAATTAATTAGATAAATACAAAATAATGTGATGACATGGATTGAATGTGATGACATGGCAGCTAATGAATTACTGGGCAATGACTGGGCAATGAGGTGGCATTAGTGATGTCATACGCCTCCTGTTATATATAATGTATATATATATATATATATATATATATATATATATATATATATATATATATATATATATATATATATATATATATATATATATATATATATATATATATATATGATCCTCTCTCTATATATATATATATAAACTCGTATTACCAAATCATTCAACTAGTCCCTGGTTATTCTAAAACATGAAAAAGTCACCGAAGGTCCTTTTTGAATCAAAAATTACATAATTAGTCCTTTGGTGTAAAGTTTCACAAAATTACAAGTTTAGTCCTTCAACTTTGCAAAATTGACAAAAATGGTCCCTGGGATATAAAAACTTTGAGAAAAACAACTTTTGTCCTTGTACTTATCATATATGGCAGGAATGGTCCTTGGTTGGAAAGTTTGGTGAAATTACAAAATTGGTCCCTGAAGTTTCTAATTTGGCAGATTTGGTCCCTAGGGAATTCAAAAATAAAAAAATCAACAAGGGTCCTTGTATTATTGAGGAATGTCAAGTTTCATCCTTGTGAGAACTTTGGGAGAATGGCAAATCAGGTCCTAAAAATTTGGCATATTACACTTTTAGTCCTTGTACTAATTTACAAACCAAACCGGACCCTTAATACTAAAACACC
>JARVZY010011032.1:370000-716000 GCA_030686995.1 Artemisia argyi | reverse complement strand
GGCGTGGCGGCAAGGCCACGCCTCAAGCCTTACGCGCCATGGCGAAGCTATGGCGTTTTTTGCGGCGTGACTAAGGCGGCGAAAAAGTATTTATATATTTATCATTTATGTTATAATATCATATTTTATATGCATATCGAGTTTACAAAAGGTGAGTTTACAAAAGGTGAGCTTACAAAAAGTCTTATGCATAAGAAATAAAGTGAAAATTTGAACTATGTTTAGAAAATACTAGGCCCAAAATTTAAGCCCACATCACCCCTTCTAAAAATGGCGCCACGCCATACGATAAGGCGCGCCTTGGCACGCCTTTTCGCGCCTTATTTCACGCCTTTTCACACGACGCCTAGACTTCACGCCTTGGTCCATTTCGTGGCGCCGAGGCCACGCCTCACGCCTTGGCGGCGCCTTGGCACGCCTTTTAGAACACTGTTTAAAACATAATCCATTCATATATTTTTCATCAAGTATTATATAACATCAATAAAAATATTTATGGTCAAAGTTGAATAAGAAAGACTAAAAAAAATCAAAGTGGACACTTATAATGGGACGGAGGTAGTAGTAGATATGCAAGTTATTTGCATATATATATATATATATATATATATATATATATATATAGGATCCGGTTCCATTGAGAAGGTTTTTATTTTGAGAAGATTGAGAAATCTTCGTTTGAACAAATTGATTCATGTTTTTTATTTGATTCACAAGTAAACATCATTTTATGGTGAATCGAATCTATAAATCACAAAACTATGTTTAAACTTATTTCCTCAATTCTTCTTCTACTAACATCATCAAAAATCCCTAAATAAGCAGTTCTTATCTTAGGTCTTCTTAGGTTTTAACATTTATTTATCACTTTCATAATTCTTCACTCATATCAGTAACATTTTAATTATATCCTCTTAATCTCTCTTAGATCAAATAAGCATTTTCATATTTTCATATCTCGCAAAATAGTGATCAAGGCAAAACCCTAACCCTAATTTCGATTTAACCTCAAGCAAAATTCTATTCCTAGTAACAAGAAAGCCCTAATGGTTCTAACATCCATTAACTAACACAATTATCAAAATATAAATCTTAAAAATATTAAACGAAACATTAACCTTAAAAAAAATTGCAAGAAAAAAATTAAAAATTGGATAAACATACCGAAGACATGATAATGTGGATTGTATTTTGTTTTCTTCAAAGATTTTTGGAAAAATTATTTTCGTTCAAAGAATAGCGGTTCTTAGTGTGTGTATAAAGTTTTGTAAATAATGAAAGATTTTCAGTTATATATATAGTCTCGCTCAGAAGTGCGGCGTACTTGACTCCAAGTACGGCGTACTTTCTACAATTTTTCCAACAGTTATCTATTTTAACTAACATGCATACGTAAAAACGCTCAATCCACATATAATCAAATTTCATTATATTCATTCATTCATCAAAATAATCCTTAACTTTTCAGGATTACAATGTTTTGGTACATTTTATTAAAATCATGAAAAATAACATAGAAATAAAAATAACTGAAAAAAAAAACAAACAAACAAACAAACAAACTTAGGAGCGTATGTGTAGGACCGTAGAACAACCTATTTCACTATTGAATCAAGCCTAAACCTAGAGAGAGAAAGTAAGTAGAGAGAGAGAGAGTGGATGAGAACTCTAGTGTGTGGAATAATAACTTTGTTAACACTAAATGAATCACTAAGAGAACCACTAGAGAACCAACCTCTCAAATGAGGTTTACAAGAGTATTTATACTTGAAGTCTAGGGCATCATCTATCTTATACATTATTACACTAATGGCCCTTAGACTTTTACAAAACATGAATACTAAGCATAAACTTCATCATAATGATATTCTAAAGCAACCTATAACAATACGTTAATGACCGACACTTTTTATAAATAAAAATACGATTCTAACAATCTCCCCCAAAGTGTTGGTCATTGAGGTTGCGTGACGTCATCATCTTTGTCTTTAAACTTTATCCTTCATAGATCTTGACGTCTTTAAGAATCACTAGATGAATCATAGTTCCAGTTCATCATGCTTCATTGTTGTTGAAGTGATCCGATGATGTCATCTGCCTTTCGTCACTTCTGTGTTTGTGGTGGTTGTCTGCCATTCCAACATGCTCATACGTCTTAAGTCTTTGTCATGCATACATTTGTTATTCCCGTTCTTTCACGTTGATCTTTGTCACTTTACATTGTAGATTCTTCTTTTTGGCGTAGAATCTTTCTTTGACTGTTGCTATCCTTTGATCTTTGTGAGAACTTTCCTTTGACTTTGTGATGCATGTATGAGCATGTGGAATCTTTCGCCATGGAGATGATGTATAGCTGCAGGTAAACAGTTAGCAATAAACAACCGGTACTTACAGATAAGGAATTAGAGATCGTCAACAGCATAGTGTGAAGACTCCTTCTAACCCTTACCATGGCCGTTCCCATATCAGATACTCCCGAAAGAGCTTACGAGACCTACTAAGTAGCTCAATGACTGGGTGAGTCGCTGGGGATCACTCCACGACTGTAGACCGTTTGAAACCACCGCGAACACTAAGCGTAACCCATAAAGAATTACCGAAGTGACCTGCTGTCAGGGCTGCTTGATGTTGACCCTGGCAGGAATTTCCGTTCAATCATTGAGAATATACATAAGTAATTCCTCTCATAAACGTTCTCGGCAGATTGCTAAGATCTGCGTAGGACTCTTAAGTTTACATTTGGCGTCCTTAATGTTGAACAACCAGTGTAGAAATATCATGTGTTCCTATGAGATCTTTTGATGAATCTCGGGGCTCTAGACTCGATAAGTGCACATTTAGTTTCCTATGCGGAGATTAGGGAGAGGTCTCCTGCTTCAATATCAACCATCTCTAAGAGACAGGTCGATAGATTACGCTGGTTCCCCGTGAGAATGAAACAAGCTCTTTTAAGAGAACTTGAGTGGTTAAGAAGGTTTAGTGCAGTGCGTCACTGGGTTCATGACGTCTTTATCTTCAATACCGGTGTCACCTTAGTAACAACCAATAGCATATGAATTGAACCCGGTGTCTGCCCTAAGGTTGAACATATGGAGGGCTATTTCTTTTCACCCTTTTTCATAACTTTTCTTTTTAATTCTTCAACCCCTTCTTTCTCCTTTCTCATTTTCTCCTTTTTTTCAATCATACCTAAGGACTTCTAATTCTAATCTATTGGAATTGTCCTTGGGTAGATCCCTCCGGCTCTGGCGGATCATAGGACGGTTTTCCCTAACCTTAGTCACCTTATAACTCCATGAATCCTATAATTGCCATGAAACCTTTGATTAAAAATCTCTCAAAGTGTTTATGAATATAAACACATTTTTGTTGACACTTTGAGAGTTTTTGTTTCTTTTGAAGGACTCCCCCTTCACATGTGCTCAAGAATTTTTTAAGAAATTTGCACATGCGTGAGGAGTTTGCACTTTTTGAATTGATCCACTTTCAGTGAACATGATCGATTCGAGACACGCTTACATCACTAGTTAGACTAGCTTGAAATTATTACCCATCCTGGTCAAGTCCAAAGAAAGTCTCTCGATACGGTACATTCTACTCAGACAAGTCCTTTTCGAGACACGCTTACATCACTAGTTAGACTAGCTTGAAATTATTACCCGTCCAGGACAAGTCTTTTCGATTACTGACATTTTAAGCTTCGTCAATTCATTGGTACATTCTGAGTCTAGCTCTTATGAGATTCAGTCACAAGCTTTAAACATCTTTGATCACATTTTAATCATGTCTTCTCCCCCTCAAAAATAGCATATCGTGATATTTTTGATATCAACTGATTAAGAAAAAGCTTTTTGGAGAGATAGACAGATTTGTTGTTGCATGAATTCAGAACTATTTTTGTTTTTGAAATACTCCCCCTCAAAACTAGCATATGTTTTAGAGAAATGTTAAACTTTTGAAAGTTTAGAGGGAAGGAGTCTTCTCGAAGCAAAATTCTGAAAGAGAAAGAATTTTCAGATTTGTTGAATTTTGCATCAAGGTTTTTTGAAAAAACAAAGACTTCTCTTTGTTTGAATAGGAATGCCGCACCGAGGCGTACAACAGTGTCCATTTTTAGGATAAGTGCACTTTGTTGATGAAAATTATTTTTACGTAACACTTTCCTTTCTTTGAAGACTTGAGTTGTGCACTGTAAGGTGTACACAAGTCATTTTGATGATGAGCACCGATTTTGATTGATTTTGAAAATCGTATTGAAAAATCTTGAAAAGGTGGTGCTCAAAATGTAAGAGAATTTTGAAAATCTAATTTATCATTAGATCAACAATCATGGTCTTGAGCTTACAGACTTTGAAAGTTTTTCTAAAGAAAACTCAAGCCAGATAAGTGTGTGGTTTACGTTTTAGGATAAGTTCTCAAAAAATATTTGAAATCTTTGTTTGATTAAGCACTTTCCTTTCTTTGAAGCGCGGGTCCTGAACTGAGATGTCCAGAAGCCATTCGATTAAGTCCTTATTTGAAATCTTTTCGAGTTGTTATACCCGGACTTAAGTTTTGAAAAGATTTCACTTTGAAGCACGGGTTGTAAGCTGAAGTACTTACAAGCCATTGTAAAGAAACTTTTGAGAAACGACATGTTTTAGAAAACATTTTCGAAAACTCTCGCTCAAGCATCTGTACATGTCCGTGTCATTGTTGAATGACATTTCTAGAAACGTACAAAATATTGATTTATACAAGAGACATGTCGTGAGAAGATTATTTTTGGATTTTTTGATTTTATATTATTTTTGTATTTTTTGAAATTTTATATTTTTGTATTTTGTTTTTGTTTTTATAAAAGAAAAGGAAATTCAAAAATAGAAGATTGAAAGAATGATTTTATAGAATTTACAGAATTTGAACCTTCTGAAGAACTGGATTCTGAGATAGTTGAATCACCTGCAACCAAAGACGAAGAGGTTTCATAAATAACAGTGTTAGAAGTACATGAATCATCACTTTGAGGGTGTTGAGTATCAACGGTTGTCGTGGTTTCTACTTTCTTATCCTGAAGATTATCACTATTATTTGTCTTGGTGCAACTATCAAAAATCTTCCCTGTGGGAATCCACCTAAGACCAACTGTTTTAAAAACTTTCCCCGTAGGAATCCACCTAAGGTAAGATCTAGATGTAGTTTTCTTATCAGATGCAGCGGAAGTCTCAGTCTTGGAAAAACTACATTCTTTAGATATCCACCTATTAGGTTTCTTAACCTCTTGCTTCTTATCAACGGGTTTGTTTCGATTTGGTGTCTTAGTGGATTGTGTCTTGACACTTGATTTGGAATTCTTTGTGTTGCATTCTACTTTCCTAGCATTCTTATTTGTGCCACTACTCTTAGATGCAAGCCAATCCCTAGTATTTTGTTGAAAGTTCCTAGGTAATGGTTTACTACTACTAGCGGTGCTTTGGAATCTTGTAGAATTCATCACACTAGGTTTTGCACCTAAAATTCCATTTTTTCGATGTTGTGCCTTTTTTCTAGCTTCTTCTAGATGATGATTGAGGACCATACCATTAGAACCAACAGACTCATTAACAGTTTTTGTTGTCATATTTGGTGTACTATACTTAGAAGAGCCAGGTGAAATCACATTTTTGTTTCTTTCAGCAAACAAATTTTGTTTTTCAACAATCTTATCATTCTCACATTGCTGGGGCAAGGGTGTTGGAGTGACTGGTTTTGTCAAATCCTTTTTCTCATCGACTTTTGGAGCAAACCGTGAAATTGACATTTTTGGTTTTTGAACCGTGTTTGAAACATTTGGTTTCTCCGAAGTTGATGGTTTTGCAAACTTAGTTTCCACACCCTTCCCTTTTAGACGTTCAAGCTGAGCCCTCAAAAGATCATTTTGCTCTTTCATGTTCTTGAAGGCACGCTCATACGACAATTTGTCATACTTGCATTCTTCATTTTTTCGATCAAGTTGTTTAAAACATGACACATTTTCTTTTTCAAGCTTTATAAGAGCATTTTCATATTTGGAAACAATTTCGGAGGTCTCAGCTCTCAGTCTTTCATCGTCTTGAACAGAATATGTTTGTAAAATGATGGACATGATATCAGTAGTCATAACAGCTTCGAAGAGAGAATCATTTAGATTTTCCAAAACATTCATGTTTTCACGAGTATCATTAGTTTCGTTTACCAGGGATTTGTGGTCCTTGACAAAGTCGGCCGTTTCTTTTAAGAAAGCACGTTCAAAATGGATTACCCTCGCACTGATGTTATTCAGTGGGATAGTAATTTCGTTTTCAAAAACTTTTTTCTGCTCAATATGAAAACTGGAATGCCAGTTGTTAATATCGATTGTAGTTTTAGAAGCAACAATATTTTGAAGTTCTTGAATTCTCTTTTTAACGTCATCCAGAATGTTTCTAGCCTCACTTGTATTAAAAGCGTTGTTAGAAGACATTTGTTCTATTTTTGAAAGAGATTTTGAAACAATTACTTTCTTAGAAAACATTTTTGAGAATGGTCGTTTTATGGAAAACACAGATGGTTCTTTTTGTGGAACAAAAGTAATTCCCGAAAGTTTGTTCAATTTGTTGTAATCAATGGGTTTCAAATCCTTTTGTTTCATTTTAGAAATGCTCTCTTCGACATGTTCTATCGTTTGCACAGAATCCCGAACGACGGGAGGATCATGTTTAGTGTAAAGCACATTACCATTATACAAAACATTCTGTTCTTGCTGAGCTTTCTTGAGATTACTGGGGGTGTTGTTACCAAGAGCCACTTTATGTTTCGTATGGTAAACCGGATTAGTTTGATTTGAAATCATTTTCATCGTTTGACTTGACTGACCCGACTTAACCACTAATTCTTCTAAATGTGCAATCATGTGTTCTGACTCTACGATTTCAGCCAAAAGTTTGTCTTCTTTCTTTGCAAAATCCTTTTTCAACTCATCCCTTTCTTTTTCAAGATTGGTATAAGCTGTTTTTTGTTTAGACAATTGGTTTTGTAAATCAGAAATTTCCGCGTTTAAAGCTTTTATCTTCTTGAAAGAATTAACATCAAGTGTATCAAACTTGAGTTGCAATTGTTTTTCCCTTCAAACGGAATTTTGATAACCAGTTTCTAATTCAGACAATCTTTTGTTATGAAACTCAAAAGCTTTAGCGTTTTCCTTGTAACTCTCAAGCTCAGCGGTCAATTTTACATTCGCGGCCTTAACATCGCGATTGACCTTTTTCACTTTCTCGATTTCAATACCACAATTATTTAATAATGATTCAAATAAAGCACGTGTTTCCTCATCATTCACAGCATGCTGTGAAACGAAGCCTCCATTATGATTCACATCTGGAGTCGCTGAAGGAGTATTGCTACTACTTGGCGTGTCCAGGAATGTATCATAAGTGGATGCTTGCTTCTCAAAATGCTGTTCCTCATGAGGAGACATATCAAATATATCATTATTGTGACATGGGTTGAAATTTGATACCTCAGAGACTGCATTGATGTCATAGACCGGAGGTGTGTCAGAATCTGTGTCATACTTTGCCTCCTAAAGATTTGCCATAAAAATGCAGTTCGCATCGATATCCTCTCTGTCTTCCATGTCATCCATAAGAGCCATAAAGTCATTCTCCTCTGCGTTCAACTGAAATCCTGCCTCTTTCTTTTGTGCCAACATCACTGCTTTCTGCAAGTACGCTAGATCTTTCTTGTTCGGCTTAGTAGGACAGTTCCTTGCCATATGACCTACACCCTGGCAGTTGAAACACTTTACCGGATTACCCTGATTCACATTTCCCAAATTCCCAACAACTGGGGCTGCAACATTCCTATTCTGATAACCCATTGCCTGATTACCAACATTCTGACCCCTCTGATTTCCAACAAACTGACCCAACTGATTCCCTGCATACTGACCATACTGATTCCCTGCAAACTGACCTGCATTCTGATTCCCTGCATTCTGCATATTCTGATATCCCTTCTGATTCCCATAAACTCCAACCATTTGACCTTCATTGCCCATATTGAAATTCGGCTGAGCAAACTGCTTGTTGCGAGTGTTCGATGAGATCCTTTGGTTGTTGTTTGTTGGTGTAGAATAACGTCCTTGGAATGCCTTTGACAGAAAAGCAAACGCTTGGGACAATGCTGCAGTAGCTTCATCATTGTCAGTGAATTCCGGTTCTTGGAATTGTGGGTGTTGCTGTTGTGGAATAATTTGTTGTTGTTGTGGGTAGAACTGTTGTTGGTAGACCGGTGTTGGTTGTAGAATGCATGATGGTTGCATGTAGTTGTGAGAGGAAGATGATGATGGTTGTTGAGTGTTCACTGGTAAAGGTGTTGGTGTATTAGCAATTAATGCGAGAGGATCATGATTCTTAGCCAATCTTTCTTTCCTTACTTCATTAGCCTCAGCTTGGTTTTGCTTCAAAAAGTCATAGAGTTGATCATAATTTACCTTGTGTAAATCCTTTGTTTGATTGACAATTGTAACATAACGACCCCATTCTTCTGGAAGGTTATTGATGAATTTGATGTTTGTTGCAATTGGTCGAGGTGTCAACTTGTTTCTGATTAACTCATTCATTAAAGTGCAAAACCTGGTGTAGTATGATTCAATCTGTTCACCTTTAGTGGATGTGAAATTCTCCCATTCAGTAAGAAGTTTGTTCTCAACGTCTTGTTGTCCAATCTCTGTTCCATGACATATCCTTCTAACACGTTCCCACATATCATGAGCAGTTTCACAGCTGTCGACCGCAACAAAGATCTCCCGTGGTAATCCAAGTTGGATTAAATGCATTGCCATATCATCGGCTTTGATCTGCGCCTTGTCTTCATCTGTGTAATCTGCTTCTGTTTGTAGACGCACGAATGGTTGAGTAGGAGGTGTTTCATTTGGATTACCTTCAATTTGAACATGTCTTGGCTGAAATGGACCTTTTTCTATGGATTTGATCATTAATTTGCCATTATCTTTAGTTTTGATGTAACGAAGCATGCGACTTGTCCATGGAAGATATCCACCTTTTTCAAGCATTGGAGGTCGGTTTTCGGCACCGGCAGCATGAATGTCTTGTTGAGTTGCCATGATTTGAATTCAAAGTGAAACGTTGTTCTGAGGATCTTTTGAAAGATAACAAAGGTTGTTGTTGAAGATTAGATGTTTTGGTGAAGATGAATGTTCGTTCTCGGTTGATCTGATTGATTTCGTAATTTTCCGCCAAAAATAAAAGTTGAAAATTTTTCTCGCCCAAATTTGAAAATCACTAAGAAATACAATTCTAAGGTTACCAGAAAAATTTGAGTTTTGAAAAATTTTCCGTCAAATTTTACCGAATTTTTTTGAATTTTGGCCTAAAAATTTGAATTTCGGGTCAAAATTTTCAACGTAATACCAAACTTTGAATCTCGCGTAAAAATTGAACGTTAAGTCTCGTGTGAAAAATAATTTTTACTCAACTTTTCCCGCCAAAATAATTTTTACTCAACTTTTCCCGCCAAATCATGAAAAATAACATAGAAATAAAAATAACTGAAAAAAAAAAAAAAAAAAAAAAAACAAACAAACAAACAAACTTAGGAGCGTATGTGTAGGACCATAGAACAACCTATTTCACTATTGAATCAAGCCTAAACCTAGAGAGAGAAAGTAAGTAGAGAGAGAGAGTGTGGATGAGAACTCTAGTATGTGGAATAATAACTTTGTTAACACTAAATGAATCACTAAGAGAACCACTAGAGAACCAACCTCTCAAATGAGGTTTACAAGAGTATTTATACTTGAAGTCTAGGGCATCATCTATCTTATACATTATTACACTAATGGACCTTAGACTTTTACAAAACATGAATACTAAGCATAAACTTCATCATAATGATATTCTAAAGCAACCTATAACAATACGTTAATGACCGACACTTTTTATAAATAAAAATACGATTCTAACAGTATGTTGCTACTCCTATCCATCATCCATGTTTTCAAGCTCTGAAATAACCAGGTGACATGATGTCACTCAGTTTGTATTCTCATGACACTTTCCTTCCAGTTTTCTTTGTTTCATACCCCCTTTCAAATGTATTTCCAAACGGGTCCATAATTTTCACACTAACGTGCCACTTCCTATCTCCTTTAACTTTTACATTTCTTCCCGAGTAATTTGGTGTCCAGTCATTATTGGTTAAAGAAACGGGTAATGCTCCAAGAAATCCTACCAACTTCTTCCAAACACATACATCACGAAATGGATTCAGGTAGTCTTGCTCGCCAAGAGCACGATCCAAAGCATCTTCACACTCCATATAGCTAGGATAAACAGGTCTGTAAAATGAATTCCCATTCTCATATCTTCTTGGAGAATACTCATCCTCCTCCTCATAACTATCACTTTATTCTTCCTTCTTTTTCATAGGCATAATCTGCCCTCCAAACACACTTATTCTATTATGCCTCATATCCATTATAGTTCCAAGAGTGTACATGAAACTTCTCCCAACAACCAATGGTACATCTCTATCAATGGGTACATCAAAAAGTAGAAAATTGGCAAGAATGGTGTTAGTACCAATTTGGCAAAGAACACTGAGCAAACGTCTCATGGTTTCCGCATTAGAGTGGTCTAGCAACTTGACCTTGTCAATCTTAGGACTTGCTTTTCCTCTTTCCTCTTTCCAAAAGTTCATAGATACGGTATGGCATCATGTTTATGTTGGATCCGGTGTCTATTAAAGCATTGTAAGTAAGCTTTCCTTCTAAACGAATAGGTAGAATGAAACAACCCGGATCTCCTCCTTTTTTCACAACTTTATGCTCCTTAACCACTTCCTTAGCCAATTCATGCTACTCCTCACTAGTTACCTCACCATCAAGTTTAAGTCTATCTATTAGCACACTATCAAGCAACATTTTTTGTTTGTCCAAAATTTTCAAGGTTTCAATGATGGGTCTTTTTTCATTTAGTATTATCACTCTTTCTAGCACATCTTTTTCAAACTCTTCCATAGTCAACTCTTCTTGTGTTTTTGCATGGTTCATGGTCAAAAATGATGGCCCTTCATCATCATAGGTCATTTTGTAGGTTTTTGCGGTTTGTTTTTGTTTCTAGCACTTTTTCCCATGTTGTGTACATAGTTGGGAAATCATTGGGGTTTGGTGAGATTGGTGGAAGTTCTTCAACCGAGAAATTTGCTAGCAAAGCATCTAGCTCTTCATCCTCCGAATCATACACATGTGGTTCTGGCCAAAGGGTTATTATGCCAAGTTGTAGGTTCACAATGGCTTTAGCTTGCCTAAGAAAGTCCCTACCAAGTATTGCAGTAGGTTCCACATCATCCTCTTCCGGATTCACATAGAATTCAACCACATATATCTCTCCTTACGAATTCACTAACAACTTTTTATCATGCTTTTTATCCCCATTAGCTAACTTAATGTACTTCCAATTCTTTTCAATCACCACCTCCTGAGAAACAAAATTTTTATCATAATCCAAATCAATCACCCCATCAAAAGCATTCACACCTTCCACATAACAAGGTGCCATGTACCTATCCCAGGTGCCATCTTCTTTTTCCATTCTAAAGAAAGTATAAGCCTTCACCTCCTTTTGTTTTCCACTGTTAGCTGTATCCCAAGTGTCATCACCATCCCAGTTTCCTCCACTTTCCAATGGGTCCTTCTTAGTAAGAGAATTTCCTTTATCGAGACATATACGTCCAATACTTGATTTTGGGTCTATTTCTAATATTTGACAACATAACATCAAATAAATCATTAGTATGTTAGTACAAACAAAACTAAATGATATTTTGCACTCCAATAACATTAGTAAACATTCAGAAATCAAAAGACGGATCGGTTTAATCATAACAAACAAGATAAAAGTCTTCTGTGAACTTTTTGTCATAAGAGTGCGACTTACTTGAGAACAAGTGCGGCGTACTTCCTTTTTAATCTTGATATTATTTCAAAAATTTCTAGGAAAGACCGGCGTACTTGAGAACAAGTGCGGCGTACTTCCCCTGTTTTCAATTTCAAATTTTTTATAATTTTCAGAATATCTCAGAATTTCATTCAAACATATAGTCCATATAATTATTTTGCATAAACAATTAAAAACAAGAAAATGTCTAGTTAACCAAATAAGCAAATATTTTTGTATTTTCGATGAATCATAATATATAAACAAATGCATCAATCCAAATACCAAAAGCACATAAAAAGCAATTCTCATGTTCTCAGCCTTGAACTTAAGCATTAAAAAGTTTTTGTGTTGGTTTGTTTTTGTCTCAGTAAACATTGTGAAATTTTCCAGAAAGTACGCCAGTTTTGAAAATAAAACCGGCGTATTTCGAATTTTTCCAGAGAATACGGCGCACAAACTTTAAAGTGCGGCGTACACTCAGTCTCAGAAAGTAAATTTTTTGTTTCAGTTTGCCAGAAAACTGTACGGCTATGATTGTAAAAAGCAAGGCTGTCAAGATCGCGATCTCGCGCAGGATCGTTTTTGTCTTTGCAAGATCGAGATCGTAGGATCGAATCGCGATCCTACGATCCTACCAATTTGTCATATTTTGTAAATAAATTATATACGAGTCAAACTGTTTTACATTTCTACTCAACATCAAAGATAAATTCATATAATGTCTTCTTGAAAATGACAAAGTTCAAATTTCAAACACCAAAGTAATAGTAAAACACAAAAAAAATCAAGTTTCAATCGTTACATTAATGATTTATTGGATAATATTACATAACATAGGTCCTAAATGTCTCAAAACATACGAGCCATCAACATGATTTAAAGAAAACAAACGTTTCATAAGTGGCATTCCAAAACATACCATTTGATTAGTTTAATCACAGTGAAGTAAAGTAAATTAAACTATTGAACACTTTTAGATTATAATTTATTTAGAAAAGTAGAAAACTATGTATAAACTATAATCTATTTAGAAAATGAAACAATAGCGGTTTACTCATTAGACATTAGTAAAACACACGTTTGTTTTTTTGGCCTAAGCAAGTGGGATGGACTTAAGAGATTTAAAAAAAAAAAAAAAAAAAAAAAAAAAAAAAGTGAACTCGGATCGCGTGTCGATCCTACGATCTTACGTGCGATCCTACGATCTTACTTACGATCCTACCTCAGATGCGATCCTACCACGATCCTACACGATTTTAACGGGTGTGCACGTAAGATCGTACGATCTTACGTGTAAACTCGCGAGTTTGACAGCCTTGGTAAAAAGGTCTTAAAACACTTATCCAACTTGATTCATACCAATCCCCGGCAGCAGCGCCAAAAACTTTGATGTTTTCAAAAGCTGTAAATTTATAAAACTAATTTCACCAATTCCTTAATATATAAAACACACGGGTAAAGTATAACCCCTGTTTATAGTAAAGGTTTTAGGTAAGACCATGTCGTCCCAAGAGATTATAGAAAAGCCAAGTTAGCAATTATGTCAAAGTATAGTCCCAAGATTGTCACTTATTAAAAGACTAGTAATTTGGTTATTTAGATTGTTTATCAATATGATTAAAGGCTATGTTTATTTAGGCTGAGAAACATGGAAGTAAACATCTAAATGACAAGCAAGCATTTATGAACAAGATATATAAGCAAGAGATGACTGGTGATCACTCTACATATTACTATCCAACATATTAAGAATCCCTTTCGACCTATAATTCTCAATATATCAAATGCATTAAGGTTGGTTCATAACAGAAGTATACATAAGCCAATTTCCTCATCAAGTTCGTTAGACATGAGATAAGGCATTAAACAAGATTATGGTTGGGTTGATAAATGTTTCGTCGACCAATTTCTACAAGGTAAACACCAAGTTGCCATAGACAAACACCTTGAAATAATATCAAAGTAGTAGACCCTTTCGACCTACTTCTACCACAGAGATACATCAAACACTCAACAATGATCCAAATATCATCTCATCAATTAAACTTATGCATAGTATCAATAGCAAGCGTACATGTAAATGTAAACAACCATATTACTACATCACCCAAATAAACATAAGAACGACTACTCCATTATCTTAGTAACAAAATTCATATCATTCGACATAGATTTCATAAACTTCATAATGTAATTTGTATAAAATGTAGAATTGTACCAAAGTGATTACAACGAAAGAACAAGTAGTTTCCACAGAGAAAACTTGACTCGACTCCTTCTCCTAGCCTATGTCACAGTACTTGGATCACGAGCACAACCTTGATATGGTGAACTTGGTATGAGTTTACCAATATCACCTTAATAACATTTGGTACTTTTCTTTCTTTCCTTCCTTCCTTTCTTGCCCCATTTTCTGGTTTCATTCCTCTATTTATATAAGTCCTTATGACCTAATTTAACTCCAAAGCTTGGTTAATGAGAGCAAATGATCGGTCTCTCAATGAATGCAAGTATTAACTCTTCTTTGTAACTGATAAGACAAGTGCGCCGTACTTCGTGTAGAATCAAACTCATTTACCTGCCAAGTGAGTACGCCGCACACAGTCCTAAGACCGGTGTACTTGGGTCTTTTATAATGTATTTCCATTCCAAGTCCTTCCTTTTATTATTGTTATTACTTTATCGTCCCTTTAAGTGACATTCTTAACTTCTTCTCTCGATCAATCCTGCAACCAGATTAGTACAAAATTTACACAAATAACATAATATTCTTTATAATATAATAAGTATATAATATAATAAGTATATAATATAATATCGAGGGAATAAATATGTATAATTCGAGCGTTATCAACCCTCATCAAGATCTAAGTGCAGGTTAAGATCATCGCAGGAAGTGGTTTTACAAAGATATGTGGTATTAACAGAAGTTGAAACGATTACAGATCGGCAG
The DNA here is from genome assembly GCA_030686995.1 of Artemisia argyi. Lineage (NCBI taxonomy): Eukaryota > Viridiplantae > Streptophyta > Magnoliopsida > Asterales > Asteraceae > Artemisia > Artemisia argyi. The sequence continues at coordinate 701,108 of JARVZY010011032.1, read as the reverse complement.
ATTTGACACACAAGTATGTTTTTCAACACTTATTAATTTTATATTTTTCCCATGCATGCTATAACTCATTCTTTTGTTTTTTTATATCGTTAGCTTACTTCAAATTATTTATATGGTCGTATGCTCACTCTAATATGGTGTATTTTGATTGCTATGCTATTTACTCAGCCATGATTTTCCCAAAAATAGATGGTTACTATGTGATTTTGCACCAATTATATGCATACAGTTTGGTTAGAATACTTTTTGTACTCATACATGTTACTACATCATGGACAGAACTTTAAAGAAACTAGAAATCTTACGTGATAGTATCACTAAAGTATTTGCATCACCAGAAAATAGTTATTGTTACCTACGTAAACCATTCTCAAGAGAAAATCCATCACAAAACGTATTGAATGATAATGGTAGACATTCACCGTTGTGTCCTAACAGTAGTTATCATCTTGATGTAGGTTATATTGAAGGCTCTTGGAGAGATATTTGGAGCTGCACAAGGTATTGCATGTTGGCTTGATGCTAAAAGCTACAGAGTGGACAAGTCAACCAGCACAAAGGACAAAAGATAGAATAATAAGCAGTTAAGTTTTCTTTTGGTTTAAAGTTGTGGCAAGAACTGAGTAGGGTGTGAGTGTAGCTGTGGAGTGCGTCGAAAGGCCGTTTTATGGGTTGCAATATCATCATTAGGCATAAGATTTTTTATTTTGTTTTTTGTTGCGAAATTGAGTCGTTTGTGTGAAAATGTTAGTTTAAGCTTATTTTTGGACTTAACAGGTAATTTGAGTTTAGCTTGAAGAGATTGGTAAATAACGTTTATTTTACATTTTTTACGGGTAAAGAGTTTTGTCTGCCTCAAAGATTTCTGTGCATGAGTTGTGTCCTTATCGACTTTTTTTAGTATGATTAATTGGGTGTGGTCAAAATTCTGTAGATATAATAACTTATTACAAAGCCAGTTGGGTAATGGGTCTAAAGGGCTAATGCTTCTGTGCATTTGATGATGCTTGCTTCGCTGATGCTTTCGGTTGTGTCACATCTACTGCACTCGGGAAGGGATAGGAATAAGTGGAATGGCAAGCATATTTGATACATAACAGTTTGCTCGCCTAACTTGATTTACCAGTTTGAATAACTCAACGTGAATGAAAGAAATAGAAAATATTTACAGGTTTCTTTTGGTGGAGACCAGCAAATACAACTAGGAAGCATGGTTGTTAGAAACCAGATTGTGGACAAAGTAAGAAGAACACTAAATATGACAGTAGGCTAAACTCTTTTTGAATAGCTATGTTTTAAGGTTGGAAGAATTTGTGTTCATTTGTAACTTTTATTCATTTGACTCATTAAAGTTTTTATCAGACCCATTCATGGTTAATTTTGTATTTGACCCATTTGATCGTGTGAGCCGAAATATAACAAACCCAAAGAGTAGACTGAACTTGATTTTACTTGAACCATATATGCACTATTCACACATTTAATGACTGAAGCAGGAAAGCATTCAACACTTCAACTAGTTGCACAGAAACTGTGGAACAAAGCGGGTCACATGCAGTCTAAAGGATGAGGGTGACAAAACTGGAACTTTCAGTTTTTTTCCTTGGTATGTTTTTTGCAGTACCTCTCATTTGTGAGATTTTTTCTCTATAACCACTTCATTGTGTTGGTAAAAGCAGTGCATAATTTCTATCTACTTTATTCCCAAAAGGCTGCAATTGTCAAATTTGACCATCTTCTGTTATTCAAAACAGTAATTTGACTATGTAGTTTTTTTGGGGTGATTCACTTGACTGACTAGGAAAAGTGTAACGCCTTTTTGTAGTGTGCTATAAAGTTCTTTATTTACATCATTAAGCCTTAAGTATTTCATTCTTTCTTTTAGGTGCAAATCATTATTTGATCAACGTATACCAAATAAGAATCGTAGATGTCATCTTGCCACGGGTCTAAAGGGTCTCGATGCAGCATTATGTGGTGGAATACAAAACTACATAAGAAATAATATGCTAGCCAAATAAAAAGATAAACATATTAGAATGGCTTTAAATGAAAGTAATACGACTTGGTGCTACCCTTTTTCAAAAGTACAATGGCACATCAAAAACAAAACTTAAAAAAAGTGAAAACCCTATTAACAAACTGTTAAAAGAAATCCATTAACAAAGCTAAAAAATTTGTTGGGCCGTTTATTTATATATAACGATATATAGGGAGTAGAGGGAGAGAGTGGTGTTTGCCAAATGAAAATTTATTATTGTAATACACACTCCTCAAGTGAAGACATGATGGAGTATTTATAGTCAAGTGTTACAAGGAAACATATAAGGTTTAATACAAATTGTTATACTATGACTATTTAATAAACTAATACAAATCTAGTAACCTATCAACACTTTTGAGGCTAACAATCTCCCCCAAAGTAATTATAGACAAGATTTGTGTACAATGTTGTCTACAAGTAAATCTTAGGATGACGTTGAAGCTCTCTCTTCCGAAGATATATCCGCTTTGGACTTTTACTCTGAATTTCTTGTTCAACATCCTTGAAGACGAACAATGAGGCCATCATATATATAATCTTCTTCAAGAACTTGTAAAGTTTCTTAATTGGCTCCCCCTCAAACTGACAATCTCTTATAGATTCGAAACTTTGAAAGTGAATGATCATATGTTTGATGGATTTGATATCAACAATCTCTTCTTTCGTGAATCAACCAATCAAACGGAGTTCAAAGCGATAACACCAATTTCGAACTGATCTACCCTATGGAAAATTCGAACAAAGTAACAAACCACAAAAAATTTCTCCCCAGTAGACACATTTTCTCCTTGGCATAAATTGTTACGCCCCAAAACTAGTTTTTATGTAATTTATTAATTAAAGTTACTTGGACTAGTTGACTGTGACTTTTATGTGTTTCAAGACTAAATGTAATTGGACAGTCAATGTTTTAAGTTGAAATCCAAGCTTGTTAGTCAAACCATAAGTCAAATGTATAACTATATATGTTTTATGTAAGTTAAATTGTCCAACATATGAGAAAATAGGACTCGAAGGCCTTAAGTTGCCAAATGGCCAAACCAACACATAACTTATGTCTAGATATATTCGTGGACATTCTACACACTTTCATTTGTCTTGTGCTTTATGTTTGTGTGTATCTGTATGAGTCATGAAGAACAAGAGAGGGGGAAGACAAGGTTTTTTCTAATGATCGGTTTAAAGGAAGAACTATGTTCTAACTCAAGTAGGGTGTCCATATCAATGATCTCCCACAAGTAAGTAAACCCTGTTTCAAGTTGATTGCTGATTTAAGAAGTTATGATTTATGTACCAAATTTGAGGGTTTTTGGGTAAGTTGGTTTTAAGAGAATGTTGTGATGGTTATTGATTAGGAACCAAGGATTTGATGATGATGATGGTGTTCTTGATAACTAGCTTTGGATTTGAGGTAAGTAAAATGGTATTAATATGATATTGTATGAAGTTGATCATATTATGTGTTATATGTTATGTGTTTGTGTTATGTGAAAGATAGTGTAAGAATTTTTATTAGGTATTGGCTTCATGTGCTAGGATTATATGGTAAGAATAAGAGCTAGTTTGGTAGAACTAGCTTAGGATGCGATTAGATTAGTGTGGGTTTAGCTAAGGTATGTAAAGTTTATGTTTGTTATAGAATGAGGCTTTGTGTGTTATACAACAGATGGTGTAGACAAGTCTTGTGGACTAATTTCAAATGTATATGATGCTAATGTGAATGAATGACGTATAATGCCATGTTATTTCCTGTTAAGCGTAAAGCTTACCCTTTTAGTTGTTGACCTTTTTGTAGGTTTATTTGATGCAAAGTAAGGTCTTGGATGTAAAGCAACGGATGGAAGTAATTGGCTTGTGTGTAAGAAGGTAGTAGTGAATTAGATATCGAGCTAGAAGCAAAGTTAAACTGAAACGCCCGTGCTAGACTAGTTTTTCTTATAACATGACATGATCCGAAGTAACCATGCACTACTTCTTATATATACTTTTAAAATAATATATTGAGAATCATACTCTGGAACTAATTTGATGTTAAAATAGAGTCAAAGAGATTTCCAACGATAGGTGGCAAGACCTCTAACGAGTCATAGATTATTTTATACAATATTCGGAAGTTGACCGAAATCTGAACTAATTAAAGCCGCGGCTAAGGCTCTTCGAGTCGCGGATGCAAGCCTTAGAAACCCCCAAAAACCTCTACTAGTCCCGGATAAGAACCATAGTCATGGCTATAGGCCTTAGGGCTGCACAACACTTTATTTTTGACATATTTTTTCTAGAAAACTTACTTGCGCTTATCATTATGACATAAAATTACACGTAACTAATACATAAACATCAATAAACATATCTCGAGTTTTACAAACTTTAAACATAAGTGGAAACATGTTTTCAGGGTTATGCCAAACACCTCCTACAACCCCCTTTCAAAACTACTAAACAAGACTAAGGCACAAAATTTGATACATAAACCAACATAACTTGTTTCTAACTGAATATATGCATGCACAAACCAACATAACTTGTTTACAAGATAAATAAGATGCTAAAAACATTCCAAAAACCTAAAAATTCGTACAGATCATAAATTAAAAACAAAATTTGTACCGGTTTTTGCTAGCTCAGATAACTCATGAATCGCTCCCTTTACAACCAAGCGATAATCGTCATCATCGTCATCATCTTGTTCAGATTCAAGTATTTGGACCTGAAGAGTGACTTGAGAAACTAGATTTGGAGAAATAGTGACTTCATAAGAAATAGTGACTATTTATATAAATAATGCGTAAAAAAGTTATTAATATTTCTCGATATCCCTATGTTTTGACGATCAAAAAATGTAAAATCATTACGTAAACAAGTATTTAGTGACAAAATATCATTACATCCAACTAATTCACTTAAGGTATGAACAAACAATTTCCTAATACATTTTATGATCAAAGGAAGGTTTATTTACCAATTACAAATTATATAAAATGGTATAAACATTTTATATATATTTAGAAAAACACTTTTGGTAATTAGAGGAAAATGTTTATTTCAAAATAAATAAATGAATTCAAATCTTTAACCAAATTCAGTTAAATTTTCACCAAATAAACTTTCCCCAGAAAAGACAAAACTTTCTGGCCGTTACAGGTGGGCGGCCCCCTTAATTTTAAGGGGGCCGGCCATGAATTAAAGGGGTCGGCATACGCTCCTGTGTTAGAAAGTTTTGCCTATAAATACTGGTTCAAATCTGTAATTTTTCCTCACCTTTTGCACTAAAACTTTCTATCCAAATTCTCTCAAATCACCTTCCTAAATCCTTTGATCATAAACATATTAGTTCTTGTTTCAAGTGATCTAATCCTTCATCATTCAAAGTGCAAGAGAAGAATATTCCTCCAACATCTTGTTAAGAAGTATTGTAGATTTGTGAATATTATTAGTTGTTGTGTAATGTATTTGTAAATGTGTAGAAGTTGTGTAATAGATAGATCTAGGTGTGTTGGTAGTTGTGAATAGAAGTAGTAGTGTTGGGAAGAAGAAGAAGTAGTGTTGTGAAGAAGAAGTAGTGAAGTTGTGTGAAGTTGTGTAGTAGTAGTGGTGTGTATAAGTTGTGAAGAAGGTGTGTAGTGACTAGTGGTGTGAGATTACTTATAGCTACTATTAGGTCTCGACATCTAGCTTAGTGTCGTTAATTGGTGTAAGCAAAAGTTGTGTAAGGTTTTCTCCGCCATAAGGAAGCTTGTTGACATAGTGAAGAAAACTCTCGAATTAGGTGCTCGGGGAGTGGAGTAGGGCGAAGAGGAGCTTCGTAGCCGAACCACTATAAATCCTTTGTCTTGTGGTGCGATCTTTCCATCTCTATCTCTTTACTTATTTACTTATATTGTTGTTGTTTACTTTCGTAGATATTAGTATATATTAGTGTTATATATTGATCTCACATTAAACTAGAATCGAAGATTTTGCAAACAAAGTTTTTTTTTTAAATAAAAATTGACGTAAAACTATTCAACCCCCCCTTTCTAGTTTTCCACAATTGACATCAGAGCTACGTTAAACAAGATTTTTAAAATAAATTGTATTTTAAAACTTGAAATCGATCTATGGAATCGGAAAAATATTTAGAATGGAACATGACATTTAAACCACCATATTTTGAAAATACAAGTTTTCTTGAATGGAAAAATCGATTCGAAAGTTATGTGAAATTAATAGATTATGATCTTTGGCATGTCATTTCAATTGGTGATTTTCAACCAACAAAAACCACTTTTGAAAAACAAGATAATTATTTCAAAGTAGTGCTTGATAAAAATGATATTGCTAAAATGATTATATATAAAGCTGTACCACATATTGAATATGAAAGAATATTTTTTTGTCAAACGGCAAATGATATGTTGAAAAGTCTTTTAAATTTTCATCAAGAAAAATGTCAAGCCAAAGAAAATTTTATATATAAAATAGTTGAAAATGAAAGTATAGTAGATAAGTATTTAGTTGAAATGAGTACAAGTGCTACTAGTTCAAATTTTGCATGTGTAGGTAATGATTGCGAAAACCCCATGAGTCATACCAAGAGCAAACAAGAAGGGTGTATAAAGTCAACGATCGAAAAGGAACATAATGATGATGATTATTATAGTTCCGAAAGTGAAGATGAAGAATATGCAAAGGTCGTTAAAGAATTCAAGAACATTATTAAGAAGCGACTAAAAGCACAAGACAAAAGGAAAACCACCCGAAGAAGAAAATCTGGTGACGAAGACGAAACAAGGAAGCACAAATGTTTCGTAGCTCAAGCACCTAATGAAATATGTCTAGGAGTAGATTTGGAGCCCGATGAATGGATAAAGGATAGTGGATGCTCAAGACACATGACAGGAAATCGCAAGCTATTTTCTACATATAAGGCATATAATGGAGGTAACGTTGTTTTTGGTAGTGATCGTCGTGGAAAAATCATAGGCAAAGGTACGATCTCTCAAGACTCTCCAACTATTGAAAATGTCGAGCATGTAGATAATCTAACTTATAACTTGCTTAGTATAGGCCAAATATGTGATAATAAGTGTAGGGTTACTTTTACCAACAAAGATAGTGAAATAATTAAGGATAAGAAAGTTATAGGTAGAGGAATTAGGAAAGGAGGTATATATGTTATGAAATTAGGAGACAAACCGGAAGATAGGATATGCCTAGCTACTATAGATGAAAACACCACTTTGTGGCATAGGAGATTAGGTCACGCAAACATGCAACAAATACAATCTTTAGCCTCTAAGGAACTAGATAGAAACTTGCCTAGCCTAAGATATGATCAACACTTTTGTGATGCTTGTAAAATTGGAAAACAAGCACATGCTACTCACAAAGCTAAAAATATGTTATCCACTACTAGATGCTTAGAATTACTTCACATGGACCTTTTTGGTCCATCCGCTGTGCGGAGCTACGGTGGCAATCGTTACACATTAGTTATAGTAGATGATTATTCACGATACACGTGGACTAGGTTCTTAAGTGATAAAACCCAAGCCTTTGAAAAATTCGAGATATTTAGTAAAATGATACAAAATAAGTTAGGATGTTCTCAATTAGGACGGACCATGGTAGGGAATTTGATAACGAAGTACAATTCGGAAAATTTTGTGATGAAAATGGAATATCTCACAACTTTTCCGCTCCACGTACTCCGCAATCAAATGGGGTAGTAGAAAGAAAAAATAGGTCTCTACAAGAAATGAGTAGAACAATGTTAAATGAACAATTTATCCCACAAAAATTTTGGTGTCACGCCGTAGATACATCAACATATATACTTAATAGAGTTTCTATTAGACGAATCTTAGGAAAAACTCCATATGAGTTATTAAGAGGTAGAAAACCTAATATAGGCTACTTTAGAGTATTCGGAAGTAAATGCTTCATCCTTAATACAAAAGACTATCTCACTAAGTTCGACCCTAAGGCTTACGAAGGAGTTTTTCTAAGATATTCACAAAATAGTAAAGCATATATAATTCTTAATAAACATACCATGAAAGTAGAAGAGTCCCTAAATGTAACCTTTGATGAAACTCCTCCACTACCTAAAACATTACCTTTAGAAGATGATGATATTATAGAGGAAGAAGCTATTGAGGTTAGTAAAACTAAACCCTTAGGTAATGATCTTGAAGTAGAAACTTTAGAAGAAAATGAAATTGTAAATGTTAAGGAATCAAAGTCACATCCATTAGATAACATTATAGGTCACCTAAATCAAAGAACACTTAGATCACAAGCTCAAGATAAAAATAACTTCTTTTGTTTTGTGTCAACAATAAAGCCTAAGAATATAAATGAAGCCTTAAAGGATGAAAGTTGGATTATGGCTATGCAAGAAGAATTAAACAATTCAAAGCAAATGATGTTTGGGAACTAGTCTCAAATCCTAGGAATGTGACCATAATAGGAACTAAGTGGGTATTTAGGAATAAATTAGATGAAAATGGAATAGTAACTAGGAATAAAGCTAGGCTAGTCGCCCAAAGTTATAATCAACAAGAAGGAATTGATTATGACGAAACCTATGCCCCTGTAGCTAGATTAGAATCCATTAGAATCCTTTTATCTTATGCCTGCGCCCTAGACTTTAAGTTATACCAAATGGATGTGAAGAGTGCATTCCTTAACGGTTTTATCAATGAGGAGGTTTATGTGGCACAACCTCCGGGATTCATTGACTTAGCAAAACCTGATTAGGTTTACAAGCTAAAGAAAGCTTTATATGGTCTTAAGCAAGCTCCAAAGGCTTGGTATGATAGACTGAAAGCTTTCCTAGTTGAGCATAATTATTCCATAGGAATGGTAGATAACACTCTCTTCACTAAAAGAAGTGACCCAAATATCATCATTGTTCAAATATATGTCGATGACATTGTATTTGGATCGACTTGTCAGGATATGTGTGATGAATTTGCCAAAATCATGCATGATGAGTTTGAGATGAGCATGATGGGTGAACTAAACTTCTTCCTGGATTACAAATAAAACAACTAAAATATGGAATATTTTTTAACCAATAAAAATATATTAAGAAAATGCTTAAGAAATTTGGCCTAGAAGACTCAAAACCCCTTAAGACACCTATGTCTACGGAAGTGAAACTCACAAGAGATGAAGAAGGTGAGTCCGTAGATAACACTAAGCATAGAGGAATGATAGGTAGTTTACTATACTTAACGGCAAATTGACCCGATATCATGTTTAGTGTTTGCCTTTGTGCCCGCTTTCAAGAGGATCCCAAAACCTCTCATGTTTGCCAAATCGTTTTTCTATTGCAAGGGATGAAAAACAATGAAGTTTAAAAGAGTTCAAGAAAGTTCAGAAAAAGATATCGAACGAGCTTTCGGAGTCCTACAAGGTCGTTGGGGATTATACAACAACCCACACGTACTTACCAAGTCAACACGCTAGGAAGAATCATGTATTGTTGCATCATATTATATAACATGACAGTGAAGATTAAAATTTCAGTTAGTGAATTTAACAAATTGTACGTTTTCCACAACCGAATATCCACCGTACTTGGGTCGAACGATGAGAGATACAACGATGGAAAAATAAAGAACTTCGGAATAGAATAGTGCAACGACCTTCGACATGATATCGTGGAGCATTTATTGAACCTTAATCATTAAATTGTATTTTTTCGATGTATCATTTATTTTTATTGTTTATATACTTTTTTTTTTTTATTAATGAAATTTTAATTTTAGTTTAATGTGTTGTTTTATTTGAATAAATGGAAAGATTTTTTTTTGGTGGGGTTTATGAATGTCTTATGACACAAGAAATGGAGGGAAGATGTTTTATACTAAGTGATATATTCTACTGTTATAGGAAAAAAAATGAGATAACAAGAGTATTTCTCATGAGCTTATGGCACCGAAGGGTACCTGGTACTCTTAACAATTTAGGGTGCTAATATAATTTTGTTTGGATTAGAAACACAGTGCCATTCAGGGTGATGATATAAGAGCCCTCGGTATGTTAACGCGGGGCTTGCTTTATGCTTATGTGGCATGGCCTTGACACAAGTTATGGCATGAGTTATGACACTGTGCGTTTGAGTTAAGGGTAAACATTACCCCTCAAGTTACCATGGTAAATCACGTTAAGATGCAACATGAATTAAAAAAAATAAAAATAAAATTACATAACAGGCCCTTGCACGAATGAAAGTATTATTATTTAAAGAAAAGTGGGGCCTAAAATGTTGAGTTATGATAAGGGATGTTTTTTCTGAGTTAAGGTTGAAATGTTAAAGCTGATGTGGTACTGACGTGACGCTAAGTTATAACTCATGTTATGATACCAAGTCCTCTAATTTTGTTTGGAATTAGAAATGCAGTGCCTGGTTTCTAACTTGCGCCCGGCCTTGCACAGTTTTGCCTCTTTAGCTTAGGATGCTAACGTGCCCACGTCATAGCTTTCCACGATTTGTTTTAAGGCAACTACTTTTATAAAGTCGTGCCTTGACTTTTACTCTTGGAATAATTACATATACATGAGATGATAGGATGAAAAGAAAAGTAGTTTCTTAGTTTATTTTAGCATATGTATTTTGCTCAGTTTGTTTTGAAACAGTCGTATATTTTTGTTGATATCGTGTACTATCTCCAAGTGTATTTTTTTAGATTGATACAAATCTTGACACGGTCAAAAAGAAATATGGATAAATAAAGTACTTGTAGTAGTTTAATACGGGTATGTATAAAACCGTGGTTAACAACAAAATTAAAGAAAAATTCGTTGTTTGGACTATTTAAGTGACTATATTAAGTTTAGAGTTGTTCTCAAACGGAATTTTGTTCGTGTTAGTAAAACGGTTTTACTAAGCCGGTTTTATTAACACATTATAAATCTATAAAAGGATTGAATGACTGGCTGCATTCTAAAATACTTTGTTTTGTAACTATGTGTTTTTCCGCCTTTTTATCCAATGCAAACTTGATATACAATGGCGGAGCTTCATGGTTTATCTTGGGAGGGACAAAATATATATAGATCTATTTACTAAGGAGCCAAAATGACAAGTTTTTATATTAAATCACCCTGAACAAAAAAAAGTCCACTTCTATGCATTATATTTGAAATTTTGTGTAAGGGTGGGGCGAGAGCACTAGTCTCCATAGCTCCACCCATGTTGATATAACCCTAGCCGCAAATAAACATAACTTGAGTTTGTATAAAGAAAGCTTCATCTTACCTTGTAAAAAAGAAATGTCTTAATAAATTAAAAAGAGAAAATTTGAATGCATGTAATACATGCATATTTTAACAAATTTTAATAATAAATGTAAATTTAAGGTTGGTCAAAATTAATTAATCATTCAAATTATTATTGTAAACTATTAAAAGAAAATTAAAACATGTAATCATGATTCATGAATAAGTTGAGGTTGATAAATATGTAAATGCACATTAAAATGTCGGTTATATTTTTCTTGAGTATAAGAATGATAAGTTAGGGTGGTTGATATATTTTGAGATGTTCATGAAAAAGATGTTAGAATTTGTTAAGCTCTTGAGAAAATAAGTGTTGCCTCAAGATCACGAATTCACACTCACATAAAGCAAAAATAACATGCTACGACATATATCATGCATTCTTACCGACTATTACCAACAAAAATATTAGTTTATTTTATTTATTTATTTATTTATTTTATTATTTTTTTTAATACCACCTCATAGCATCGACATTCCGTTAGTAATTTGTTCAATATCCTAATCAAATTTCATAAAATGTATTCTTTTACAGAAACTTAAAGTTTATTTGTACAAGCTTCCCCCTAGACCCATGTTGTAGTCTTGTGGATACCATTCCAAAACAAATTTTCGTGTTCTTTTTCTTTCTTTCTTAGACTAGACAATCATTCGTTAATAGTGGCGACGGCGTATAAAAATATTACTTTCTCCACGGATGTGGAGAAAGTGATGATGAAAAAAGTTAGTTGTCTAAATTGTAATTAAATATTTAATAAATTGCATTGCTTTTTTTAAGTTTTAAGCAAATGTATTTTTTCTTTATATGTACTATAGATATATATTGCGAGAATGAATTTTAGAAGCACACTGCCGTTCAACTATTCGTGCTTGGAGTATTAAAAGGAGGATACAGCGTAACTCAGAATTAAAATATACCCAATCTCAAAAGTGAAAGGGAGATCACCAGGAAAGCCGGGAAGTATTTTGCCGATTGACTTTGAGTTTGAATATACACTTAAAATATTTGCAAAGATGATAAAAAGGGAAAGTGTTGTGGATCTGGATTCCATTGTATGACAAAGAACCCTTGAAATCTTGAATCTCGTCTTTGGGCCAAAATAAGTTTGATATCAATAATGGGCAAAAATGTTAGTTTAGAGAGATTAAAAACCGTCTATACAGATTCATTGGGCTAGTTTTGGGCTGGCAACAAATCCATGACTATAAATATGTTTATTGCTTTACAACTATTGTTGATCAGTTAATTAAAATATCGATCAAATAATCCTTCAAGTGTTTCTTTTGTCACGATGTTAGCATATTTTACGTCATCTCTATTTGCAATTAATTAGTTCTCACCTTATAGATGAATAGATCAACAGTTATGCAACTTTTTAACAAAAATTGACGCTCATGTATGAAAACCAATATATATATCACGTGGATAGTTGATCTTCTTCTCCGCTCTGACAAGATTAGGTATCGTTGTTGTTGCTACCTGATTTTGTTTCGCAGTTCTGGTGGGATTTTTTTGTTGTTATTACATGATCTTGTTTATATCCGATCCAAAATAAATATGTATCGTTATGAAAAATACCTTATTTCAGAATTTGAGAAATTATGGTACAAAGTTGTTAGTTTCTTCGATAATTTTTCTTTTTTTAGGTAGAGGGGTTGTACCTAATAAATTTTAAACGAATAAACACAATAATTTTACAAGAGAGTTTTAATGTCGTAAGATATAGTCTTGTAGACAAACTAAGACAATAAAAGATTAGGCCTTATGATTTATGAATCCACCTATAGCTTTACTATCAAATACCACTTAGGGATCTTCCATATCAACTTCATATATTGATTCACATGTTTTGAGTTCTTGAATTTCAAAATCAACTTCTTGAGCCTAAGACTCGGGAAAATAACATCAAATAATTGGTATCTCTCGTTCATGTTTTCTTCTTGAAAAATTGTTGTCCAGTTCTTCCCAAATGAAGTAAATCGATGGTCAAAAGTTGCTACTAATACTTGCGGAATTCTTCTACCGACAATTTCTTTCCACTTGTTAGTTGTTACTAATAATAAAAGGAATAACTTGAATGAATTGTCTACCTCTCGATCAAACATGTAAAGAAAAATATCACTCAAAAGAATAGTTATGGTTGAGAATTTGGTTCTGATTTACAGAGTGCGCATAACAAAGTACCCTGCAGCTCATAATGTTCTAGTTTATCTTTTGTTTTCAATCTCTTTTTCATCTGTAACCAAAAAAGAAAGGAATGTCAAGGAGTCTACAATTTTAACGAAATAAAAGGATTCCATGTCACCTTTGGAGATCTCGACCTAATTGTGTGCCAAACAATGCTAATCAGGAATTCATTTGACTTTTCGTCCAAATCTTTCCAAAATGAGATGTCCTGGGAGTGATAAGAATTTGTTGAACCAAGTTTTGTAGTAATGCGAATTTTTGATTCCAATTGCCTAGCCATCTCCACTCATCACATGAATCAAGTCACACACCTTGTCATTAGCTCCAAATCGGGTGTAATGCACTACTTTTCTTGGAATAAAGTTTGTTATTGGGCCATTGTGCTCCTTATATCAAACGGGTAGGATCAATAAAGATCACAAAAAGACCCCAACCCCTAAATCCTAAACGTCAAACCCCTAAAACCCTAACCTCTAAACCTCAAACCCTTAAAACCCTAACCTCTCAATCCCAAAACCTTAAAACCCTAACCTCTAAACCTTAAAAACCGTAAACCCAAACATCTAAATCTTAAAAACCCCAACCCCTAAATCCTAAACCTCAAACCCCTAAACCGTAACCCACAAAACAATAAAAACCATAACCCCTAAGCTCTAGACACCAAAAATCCCTAACCCATAAACCCAAAAAAAAAAAAAAAAAAAAAAAAAAAACCCTTAACCCCAAAACGCAACAAAACCTTAAAAGCTTTAACCCTTAAACCCTATAAACCTAAACTTTAATCCTAAACCCTGCACCCGCAAAAAAAAAAATAAAATAAAAAAAATAAAAAAAAAAAATAAAAAATAAAAAATTATATGATGTAAGATATCCAATAAAAGTAATTTTATGCTTGTCGTGATGGTATAATTAGTTTCGTTTAACAATCAACGGTTTGCGAGATATTTAATTTTAGAATGAGAGTGAATGTTAGTTTAATTCTTTTGATAAAAAAAAAAATGGTTAAGATTGGTTCATATGATATTTATTTTGTTTTGTGATCTTTATTGAACCAAACTCATATCAAAACAAGGTGACTTTATTCTGCCCATTACAAATTTATGCAAATAATAATAACAATAATAACAATAATAATAATAAATACCACCTCTACTAACACACATGCACGACATCTTCCTCTATCCCCTACTATACACAACTAGCATAGACTCTAACATGCACTAGCTTCCTAGCAATTCCAAAATGTTAAACCATATGAATGGATCAAGAATGGATCCAATTAACTCATAATAATTGCTTACGAGTTGGTATGCTTCATATATGTGTCACCAAAACCGAAATAAGTAGCTATATTCTAATAGGCATGAAGCAGCTACATAAGATACGTTTTTATGTCAATATGTTGTAGCGGGGAAGTTAGGGAAAACTCAATGGCTAATTTGCAAAGTTATTTTCAGGTTTCATATTAAATTGTCAATGCCTTCACACACACACACACACAAGCAGAAAAACACACACACACACACACCCGTAATCAAATAATTATCATTCCCTTTTCTAGAAAAATGTCTCGCTGTCTTGATCTCGTGGTTGCTTGCAACTCGTTTGTCATATCGGAAATGATGCTAACCCATTACCGGTGAGAGGTTGAGGAGGACATTCATCATGCACAAGAGTTGATGAGTAGGTGCCAAAAGCTGTCTGATATGCTCCGTCTTAGGGGGGACTTGATTTTGGAGCTCCAAAACATAAGGGGCTCGAGAACTGCAAGGGCCAATGTGAACAAGCTTAGGAGGATTCAGTCAGCTGATATGAGAAAGATGAGGGGGTTGATGAGGATGCTTAGGCAAACAAACGACAGCATTGTTTCCAAGATTGAGTTTGCTGTGAGGCAAACTTACATGTGAAGGGGTTGGGTGCTGGATGCTGGGGGTGGGTTGTTTTGTTATGTATGCTGAATGTAGGTCGTAGGTGGTTGGGCACTTGTGGAGTTGTGGTTTCTTTTGTTCATTTTAGTGCCACTGTCGTAGTGTCGTAAGCTAGGTAGATATTGTAGGTGATGATGTAGGTAGGTGTTGTGGGTTCCCATAAGGTTGTAAATGTATCCTTATGGTTTATGAATGGAAGGGGTCGTTTGATCCCGTTTGTCTTGATATACATTGTTCAATTCGTATCACAAACACATTCACAAACATGAAACTGACATAATTGAAACCATAATACAATACACAAACACATACGTTTAAATGCTACTAATCGAAGCAAATAATAGAACCACAAAACAAACAGAAACATATTATGCAAATAACAGAACCCCATATGAAATACTTCAATTTACATAATATTGTTCGGCATGTACCAAAAAAGTTTAACCCATCACAATGCCTGCCCACACCCTTTGGTGTATTCGAAACAGAGGTAGAATAGTTCAAGTTACATTAGTCAAATTACATTACTAAATACAACCAAATTAAAGTGTTTTAGTTTCTACACATTACATATCCCCATAGATGGACCCATATGTCAATCTTCAAACCTTCTACTGGATGAATATTCAAACCTTCTACTGGATGAACCAACATGTGATCAACAACACCAGCACAGTCAATATATGCAATGAAATGAGGTTACTATAATAGGCAATGCAATGTGTCCAAAATATTTGCTAAACAGTTCAATAGACTCACCTAGTCAAAATAACACCATATTGTTACCCATTGATCTTGGTGCCCGTAGACCCAGTACGCAATTAGTTATTCTTGGTCTCAAAATACCACCACCCTTTGCTCCCACATTCACTGAACCAACACCTGGTGGGTTCTTAATAGAACCACCGTCTCTAATGACAATACCAGCCGTTTTGTTCCTGATAACAACATCAGCCTCATCAACCTCATCAACCATCTTTCCTTTTCCCTTATCCATAGACCTCTTCACCCTCTTTTTATGCTTCCCTAATTCTGGTTGTGAAGCATCAACATCATCCACTTTCCTATAAGTTGTTGAAGTGCTAGTCCTAAAAGGAGTTGAAGTAATAGAGCACCACAAGCTAGCATCTTCTTCTACCCACCCGACAACCTCCCCACCATCACCCTCTACATCAATGTTGTTTAAATAGTAGGGAGATAACACCTGTTTTGTGTGAGCAACAAACAAGTCTACAAAACCGGCACAACAACCTAGCTCAATCATTGTATGCACATCATTGTCTGTGTGAATCAGCTTCAAACCTTCTTCTAATGATTTACCAGGCACACAAAAGAACACAACCCATTTTTCTCCCCTAATGCGTGAAAACATATCATCCAGACCTAGGAAAAAGATATGTCTATCACAGACAAAGCCACACAACGTAGAAACATTCCCTTGACATACCTTAATGGACCAAATTCAAAGACTCCATTATTGTGCATGTGGAATAGAACTTCACCCCCATAACCAAGTAAATCTGCCACAATTTTAAATTCAAACTGTCAAGACATACCAGCACCTACGAAACTAATGGTATACATGCTAAAGTCAATGCAGAAGTAGTAAATGAAACAATTATGCAGGCTCAAGTGAATGCAGAGCAATGTGGTGATATAGAAACCAATCTATTTTGTTCCTGATACACTCAAGATACACAATGTGAAGACTTACTTACAACCAATGTGAAGACTTACTTACAACCAATGTGAAGACTTACTTATAACCAATGTGAACACGTAGTACTTTCGTAATGCAAAACACTCTCTATAGCAGTACTTTAGTAATGCCAAACACTCTCACTTATGATATTCTAACACCCTACTTAATGCAAATACTCTGTTTATACTAAACCTAGGTAAGGGGATGCATATAAAAGTCTATCAAACATATCATAGCATCCTACGTAAACAAATTTAAAATGGCACATAAATGAAGTATACTACATTAACATACCAAGGTCCGTATGCTTTTCCTTCACCTTCCTCTTCTTGCCAGCCTCCTTTTTCTTGCCACTACCAACAGGCCTTCCCATCTTCCTTTTTTCTGTAACTGTACTCGGATTAGGACTCCTCTCTTTCTTTTTCTTGCCACTCCCAACAGGCCTTCCCCTCTTCCTTTTTTTCTGTGACTGTAGTCGGAATAGGACTCCCCTCCGTCTTCTTCTTGCCACTCCCAACCGGCCTTCCCCTCTTTCTTTTTTCTGTGACTGTAGTCGGAATAGGACTCCTCTCCGTCTTCTTCTTGCCACTCCCAACCGGCCTTCCCCTCTTCCTTTTTTTCTCTGCAACAACCTCATTGGAGCAACCGCTAGCACCCACATTTGGTTTGTTGAAGGTTCTATTCCACATCCATTGAAGAATTTCTTCAATCATCTCCTTCCCTATGTTTGCATACGAACCATACTTGGCAATAACTTTATCACCAAATTCATCCAAAACATCCTCAAAGACTTCATCATTTAATAAAACCTTGCCCCACGACATTTCGGATGATTCCTCCCCCCCCCCCCCCCCCTCAACAAGCACTTTCCCTTTTCATTCTTATAATTATTCGCCATAGCTGGGTTTAGTTGTTGCGATTTGATTTTTTTTATGTTAGGGTTTGACGGTTGATTATCTACACAATCGTTGGTTAGTTTTGGGGATTTATTGCACCCTGAAAAAGCACACAGCTTTAAATGTACATAGTTTACGTTGTTTGCAAAAATAGTCCCCCGAAAGTTGGCGGGATATAAAAAAGGCAGTGAAATGTCGATACTACCCTCAACTACGTGGCACTTAACGGAAAAGGCCTCTCAGTGGCGATTTTGCGAAAATGTGGAACGTTGGTGTCTTTTTTGTGCTACTTTTTGTCTCGGTCCCATTTTTGCAAATTCGTGGAACGTTAAGGACCATTTTTGCAATTTACCCAACTATAAAATGATTGGCATGTGCTATAGTTCGTGTACAATTTTTGATTCGTAATACTTTATCCTAATATATATAGACTTATGATCAAATGAGAAATATAATTAAGATAAGAAGAATGAGAAGAAACCACAAACACAAATATTTGATGCATCCACAAAAAATAGATGCATCTCCTATTATTTCTCTTTCCTTATTTAAAATATGTGGCTACAATTTCTTCTCACTCTTCTCATTTCAATAATTCTTCTCACTAGATCCATACTCAATATATATATATATATATATATATATATATATATATATATATATATATATATATATATATATATATATATATATATATATATATATATATATAGTCAGGATCAAAATGTGTGGCTAGAAATTCTTCTTATTTTAGTTTTTCTTCTTACTGGATCCTTTCCCTATATATATATATATATATATATATATATATATATATATATATATTGTGAAAATATATCAACTTTGAAAAGTTATGTACAAAGAAATAGTATGGAAGTGCTATAAGGTCACACTACTTCCATAGTTATAACACTAAAAGACAGGCGGATCTGGGGGTTTCTGGAGGTTCATGGACCCGACAGATATTTGTCGTATATTGTAAATTTTCGTTAAAAATGCTGATTTATCTGAAATGAACCTAGTCCTAAAATATTGTGTCACATAAATACATCTCTTTTTTACTTGGTCCACTAATATGTCAAAGAAATACATGATTTCTTAATTTGTTTGATAGTTTTAACGAAATCATAAATTTTATTTTATTTTTATTTCCTTTGTACACCTGATGACTTATTCTGCGTTCCCGAGTTTTATTTTTGAAAGAAGATAAAAGAACTTGGTAGAAAACAAAATAAATTCGTGTTCCCGAGTTTTCTCTAGGAGAGAAGAGAAAAGAAGAGGAGAGTAATTTTGGCTAAACTTCTCTCTAAAACTTTCTTCCCAAAAGTTGGATGATTTGGAGAGAAGTTATATTAGGAAGCTTTAAATAAATAAAATTACGTAAATGACCTAATATAAAACATAACTTTTATATATAACCAAGGGTATAACTGTAAAATCATATGTTATCTCTTCTTTTCTCTTCTAACTCGGGAACATGATATAAAAAATTTAATTTCATTCATCTCCTCTTCTTTTCTACCCATTTTTAACTCTTCTCTTATTTTCTTTCATTTCAAAAACTTGGTAACAGTTTGTTAGAGTTTTGAGTCTGACCATCTCACCAAAGCTCTAACCAAAGAAAACAAAGACATAGTGTACTTTGTCCATTCATCTATGCTAATTCACCCAAACTATCAAGGATATACACTAAATGACTACATTTCCAAACAGTATATCCAAGATTCAAGATAGTCTAATTGCTAAAATCATTTGATACGAAAATGACTACATTTCCAAACAGTGTATCCAAGATTCCAAGACAGTCTAACTGCTAAAATCGTTTGATATGTAAGTATTATCATTAGGTTATGAAATCGTTAATGAACCCGACCCATAAACCAGTTGATTGTTGACTCGTCAATTTTAAGGTGCGTTTGGTATCCCACTATGGGAAAGAATCTATCACTTTGAAAGTCATTAATGTTGTTTGGTTGGTTATAGGGCCTGTAACAACCGTGGTTTTAGCAGGTCATTTTAACTGATGGTCTTGACTTGGTTGACGTTTATTTGGTGTGTCATAGGTGATTGAAGTGTTATATGTGAGATAAGTGAGTTATGGAACTAAATCCCTTGGTGTGAGATGTCATTTTTGGTTTGAATAGAGTTGATGGTGAGTAAGTTCATTTGATCACCTTAGTGGTGTGGAAATGACATATGAGATTTTCTTTGGTGTTTTGGAGGTTTTGCGTAACGAGTTTTCATTCAAGTTAATGAGCGTAAGCGAGTTATGTGTGTTTTGTTTTTTTGGGTTAAATTTCATAAAGGAGTGAATATCTATTTTTGGAAACTTTGTTTTGAAAATGATTATTTTTCCGATTGTCGTAAAAGTTAAGGTTTATCGCGAAAGACGTTAGGTTTTGTTTTGGGAGTTTATAAAATATGAAAAGTTTAAGGTTTTGAGTGTAATAATTAAGTTTAATATAAAAAAATAAAAATAATATGGGAGGAGGGGAAAATCGGCCCATAGGGTGTTTTAGGGAAAAAAAGAAACGCAATTGTAGCCCAAATACAATTTAAAGCTAATGAATCCTTGTCCAACCCAAAAAAGCCCAACCCCTACCCTTATATACCAAACCTAACGACCCATAATCCCTTTTTCCTGCATATTTTGATCGACCAAGAGAGGAGGAGAGCAAGAAAACTTAGGGTTTTTATTATTGAAGCTAAAACCAAGATCAAGGTATAATTTTGTTACTAGTTTTCATATAATTGGTTAATTATTAATTCAATTCATGTAATATTTGATATGATGGATTTAGGGTTTATAAACTTCTGTAATTTAATGATGTAAGACATGTTAGAATCATCAATTGATAATAGTATGGTGATTGGTGAAGAGAATTGAGCGTAAAACATGCTAGTTATTGAGTTAGGGTTTGGATAGAAAATTAGTGTTGTAAAGATTCAAAGGTATTTAATAGATGGTGATGAGTTATGATTTGCTCAATTATAGTATATATATTAAGTATCGATAAAATCCGCGAGAAATACGGATTTACCGAGTCGTTTTCCCAACGAAAGTTGAATGGAGTCTTAGAATTATCGATTCGTGAACCGTGTAGTAAAAAGTGAATAGTGAAAATTGTGATGGTAAAATTCAAATTATGAAAAGAAATAGTAAATTAAGCAGAAAGTACAAGCTAGGTATGCACAAGTGTCTAAAATCTAAAAACGGAAATGCAAACGCGTAAATTAAACGTAACGTTCGAAATAAAACGTAACTTTTTAACTAAAAATGACCCTACAAGTGTGAAACAAATTTCTAAAAATCTTAAACTAATAAAAAGAATTTTTAGAAAAAGAAAAATATTTTTTTGACTTTTATTTATTTCTTTATGAATTATTTTCTATTTTTGGAATTAAAAAGTAATTAAAAATAAAGAAAAATGTAAAAAACATAAAGGGAAAAATTTAAAAACTGAAAAATCTAAAATATTATAAAAGAATTTCCTAAAATATTTTTGTATTTTTAATAGGCTTTTTCTGATTTTTTATAGATTTTTGTTGATTAAAAAGTAATAAAAAATGATTATTAACTAAGAAAAATTAAGAAAAATATCAAATAAACTCAGAAAAATGTGAAAAATTTACAGAAAATCTAAAATAATATGAAAAGCTTGTGGAAAAATTTTGAAAAGAAAATAAGAAGCAGAAGTTCTTATTTAGGCTAAAACAGCTTATCACAAGTGCTTATTAATAAGCACTTGTGACAAAACTTTATGAAATTGAAACCACAGAAGTATAATAATCAAATAAGCTCTATTATGCTCAGATATGATCACAGATTGCACAGAAATATATGATGCAAGCAAATAAGCACTTTGAATTAAGCAATGAAATAGCAATAAGCACTCTAGAATAAGCCAGAAGAACAAATTTAATAGAAACCACTTTAATATACTCTAATGAACTCAAATCATTCAAATAAGCAATTGCTATAATCTAAATTAGTTCTAGCAGGCCTATTCTTAATGACAGAAAACTTGTTCCAAATACCTTATAAGCAGGCCTAAAATAAGCTCTCCAATAAGCACTATGATGCAAAGTAAAAGGGGCAAAAGTTCAACTAAACTACTGAGTGACTCTAAAACCTAAAAGCCCTATCATAACCACTCAGTTGCTCACCTAATTGAAGCCAAGTTCAGCAACCTGTAGGGTGCTAAAACCTGAATCAGTTGACTCTTTGATTACCAAACTATTTTGACCACAACCAAATTCTTTCAGTCTAATCTTATCCTATTTGTTGTATTAGGCTAATGTTACACTAGATTAAGCTACTAAGAACTAAAATGCAACTATCACCACAAGTTTACTAATTGATTCATTATACTCTAACAGTTAAGCTAAATTGAAACTTAACTTTGACTAATTAAGAACTATTCTACTGTTTTTATTACTTAAATGTCTATTATTACTCTTATGCAGCCTGTGTGAAACATGAAATCAGCAATCTAACTTCATCTACACACAATAACTGCTAGATCCAAACACCCCCTATGATGAAAGTAAAACTACAAAACTACAATCAAAGCTACTAATCACTAAACCATTAATCCACTAAACTACAATATCAATCACAGAAGCAATATCAGAACTCAAATGCAACAGTTACAATCAAATACTCATATCCACAGATCTAATCACCTAGATAAGCAAAGTTTTAAACTGAAACTTACAAATGAAATTACCCTCAGCATGAATAGAGGGTTTCACTGAGCTTGCCTATCTCTAAGATAGACTGAGATCTTCCAAAGCTATCTCAATCTACTAAATCAGCTCCATGTACCAATTGATTCAACACAGTTGACATATTTTGACCACAAGCTTATGAACAAGTGAAACTGAAATAACTCTAACAAAAGCTATATAGAGCTGATATTAAATGTATTGAACTACAAACAAGTTTAACCAAAAGCTGATTTCCAACAAAACTATTTCTAATTTTTTTATTTGATTTTTCTGATTTTATGAAAACTAATTAAGATGAAGTAAAAACAGAATTGAAAACTTAAGGACTTTAAAAGGAAATGAGATGATCAGACTAAAATAAGAGATGAATATTAAGCAGTTTAAGTAACAGAAATAAGTTAAATTGATTTAACATAAAAGTACTAATTTCATTGACATTAAAAAGAAATTACAATTAATCTAAACTAATACATCAAAAGAAATTTTGGCAGAGTTTTGCTACTCAAAAACTCCACATTGATACAACTAGCCTAGCACTCTACATATAGGGAATGTGAGGAAGGATCTAGAAATGAGTAATCACGGATTGCCACCTTGGCAATCCGTGTGGTGTGCTTCTTCTAAGCCATCCTGAGCCTTTGATCATCTCCTCATGATTGCCTTCCAATTTCAACCCTTGGATTAGATATCAATGACGCGTTTTAACCAACCAATAGCTGCCACGTTAGTCCCTGGTGTGTTTGTTTGAGTCTGACACATCCTGACATCATCTGATACTTCTAGAAGCTAAGAAATTGTACTATTATACCCTTAATTGCCATAATTTGGAGTACGGTATTTTTAGGGTTCTTGGTAAACAGTGAAACTGGGTTGAGAAGGTAAAAGGGGGCGGGTAATTATAATATATAATTGTTTGACCCTTTTGATTGACTGTTGACCTGTTGACCGTGGTGGGATGGGCTTGGGATAGTTGGGCGTGTGGTATTTTGTTTATTGGATTGGACTTTGGTATTGTATTTTGGACCAGGCTTGTGGATTAATATTTTCATTTGTAATATATGAAACTGTAAGGGTTGTTTCTGTCATAGTTCCAAAATATATTCCAAGGGTTTATGATGTACTTTCTGATTCTCAAAGGACCAAAGTTGTCTCTTCAACAAAAATGTCTTTAAAGGACCATATATGTCAACTTCTGAAAACTTGAAGGACTGATTCTGACAATCTCTGAAACTTAGACCAAGGACCAAATCTGATGAATCTCAAATCTCTGAGGTCTTTTAAGGCTCAAAATTGACTTTCATTGACTGATCTGCACACGTTCTACTCTCATGCTCGTTTTTTTTTTTTTTTTTTTTGCTGATTTCCGTTTGTTTTTCGACATTTCACGAGATATCCGTACCTGCACATTCACAATCACAAAAACATATTTTCTTTGGCGTTTTGGTTAGTTTTTGGATTATTAAGTACCTATTTTGGCTCAGAAAATATGAGTGAATAAGCACTCACCAAGTTAGATCACGAAATTATAGTCTAAATTGAAGTTTAATGAAAGACCTTTCCAAAAAGTCCGGCCACGATTGATTTCGAGGTCTGGAAGTTAGTCTTTTCATTTTTCTTTGATAAGGTGTCAAAGCTGTTAAACCGGGACAGAATTTGGGTAAAAATGTTTGATAGTGAATTGTGGGTGAAAAACTGATATTAAGGTTAGCCCTTCTGGAAAATTTGAGTTTTAGGTTATCTTAGACCACCACGAAAAGGATTCGCGATAAAAAGTTGTAGAAGTATTTTATTTTAATTAAAACTTTTTGGTGTGCGTTCAGATCCGAATTTGGATAGTTGACAAGTTTGATTTTCTTATGGGTACTTGTGTGTGTTATTATACCAAGGCCTTCTGGTATTAGCTTGTATGCTTATGAGAGACCATGGTGAATTTTTGGTGTGAGTTGTTGAGCTTTAATTGTTATTATTTCATGTGGGCGAATGTACCCTAAAATTATGCATTTTCTGATTTTAAAAGTGCAAGGGATTTAGTGAGTATTAGGTTATGGTGATGGTTAGTATAGGGTATAGGAGATCCATAGTGGGTCATATGAATCTTAGACATCCATCATATGAGTATTGCATGAGTTATAGCTTTTATCTTGACCATGTGTAACGTGAACTTATTTGTGTTGTATAGATTTGTGATTGTTATTTGTTGGAAGCTGCAAAGTTGAGGTGAGTTTATAGTCCCATATTTTTACTTTGTTTTAAACTTGGGATGAGAATGATGCTTGTCTTAAATGGTTTGAGTTACTGTGATTATGTGTGATTTAAAAGAGCTTGGACTTATAATGTCATCGTATGTATGCTATATGTGATGATTATATGTTGTGATTATTGTGGATTATCGGGAATTATCAGGCATGTATTATCAATGACTTAATTGGGAGGAAGCTTATCATGTTACTCGCGCATGCGACCTAATTGATGTCAATATCAGACATGCATATCAGAAACTTAATTGGGAGGATGCTTATCATGTTGCTCGCACATGCGACCTAATTGATGTCTATATTGGAGCGGGGGACACGTTCCGTCCCATTGGTTGCCTTATGTGTGTTGGTTGCCTTTATCTTGTGTAAATACATGTAGCTTATATGATAAGTTTAATTATTTGTTCAGCTATATTTTATTATCACAGTGAACTGGTTGCCTTTAGAGTGTATGTGTGTCTTAAACCTATGAATCTCACCAACATTATGTTGACGTTTTAATTATCATTTTCAGGTGAGCTTTCTAAGGATAAGATAGAAGGATGTGATTATACGAGACCCTAGTTGCACTGGAAGTGGTTTATCATCTATGTTTGGATTTTGTATTGTTTCAGATTTTGTTTTGGGGTATTGTTACAACACTTTGTGTTTGTACTTTGCTCTATTTTTGTGCATGTTGTTGTTTCTTTATATAGAAACCAGGTGTTGTGATGATATCTATGAAGTTACACCCTCGCGTTTCTGCCTTGGCGAGGTGTGACAGGGCTCACCACAATGGAATGAGGATACCCATGATATGTGGGTTTCCTCATAGGAGTATGATTTGGTGGGTATGTGGATACCCATGAAAAGTGATATCTACATATCTATTTCCATTCCACTCTATTCTCAAATCTATACCTACTGTGATTTCATCAAGCATACCAAACACACCCTTATTGTCTCAAGGAATCATCTTGGAATTCCCCGCTTGGTACGCCACTGATCATAGCCAAATAATATAGTTTTCATAATAATCCAATATATATATATATATATATATATATATATATATATATATATAATATATATATATATATATATATATATATATATATATATATATATATATATAGGTTTTTCTAACTTGTGACTCTAGGGCACCAGTTAAGCACATCAAAAGTACTATGAGACTCACAAAAAAAGACTTAGAAATCCACACAAAAATACAATTTTATGTATTTTTATGTGAGTCTTTAAATACTTTTCTTTACTTTTTGATGTACTTAACTTGTACCCTAAGGGTGGTGGCATCCTTGCGGTGAAACTAGTTCGGCAAAGACTGCCAATCGGCAACCATGGCTGCCACTGCAGCGGCATGGCCTGATCGGTGCCCCTTGCGGTGATTTCTACCTTTTCGGTATGGAGAAGTTCTAGGCAACATTCGACCGTTTGACATTAAATGAATAGGAGCGTGCATTGTATTCAAACTTGAGACATGGTTGCCACTTAAAATCAATGTTTAGGTATGGTTAGGCAAAAAATAAGTTGAAACATTTTGATTGATTGTTGGTATAAAAACTTGAGGCATGATTAGACAAGGTTGCCACCCCTATTACATTATTTAATTTATCCAGTATATGATTAAAAGGAGTGTATGGTGTCCGTATGTTCATCACCTTTCTATTAAACAGTAGTGAACGAAAAAAAAACATCAGAAGCACTGTTTACAATTTAATTTTGACCACCCACTCACTTAAAGATTCTTCCTACTCACCCTAGCTTTTTTCAATACTAAATTTGTACATCTTGTATCTCTTGTAATTGGATTCTAGCTTGACACTCTTTTCTGATGAAATATAAAACCATTATTTGCATTCATGATAATGTTCCACTTGCATGATAAATTATGGGTATGGGTTTAGTACTATTATTAAAATAAACCTAACTTAGTGGGCTAAACAAGATTTTCAACGGAATATAAATTACCTTCTGGCACAGATTTAATAAAAACACACCATAGTAAAAGCTAGCATGTAAAAACCGTAAAAATTATACTCCGATAGTCCGATCTCTCATAGTCCGATCTTTCCGTCCTAAAATTCCATATATCTTTCCATTTTACAATGTTTAAAAATAATTGTCTATTTTTTATTTTTACCAATCAATAGAGACTTTATGTGTCAAAATGATATTTGATTTATTTAAAAATATGATAGTCTCGCTTTTTCTTAAACCGTGCACTTTCTATCTGGTGACAATAGTTTTGAAACGAAAAGAGTAACTAAATAAAAAGAAAGATTGGATTTCAACACCAATCATTCCAGAAAATACTATACATTAAGGGTGCGTTTGGTATCCCACTATGGGAATGAAACTATTACTATAAAAGTGATTAAAGTTGTTTGTTTAAGATGAGAGGGCCCGCCACTATAATAATGAATGATAATTATAATCCATATTATATATACATCAAAAGTGCTAGGAATGGATCTTTTATAGGTGAGGGACCCACCACTAATAACAAACTCATACCCATTGTCATTTTTGACACCATACTAGACACACCCTAATTAGCTCTATCTTTAATCCAAAGACAAGATGTTACAATAATATTGTAAAAATCCTTATTGTATTGATATTTTTTGGTCTGAGTTCAGTCCCTATTCACTCGGAGATTCGTCCATGGATATATACATGAGTAGGTTTTCATTTGTTAGTGGTGATGTATAACTTTCGAACCTATCATGTTCATGAAATTTAGATGTACATTGAAAAGAAACTCGTGCAAATATAATACAAGTTGTCCCAATTGCTATGGGTTTATGTCATTTACGTTAGAGCCATGGGCTTGACATTATCTGGCATCTTTTCTGTTTTGTCATTTTCATTTATATTCTTTTTATATTTTTAATTAAAATTATAATATTCTATTTCAACAATTAAATTTGGTGACGTTATTCTATTTCAACAATTAAATTTGGTGACGTAATACAATCAATAGACCAATATTTCGAGTGATCTTCACAGAGGGAACTTTAGTACAACGAGGTGGGCGACGATCCGCAGCGTTGCGGCGGGGCATTGTTTCACGTCGTTGATAATTGCATGGTATTTTTTTAAGTAGAAAGTTAGGCCGGTTTGTATATTACCTTGAATAAAACATGTGTGCCATATAATTTGAAAACACAAAAACATGCAATTCAAGTTCTAATTACAAATTGCATAACAGGTTGTAACGAATATCAAACAACAATCTCAGTTGTAATTAGAAATTACTTTGGATCTTACTAAGTGCATGTTTAGTGATCAACTCCAGCGTACTTTTTGACCGGCACATAAACGGTATGAGTGTCAGCTTCATTTCTTGCGGGTAAGCGTAAGCTCATACCTGGCATATAAAAGAGGTAGAAAACTATGAGTAACTTTGAGCAGCTAGTCACAAACTTTGTAGACACTCTTAACTGAATAGCACCAATATAAGAGTTCTAATAGCATACTCACTTTTGTATCACATTCCAGTAATGACACAAAACATGTTTACCCCTATATTAGACCAAAAAAAAAAAAAGAGTTAGCATTTGATGCGTCTGATCCTAAATATATAGACTCGATTGTACCCTGTTCGTCCCGCTTTAAAAGTAACAAATCATAGATTGTTTTGTTAACTCAATATGTTTCATAAAAAGGTGTCAATATATATATATATATATATATATATATATATATATATATATATATATATATATATATATATATATATATATATATATATATATATATGTTTCATAAAAGACAAACACAAATGTAAAAAACACAATAACTTGGAAGTCCCAAACATACCTTAGCATGAAGTTGGATGTTAAGAGGTAACCTGAAAAGTTGTAGTTCCAAACAATTGGTCTTTTAACAAAGTTCATTGTAACATCATAGAGTTCTGTTGCTGAAGCATTCAAAAGATGCTGCAAAATGAAAAGCAAACCTTAAGTCACAATGTTTATCAAAGGGGCCACATGACAATGGCTATAATACATTTAGCCTCTTATCATGTTTCATCGCCTGTCGGAAGCACGACTGGGAAAACAGATAAATACTACCAAACCGAAAGAAGCACAACATAAAAAAAAAACTACTGAAGTTTTTAACAGGTTCTTCACAAAATATTTTGAAAGACTAATGTAATTCTTTTCAGATAATCATAATGAATAGTCTTCTGCAAAGGAAATAACTTACGGTTAGCTGGCCTGAAACAATTCTGGAGACGTGGCTTAATTTAAGGTACGTCGCCTCTTTTCCATAAAAACCTACGAAAATAGACCGCTTCTGAAACTTCGAAAGCATTAGGTAAACAGGAGGATTTTGCAGACTGCTGCACCACCGAACATTGTTGTGTGTTGTCGTCTCAGGTTTGCTGCAACCCACAAAAAAAAAATTATATTTCGGTTTGTATTATATAGAATCGACACTAAACATAAGCCGTGGCTGCAACCACAATTCTTTACCACGATATACTAATAGTTAACATAAAACATTTAACTTAAGTTAGCGAAGAACATGTTCACTCATACCTTCAAGCAGCCCGGAGTGGCCAAAGATCCGCCATTTGTATGTGTATTCAGGGCCGAGAATAGATACGGTTGCATGGACCCAAAGAAAC
This sequence comes from Artemisia argyi, assembly GCA_030686995.1. Lineage (NCBI taxonomy): Eukaryota > Viridiplantae > Streptophyta > Magnoliopsida > Asterales > Asteraceae > Artemisia > Artemisia argyi. The sequence goes on along the minus strand of JARVZY010011032.1, from coordinate 671,458 downwards.
TTATGTAGTCGGAGGGCCTGCAATAGAACATGGAAAACGCCGTCAACACGTTTGTATATTCTAAAACACAACGGTAATGAGCAACGATGTACAACAATTATATAATCCAATTGGTATGTCTATGGCAGCCATTATAAGAAATCCGACAAAGGCTAAGAGATGAGAATACATGCTGCACTTTGCGTATACCCTGGCACATCCGAAGGCCCTTCAACAAACAACCGAAAACATCATCGATGAGGTAAAACATCATAAAAGAAACCGACAACGGGGGAAAAAATGAGGCATGCATGTAACAGCAACGATGAATTCAAGCTTAAAAGCATACGAAGTCTACAAATAACTAAAACCGGTGCATACCTCTACGCCCGCGAACTTGTCCACGACTATGCAAACCCCTTCTGCGGAATCGGCCCGGCGTCGCCTTCACAGCCGCTGGAGCTGTGATAAGAATTTAAGAAGTTACTGTTATTAGAAGTAACGGGAACAAAAGGCTTAATGGATAGTCGTTTACCATTAATGGTACCGAATAAATATTTTGCAACAAAGTATTTGTCACAACATTCTCTTTAGTTTTACACCAATCTAATATTCCATTGCACTGGTGAATGGCCCAATTCTACTTTTGCAGTCACACGGGCTTTGATAGTTCAACAACCTCGACATAGGTTTAAAACAATATGATTCCAATTGATGTTCCAGCCATGGCCCTTGGACTATTAAAGCCCATGTAACTGATATTGCATCCAATGTTATGCAGTATGTCAAATAATTTCGTTCATGATAAAGAGTTTTTTGTGGTAGCTTTTATTTCAGAAGTTGATTCAACTGTAAATAAGGGCCGGTAAAATTCGAGACCAACAAAAAAAGTGTAATCATTCGTACGTATGGAATACGTATCATGAAACAACTAAAACACTGAAGACGCACATATCGATAAAGATGAAGGAACTAACCACGCGCCACGATAGCAGTAGCTACAGGACCCGCGTATGCAGCATCTGCAATGGACTGCGTCGATGCTGTTTCATGAACAGTGCGTATACCAGGTTCTGCTAAAAGAACAAAAGAATACACATATTGAGACCTACAAAGCATAGACAGTTGGATGGCAAAAGAAGATAACAAAAAATCATCAATGAACATACCGACGGCAGTGCTAATGTGCCCAACAGCCGGCTACATCGGCAATATTCCGGAAGTGGAACTTAGAATGCAAATCCAAACAGCACCTGAGAATGAACACGAAGAAAAAATCAAGAGAGTGCAATGAAGAGAAGAATATCGATAGTTTTGAGAGGGAAACCTGTCAACTATTTGAACGTGTTTCAATCCGCGTTGACCAAAATAATTGTATGTTTTTTCTATGTCCACAATGGGTACACCAGACAAAATTTCCTGCGTAAATGAACTTCTTATAAAACAATGATAACCAAAATGTATTTAACGCTTAATTGAAATTTAAACGTACCACAACACTTACAGGTCCTAAATAATCATCATATTCTTCGATCATCTCCATCACATCAGTACGCCATCCAAGCAATAATATACATTCTTTAGATCCCACGCTCCAGTGTGATGCCTGCATATATGAGTTTAAGTTACTTAAAATATTCTTAATGTGACTGACTAAAGTTAGCTCAAATGAAAAAAAAAGTATTACCCATCAGAATGTATACCTTGGAACATGGTTTTGCTGGACGTTTGACGACTTGCTCCAACCGTGATTTTTCCATTCTGACATGCGTTATGTGGGGCTTCACCAATCTCATGTAGAACCTCTAGATTGCGAAGGTCAATTTCTTCTTATCTAATTGAATGAAAATTAGTCAGCTGCTCTTCAAACCATTTTCCCATCTCCAAACGGCTCGACATCAGTTATAGGTATCTTATCATTGTTGTACACCATAGGCGACATTCCAGAACATGTAACAACCTCCCGTGCCACCCGACACAAACCTTTTAATATCTGCAAATAACCAAAATGAATATGAAAGTCGATATTCATAAGTCAATACCATACGGATGCGTACTTTTTATATACCTGAAGAAGTAACAGCTGAACACACAGCTATAATTTACCCAGAAAAAAAATCCAAAAAAAAACAAACAAAAATAAGATAAATTATAACTACATAAGAAAAAAGAAATACAAAATAATTTCGGATCATTCTTCATTATTATCTGGTTGTTGATCTTCTTGTTCATATGGATTATGGAACTAACATTAAAATATAATTAAAGTTTGAAAGATTAAACCCTAAAAAGATGATACTTATTGATACAATTCTGAAACTTTTACAACGGAGAATTAGAGAGAAAATGAATTTAGTACCATCTTAGATGCAAGCAGATCATTCCATCCATAAGATCATCCAAAGAGCTGTAACTGTTGCTTGCAACATAACCGCATTCCCAGGTGCAGGAAACTCCAATGAAACGACATGGTCTCGCGACAACTTCTTGTTCCTGAAAATGAAGGAAATTAAAAAAAAAATATCCAAATCTGAAAACCATATTGTTATCTGGATATAAAGAAATGAAGGTCAGATTAGTATCCCATGTGGTAGAAAATAAGCATGTAGTGGCTTATAAGATAGTCAGAAGCGTACCTTGAATATAACTTCATACCAGATTTGCAAAACTCATGTAGAACCAAAACACCTATTTTCCTTATCGAGTCTCCATTCCATAGCCGTATCAACATCTTATGACAGTTAACCCAACACCAAATCAAAAGCCTAATTTCAGATCTGATCATCTGATAGTGGGTTAGACCGTCGAATTTAGATCTTAGAAAGGGTAAAAAACTACAAACACAATGAAACCTAATCTTGAATTACAATAAAAATCGAAACTTTAACCAAATAAGTAAATAATACCCACATAAAAATAAACAATAAGAATTAAAAAAAAAAAAAAAAAAAAAAAAAAAAAAAAAGAAAAAAAAGAAGGAACATACGTATCTGCTGGTAGCCGAGCAACCAAAAGGCTGATGAAACACATGAAATCAATCTTTGCAAACCCAGCGTCGACGCCAGGGCATCACCACCACCGTGGATCATGAGTCCATAATCATCACCACCGCAAGATGATTATGGTGTAGAGGTTTCTGGGGCTTCATCGATCGGAGAGCTGGAACTTCATTGCTTGGTGAGCCTGGTGATGTTCTAGGAAAGAAGATAAGAATGAGAAAGAAAGCAGTGAAATTGTTTATATCAAACGCCGAAAGAAGAAAGAAAAAAACAAAAGAAACGGGGGTAACAGTTTGGACTGGACAACCATAATAGGCTGGGCCAAAGATGACGTCACCTAGCGGAGTCCTAAACGACATAGAGTGTGTCGTTTTTGCCAGGACATTATATATATAGTAATTTATTGAACTATAAAGATACTCGTACTTACTAGTTACTATTGAATCATTCATTTATGAACAATATATGCATGTAAATTACCACAATCATATTAATTAATCACTTATCAGGTTTTGTATGAAGATAATAACTGCAGATAAATAATGTTGAGAGATGACACTGTCTACGAGCTTGTAAATGCAAGCTTTTAGCTAGTTTTTGTTAGTTGAAGTCTAAAATGTGTTATTGTACTTTCTTAAACCTTTAAAAAAATTAACAATAAGGACGTCCAAGTATGTTTTTTTGAGTTATACTGTCTAGAGTTAAGAGTAAGCTGGTGTTACATTTTGGATCCCTATTAAGATGCATTATAAGTTTAAATCTCGTTAGTTGCAAAATTTATTTGGCGCCCTAGTCGTATAATTCACAATTGTTAAGAGCTAGTAATTTATCGGGCTTATGGGTATGTGATGCATGATCTCTGGAATCCCACTACAAGAAAATAGCCTTTTAGTGACATAATTAGCGACATACCTTCTAAAGTCGCAAAGTTGCGACACACGTAGCGATTGCTTTAGCGTCGTTATGCCATCGACGTCGCAAACTATGTCGCCAATGATGTCGCGATTTGTTTCGAGATAAAATTGTCGCAATTAGTGTCGCAACAAGCATCGCTATATTTGGGTCATTTTCTACCACGTCGCTAGCAAAATCGCTAATTTACGACTTCCCAAAAAGATGTCGCCAAAGGTGTAGCTATATTAGCGACGTTCTTATATATGTTGCTATTCATATCGCTAAATTTTAACCCGTGGCTAAGACTATATTTCTAATCTTCTCAAGTAATTTTTGGATTTCTTTGTTTAACTATTCTTATAATGTCTATTAAATGTATTTTCTAACTTAAAAGTAAAGTTCAAATTTAATTAATACCGTAACATTTACCCGGTACTCGGTTGGACAAATCTTTTGTTATCCATTTTATTGTTTTCTTTTCAACCTCAATTTTTTTTAACTTTCTTTTCCACTTTAATTACTACACCATTTTTTTAACAGAACTACACCATCTCCTCAAAATCACACCCTCTCCTCAAAAATACCCTCAATCCACCGCAACATCACGGCAACATCACCGCAACATCACGGCAACAACACCGCCACATCACCGCAACACCACCGCAACATCCGCGGATTCAAATCGATTATCAGGTCAAATTTGCTTTAATTATCTTCAAAAACCTCAATCTGATGCTTCGTTCATGATTTATATTGATAGGAATGCTATGATTTGCTTTGTAGGTGTTCGATTTGCACATTCAACGGACAATCGCAACGACTCACCGGTGTGTGACGTCATTCATTGAGTAAGGCAACCGCTGCGCCACGTGTCATTTTGATCAATGTATGGTGATTTGAAATGATATACAGATATAGATACATTTTTTGCCGTTTGATTGTTTGAGCCCTAATTTGGTGTTAGTCGACTTAAATTAGTTTATTCATGTAGTTGTATAATTTTAGTCCGTATATGCTACTAGGAGTGTGCGAAAATTGAGATGAAACTGTAGAACTTAAAATAGAACTAGAATTGTGCGAAATAGATAGCGGATATAACTGTTGCAATGAGTCAATGATGTCATGATACATGTCATCTTGACGAACTCACCGGCGTGTATTGTGTGTTATTAGTTGGATTATGACAGATTGATTGAGCTATTTTGAATCGGATCTTAGATTTGAATGTTAATGTGTGTATAAATTTTAACGTTAGAAAGCAGTTTATGCATATGAACTGTGATATCAGCAGGGATATAATGTACATTCAGCAATAGTGCGTTGAAAATTGGATATGAGTGATATTGTTGCTTTAGCGTTGAAATGGTGCATCCTCATTACATGTTATTGTTTTGAACAACTATTTGAGACATAAACGTGTGGTGCGAAGTTTGAGTCAAAGTGAGATAGCCCAAAATATATAGCATACACGCTTTCTGTTTGAACAAATACTAGCTTTAAAGTCACATGTTAGTACATCCTACACATGTTTTTTTTATATATATTTACTTTGGTCCAAGCAAACATGTTATGCTACTTTAATAATTTTTCAAAGAATTTTGTTGTTTTGCTTAAAAGTTTCTTTAATTTGTGTTTAGATATTCGGCCATACTGCTTGAAGATCATGCTCTCCAAACACTGTTGCAAGAGTTGGTTACTAATCCAAGAATATGCACAACTTTCTTAACAAGGTATTTAACTCTTGGGAGAGTTTATATTATGTTGAATGCTTCGTAGCACATGGTGTGAGGACATTCTATTGTCACTAACCAACCATATTAGCTTGCATAATATCCTCTGCTATTTCATATTATGATGATCCTCCTTTTAGCTATAACATCAGTTATATCTGGCTTAAGTTGTTGGAGAATGGAGATGCTAGAGGCAACTTAACACTATGCAAACTTTCATGTAATAGCATGTTGGTAGATTCTAGTCCATAATATCCATAATAGGAAACGTATTTGTGGAGCTGCAGTAGTAAAAGTAGTAACGTATATGGGTCAATATACACGTCCTGGCTATGAAGATTTTATAAATTGCCATTTTTAGTAGCTTAGTCTAAATAGGTTCTAGTCATTTTCAATACTGGACGACTACTGGATGAGATCAATTATTGTAATACTGGAAGATTTTATAATACTGGATCATTTTTAATACTGGAAGATTTTATAAAGTTTGAAAATATCAAACTTTGCTAGTGCTAACATTGCTTAATTGATGTGCAGTAGGACGACTACGGACGCGATCAATTATTGTACAGTCTGGTGTTTGATGGAGTGGTTCAAATGATACCACATCAGTTGCCATTATCAATACAAATCAAACTTTTGATCTGACCCAGGTCACAACTATATTCCTTATGTCGATGTTTATCAGTTTATGTTAACGTGTTCTCAAAATATCGTGCTTTCACTCGTTTGACCCATTAGAAACTTAGATGATGCTAATCGACCCATTTAGACATAGTGGGTCTACCTTTTTAGAATATGTTTATATGTAAACTTATTTTTATTTTTATTTTTTTGGTTTTGTGGTTCAGTTACTGTCCCATACACCTACGGACATTTGAATGCCACTGTGCTAACAAAGAAATTTAAGGTAATTTTCTATTTTATTTATCAGCACATTCGTATTTAGTGATCTATTACGTAACTGCTTGAGATTAGTGTTGAAAATTTTAGTTTTTTTTCTTTTACTTATGAATAGGTTGATTTGAGTTGTGTTCATCTAAAAAAACATGGCTAAATTGAAGACTTTGGCTAAACGAGGAACAGGTCAAATGCTATTTGGCATAGCATAACACAGGTTAGTATTAAAGCAATTATAATGTTTTCAAATCGAATAGCTTTTTATGAAAATGGGTCACTTTTAAGTGTTTTGAATATTAATTTTCAGGGTGTCGACACCTGCTAGAGATTCGTATCTGGGCATAGCATGAATTTCAAATAAGCCAGAAAATGGTGCCAGAGATTCGTATTTGGGCATGGAAATGTGGGAACTCATGAGATGACGACGTCCTTCGTTTTTTGTCCTTAGATAAAAAAAAAATGGTACTTTGACGTACAGTTCTATTATGTATATTTGTGAAACTGCAGATTTTATATTGATCGACAAATGCCTTCATTCTTGTATAACTGTATTAATATTTGCAAATCATTTCTATTCCAAATTCTAATATAAGAAATAGTATTTGATCCTCAAATAGTGATGTGGTAATATGCTATCACTAAATACCAGTGAGCAAATGGATTGACTGAATAATGACACACAAAGCAACCTGAATAGCGGTATCTCTAAATTAACGACAAATATAGCGACTGGGTTAGTTATGGCATCGTTAAAACTAGCGACTTGGATAGCGACTTAAATAGTGACACGTGTTAAAACTAGCGACTTGGATAGCGACTTAAATAGCGACACGTTTGAGAAACAGCGACACAAATCGCGGCATAAAATATTCATGTCGCTATTATATTGCGACGTATCATGAGACATCGCTGAAGTGGTCGCAATTCTTAGCGACGTAATCTACCTATCGCAAAAATCAGCGACTCATTTACAGCGACTCGATCATTGATGTCGCTATATGTGTCGCTAGCATAAAAGATATCGCTATAAATGTCGCTAATTATGTCACTAAAAGGCTATTTTCTTGTAGTGTCCGGGGTTTACCTATCAAGTCACCAAAGATGAATCGGGTGGATTTCCTTTTCGTATAAAAATTTATCTGCTTGCAGTTTTTCGTGATTTGCTTTGCTAACCCCAAACTAATTAAATGATATAACTATATAATTCATTTCACCGAAAAATCAACGCTGAACATGTTGCAAAAGTATAAAAGCTCTAAACGGATGTTGACATAAAAATAGAAAGACGCATGTTACGTAGTTACAGACAAAAAACATGCTGCATGCAAATACGACGTATAAAATATTTGTAGGTTGGAACTAAAAGCTTACTCTAAGCAGCAAAACTCTTCCAACTATCAAGAATATATTGACCTCAAAACTAAAATGACTATAGATTGTTATATTGTTGTTTGCCAAAACCAAGCATATTGAACAACATAATTTTAGATAATTTATTTTAATCTATACTATATAAAAAAAAATCAAAAAACGTAAAACTAATTTAGGAAACTAATTTGTTCTTTTACTAAAATGTAAGGCTGGAAACTAATTTAAGAAACTTAAAACTAATTTGTTATTTTACTTAAAACATTATATTTTAAAATAATTTTACATTTAGATTTTTTTACGTTGTATGAATAAAATATTATACGAAACAACTAACCCAAATATCACAATCATAATTATGTACCTCGATGAAATTCTATTGTTATATACGGCTACTCGTTTACCGTTTAAAATATTAACGAGTATACCAAAAAAAAAATCATTTTATACACACTATATACTTTGTTGGGACGAAAAGGACGTAGTATGGTGCAGTGTTCTAAAAGGCGCGCCAAGGCGCCGCCAAGGCGTCGCCAAGGCGCGAGGCGTGGCCTCGCCGCCACGAAATAGACCATGGCGGCTGCTCTAGGCGTGGCGTGGGAAAAGGCGTGACAAAGCGTGAAAAGGCGCGCCTTTTGGTAAGGCGTGGCGCGCCTTTTTGAAACAGTATTGGTTTTTTTTGTTTTTTTTTTAATTATTATTATTATTTTAATAACTATTTGAACGATCATTTGAAATTTGGGCTATTTGTTATTTGGGTCTGATAATTATATAATAAGTAGTTGTTAAATGTCTAATATAGTAGTCCAAATGTATATGAAATATGATATTATAACATAAATGATAAATATATAAATATTTTTTCGCCGCCTTAGTCACGCCGCAAAAAACGCCATGGCTTCGCCATGGCGCGTAAGGCTTGAGGCGTGGCCTTGCCGCCACGCCACGCCTCACGCCATTTATAACATTGGTATGGTGCCACAAACTCCAAAAAGGAGACAAGATCCCGTAGCAAATCTTGTTTCCAAACTAGTACTTCCATGATTCCAACCATGTAAAATATTTAGGCGCGGTTTTAGATTCTAGACAAAAATACACCGCTGGTCTCTAAATTTTCCAGAAAACATTGCCTGGCCTCTTAAGTTTTGAAAAACGTCGTCATGCGTCCAAAACTCAAAATTTTGAGACCGATTGCGACCCTCGGCCCGTAATAGTTACTTCAACATATTTTTGTAGAGGGCAAAATCGTCATTCACTGTAGCGTTCTAGTTTTCAGCCGTTATACAGTGTCCCAGTTCCCTATATTACTTTGGGTCACAATTGTATTGTCACTCAGCATCCCTAATCTTTCCTCCAAAACTTTCCTTCCTTAAACATAATACGCTGCTGGTGTGGTAAGCAAGCTATAACTCGCAATTCGTGGACATCGGCCAACCCAGGGGGTCGATTCTATGGTTGTCCTGATGAAGTAAGTGCGTTTTAAGATTTATTATATTAGCTTGTTTTCACAAGTAGCAAAGTACATTGTAACAGTGGTGGTTGATTAATGACTTGCCATATTCATGATTAGGGTTCTTCTTGTCGGTGGATAGGATTATATGATCCTGAAATATGAACTCGTTCAAGAATGATCATACCAGGCCTTTTGAGGGGGAGAAATGAGCTCGAGGAAAGATTAGAAGTTGCTCAAGGTGATATGTGGAAGTGGAAGATTTACCTGGTGCTCAGTTGGATATTATTATTGATTGTTTATGCACTTGGTTAACTTTTTAGCTTTAATGTTTGATGCTCGTGTTTTGGGTTATGTGAAAATGTAATTACTTGTTAGGCCATCGTGGTAGTCCTAGAACCTTGATCAAACTATTTTCTCTAGTATGTTTTAACTTTAGATTTTATTGAATGGCAGTAACTTTGTCTCCTACATGGATTTGGATTTTGTTCTTTTGTTGTGTATACCTTATGGTTATGTATATGGTAATGAATTTGGTTATGTTTGACTTTTAATTGTCAACATTGATATGAAGTTTTAAATTTGGTTAGTTTTACCTTTGTCAATTTGCAATAGAAGGTGCTGCAGTCATAGACTTGGCTATAATATATAGTCCACACAAGATGCAAATTATAAACATAATTAAAATACATAAACATAACATGGTTCCATAGATAATGCAAATGGATATAATCACAACTGCATAAAATTGCATAGTTTTCAAAGCATGATAATTAGAGTACATTACTTGTCAATATCAAACATAATAATTGACATATGGTGACGGCATCATTCTATCCAATGTACTACCAAGTTTAACAAAATAGTAGTAATTGGTTTCGGCTTCTACATAACCAATTTGGGTCATCAGAGCATCCAGTTCTTCAATCGATATCTCATTAATTTCAACAAAATCAACCTAACATTCCTTACTTCCATCGTAGATCTTCCCTGGCCAGTTTTTAAAAATGCCATTATAATGAAATCTCATGCTAAACCCACCAGGTCGATCAGCTGTTGAAAGACAAAACAAAAAACTGTTACGATTGTCTTACCAAAAATGGAAATACCATACCACAATCTAAAATAAATATGATTGTAAACGATTATCACCAAAAACAGTTACCATATTTCCTGATTGCCCACATTCTCTCGGTGTCATGGTCATCAATGAAAGGTGTTTCCCTGATTTGCCATAGCGTAAATCCAAGGTTCAAAATTGTTAATTTATTGCTTAAATTATTAGATTTGGTGAGTGACATTGCATCAGGGTTTTTTTTGTAGGCTTTCAAAATAAGTTTGGGGTTGACCAATGACTACATACTCTAGTTATATTAGACATTATGGCGGGAAAATAGATTGGACGTCTGCTGGGTAGTACAGCGGGAGAGAGAAAAATGCGACTCGATAAAAAGACAGTTATACCCTCCAAACTAAATGGGTAACAGGATTTTTGGAACTATAACGGGACATTGAAGTAATGATTACTGGCCGAGGGACGCAATCGGCATCAAAATCTCGTGTTTTGGACGCATAGCGACGTTTTTCAGAACCTAGGAAGCCAGACGATGTTTTCTAGAAAGTTTAGAGAGCAACAGTGTATTTTTGTCTAAATTCTATATTAAAAATGGATTATTCGTTTTGAAAACGAATAATTAATCAGATAATTAGTTGTTACAAAACATAATTTTAAAATATAGTGTTTATTTTTGATTATGCTGTTTGACATCACAATAATATATAATCATTTTTATACGATCAGTTTTTTGAGTGTTTGTGAAAACCCTTTATTTAGTGGTGCCTCGTTCCATCTAAAGAAACGACTAATTTTATCTAACTAATTAGTCACATCTACCTCATTTCATTTAGGGTCCGATCCGTGTCACATCAACATGACTAATGCAGATATCATAAATTAACCAAAAAAATATTAATATATAATATCATAAACAATAATTGTACTGCGAATATTAGTTTCTGCTATTTGTGACCCCTACTTGCAAATTTCATTTACAAAAACGACTAAATGAGATGTCAATACCTCTCTTCTTGTTTTCCCATCATCTCTTAGTTGACCTACCATTAATGGGGATGAACAATTACGTCAAGTGGGATGGTACATAAATTTTCTATAAGATATGCATTATGGTGACAATTCACAATCATTTTCATATAAAAAATGAAGTCCAAGGACGTATATGTGCTTTAAGCCACATATGTTGAATTTCTTTCTTTTTGAATGCTGATTAAATGATTATATGAGAAACTTAAATTTGTATGATCACATACACTCCAATTCAGATGCAAATCAATGGGCTAATTGGCGTCTAAAATATGCTACTGTGGTGTGAAAAATGGTCACTGTTCTTTTCCAAATTATTTGGAAAATAAACTTTTTTGAGACACCATGCAACTTATAATGATACACATGTAATGTACCATACATGTACGATAAGCCATGCAGGTCCATATAATTTTAAAGGTCGTATTATATTAGTACTGGCAAAAAGATACGAAAACACTAATAAGATCATCTAAGAAAGTCTTCTACAAATTAATCTCAACACCCTCTCGGCTGATTCTAGGCTAAATGACTGATCGTTCTGACCTTGAACGTATGGCTTCTCTAGACGAAATTAGGCAAGTTGTTTGGGACTGTGGTTCTAGTAAAGCCCCGGGTCCTGATGGATTCTCGTTCCTGTTTCTCAAGAAATATTGGGACCTTTTTAAATCCGATGTTGAATATTTTGTGCTAAACTTCTTATCCACAGGTAAGTTTCCATCGGGTACTAATTCCGCTTTCGTCACTCTAATTCGAAAGGTTACCAATCCATTGTTAGTCAGGGATTATAGGCCTATTTCTCTTATTGGGATGCATTACAAGATCGTTGCTAAACTTAAATGTGGTTGACAAAGTTGTTAGTCAAGAGCAATCGGCCTTCATTTCAGGTCGCCAAACTCATGATGGTCCCCTTATGCTTAGCGAAGTCATTAACTGGTATAAGAAACGTAGTAAAAAGCTTCTTATCTTTAAAGTCGATTTCGAAAAGGCCTTTGACTCAGTGAGTTGAAATTACCTTAATTTAATTCTCGGGCAGCTCGGCTTCGGAGACACATGGCGTTTATGGATCCGGGAGTCCCTTTGCTCGGCACGTACTTCCATTTTAGTTAACGGTAGCCCTACTAATGAGTTTTCCCTTAAATGAGGGATTCATCAATGCGATCCCCTATCCCCGTTCCTCTTCATCCTAGTAATGGAAGGTCTCCATATTGACCTTAACGATGCTATCTGATACGTGGGGATCACACCCTCGCAACAGGTTTTACCTCTCAAGGGATCTCGAGAAGCTTACAACCCCCACCAGGCAGTGTATCTGATCGTTGTATTATAGTATAGTGACAAGTACCGGGGGATTGATCGTTCAACTCAGGAATAGTGTCGCTAGGATTAGGAATCCTACTAAACTAGGTCTAGAGGTGAGGGATGATTCTTTTTGTATTTTTATATTTTATAGAAAGCAAGTAAAATCTCTGGTTTTGAAGGAGTGGGCGGAATTAGTTGCTAGCCAACTAACCCAATTAATCTAAAGATGCAATCAAAATAAAATAACAAAAATAAAAATGAAACTATTAAACTAATGTGGTGGAACAATAATGAGGAAAGTTGTGTTTACTTAGATTTCATTACTCCCTAGATATCTTTTACAGGTTGATAGCTTGTTACAATTGTATAGATGACGGGTCATATTCTTTAATACTAGTCGTAGGGCCGTGTACAATATTCCCTAACTCTATAGGATCCTACTTCACTCCTATGTCGAGCCGTTAGAAGCTCCCAACATGGGATCATTAGAATTCTCATACGCATTAAATACAACCAAAAATCGTAGTACACCTCCGATCATGTTTCTTAAAACGTTCAAGCAAGTTACCAATGGAAGTCTGCCAGTTTTCTTAAGCCTAACATCGAATACAATCATCCGTAACAATTATAAACAAACAATCAACCCATAATTAACATCTAGGTTTCACTACATCTAAGCAAACACAATGAAAATCTAGCCTAGCATGTTAAATAGAAGACAAGCGTAAGGTATAATCAAACAACACATAGACATATTGAATGATTTGAAGGAATACTTATATTTAATTGAACATGAAAGATTCAAGGGGTTGGAACCCTTAAAAACGTGATAAAATTCGGACTAAATCCTCCTTAATTGTTTCCTCAAGTTGTGATGTATACAAACCCATCAATTTATTGAACTCATGGTTCACGGTTAGGAGGCTTTCCTCAAATTTTTTCCAAAGGGTCTTACTAAAAGGAATTGATCCTAACAATGATCGGAGGTGTACTATGATTTTTGGTTGTATTTAATGCATATGAGAATTCTAATGATCCCATGTTAGGAGCTTCTAACGGCTCGACATACGAGTGAAGTAGGATCCTATAGAGTTAGAGAATATTGTACACGGCCCTACGACTAGTATTAAGGAATACGACCAGTCACCCATGCAATTGTAACAAACTATCAACCTGTAAAAGTGATGCGTGGGAATTGCACCAGGCTTTACCTCTCAAGGGATCTCGAGAAGCTTACAACCCCCACCAGGCAGTGTACCTGATCGTTGTAGTATAGTATAGTGACAAGTACCGGGGGATTGAACGTTCAACTCAGGAATAGTGTCGCTAGGATTAGAAAGCCTAAAAACTAGGTCTATAGGTGATGGATGATTCTTTTTGTATTTTTATATTTTTATAAAAGCAATTAAAATCTCAGTTTTTGGAAGAGTGGGCGGAATTAGTTGCTAATCAACTAACCCAATAACTAAGATGCAATCAAAATAAAATAACATAAATGAAAATAAAGCTACTTAAACTAATGGTGTGAACAATAATGGGGAGAATTGTGTTTACTTATATTTCATTACTCCCTAGATATCTTTTACAGGTTGATAGTTTGTTACAATTGCGTGGATGACGGGTCATATTCCTTAATACCATTCGTGGGGTGGCGTACGTACTTCCCCAACTCTATAAGCTCATACTTCACTCCTATGTCGAGCCTGCAAGAAGCTCCTAACATGGGATCATTAGAATTCGCTCATGCATTAATACAACCATAAAAAACTAGTACACATTGGTTCATGTTTCTTAAGACGTTCAAGCATGTTACCCTATAGAAGTCTGCCAGTTTTCTTAAGCCTAACATTGAAATCATTCATCCGTAACAACTATAAACAAGCAATCAACCCATAATCAACATCTAGGTTTCACTACATCTAAGCAAACACACAAGAGATCTAGCCTAGCATGTTAAATTCAAGACAAGCGTAAGATATATTCTAACAACACATAAACATATTGAATGAATTGAAAGGATACTTATCTTAATTGAAAATGAAAGGTTTCAAAGGGTAAAAACCCTTGAAAGAGCAATAAAATTCGTGCTAGGGTTTATCCAAGTTATCCCTCTTAAGTTCTATATTAATGAATGAAAATTGCAAAACTATATATAGATTTTCCATCGTGACGGCGTCAAGAAGAAATGTTTGACGCCGTCAACTCGCCGCCCATAGTAATATCGGATTGCCTAGATCCAGATATGACGCCGTCATGTGCAAAGTTACTTTGGGCCGTCACATGCAATTGGACAATGACGGCCTATGGTGATGCCGTCATGCCCTTAGTGTAAAACTCTCTGGACCGTCACGGACTTTATCCACTTCACCTCTTGTTTTACTCTTGACGCTGTCATGTAGAACCTTGTGACGCCGTCAGGTACTGTTCCCAACAAGGAAAATTAAGACTTTGCCGTTTTCTTCACTTTTATGCTCCAAAAACATCCAAAATGCTTCCTTTTCTAGAATTCACTCCAAAAGTACCTAAAATCACAAAAGGAATGATTTATGGCAATATTTGATCAAATAAATTCAATTCCGGGCTTAAATGACCCCCTAAAAATGGATCATTTTTTGCCTCATCTTATACCCTTACACTTGAGATTTGCTTGTTCTCAAGCAAATGCGCTTTTATTCTAGTCAAAATACAAGTTAGTGGTCATTTAACACTAATATAAAAGTAATTACAACAAATAATCGTTCCACTAAAGACCAAAGACAAGCACGGAGGTCATACACTAGCACATCACAAATAGTGTTTAGGTACTCACATCTCTCGGGTGTAATAAAGTATATATCACAATATGGAAATGGAAAACATCTCTCACTACCTGTCATAGCAAAATAGATTACCATAGGCTTGAGAAAGGATCAAACCTCCACCACATGGCGTAAGCACCTAGGATAAACTATTAAAGAGGTCTTTTAAAGGGTTATAAAATTAGGTGTAGAGATATGGAATACACGGTTTTGTTGGATATAGGCAATCTCTACTGGTGGCGAGTTAATCATCTTGGTTAATTACATGTACAATATGGCGTTGCTAAGCCAAGACTAGACTCGACTTAAGTTAATAAATAAAAAATAACAAAAACATAAAACAAACATAAAATGAAACGAGATGGTAGTCCGTGTGTTTTTTTTTTTCTTTTTCTTTTATATATTTTTTTTCTTTTTCTTAATTTTTTCGATTTTTTTTTTTTTTTTTTTTTTTTTTTTTTTTTTTGTGTGTGTGTGTGTGTGTGTTGTTTTTGTTGTTGCATACACTCTTACCCTACCATCCAAAATAATACATCAAGGTAGTTATCCTATCTTGGCGTAAGCACCTATGATAAACCTTGCAACCCCCACCAGGCAACAGGTTTTACCTCTCAAGGGATCTCGAGAAGCTTACAACCCCCACCAGGCAGTGTGCCTGATCGTTGTAGTATACTATAGTGACAAGTACCGGAGGATTGATCGTTCAACTCAGGAATAGTGTCGCTAGGATTAGGAAGCCTACTAAACTAGGTCTAGAGGTGAGGGATGATTCTTTTTGTATTTTTATATTTTATAAAAAGCAGGTAAAATCTCGAGTTTTAAAGGAGTGGGCGGAATTAGTTGCTAGCCAACTAACCCAGTTAATCTAAAGATGCAATCAAAATAAAATAACAAAAATAAAAATGAAACTATTAAACTATTATGGTGGAACAATAATGAGGAAAGTTGTGTTTACTTAGATTTCATTACTCTCTAGATATCTTTTACAGGTTGATAGCTTGTTACAATTGTATGGATGACGGGTCATATTCCTTAATACTAGTCGTAGGGCCGTATACAATATTCCCTAACTCTATAGTATCCTACTTCACTCCTACGTCGAGCCGTTGGAAGCTCATAACATGGGATCATTAGAATTCTCATACGCATTAAATACAATCAAAAATCGTAGTACACCTCCGATCATGTTTCTTAAGACGTTCAAGCAAGTTACCAATGGAAGTCTGCCAGTTTTCTTATGCCTAACATCGAATACAATCATCCGTAACAATTATAAACAAAAAATCAACCCATAATTAACATCTAGGTTTTACTATATCTAAGCAAACACAATGAAAATCTAGCCAAGCATGTTAAATAGAAGACAAGCGTAAGATATAATCAAACAACACATAGACATATTGAATGATTTGAAGGAATACTTATCTTTAATTGAACATGAAAGATTCAAGGGGTTGGAACCCTTGAAAAAGTGATAAAATTCGGACTAGGGTTTATTCCCTCAAAGTTTCACACTAATGAATGAAATTTGGAAAACTATATATAGATTACACGTCGTGACGGCGTCATGTGTTAGATTGTGACGCCGTCAACTCGCCGCCATAATAAAATCGTATTGCCTAGATCTATTTGTGACACCGTCATATGTAGAAATGCTCTGGGCCGTCACTAATGTTTGGACCCTGACGGCCTTGGGTGACGCCGTCAGGTCCTAGGCTTAAAAACTCTCTGGATCGTTACGTGTATTTTCCACTTCCATCTCTTTTCTAACTCTTGACGCCGTCATGTGGAGAGTCTTGACGCCGTAAGGTACTGTTCCAGCAAGGAAAATTGAGACTTGCCGTTTTCCTCACTTTTATGCTCCAAAAACGTCCAAAATGCTTCCGTTTCCAGATTTCTCTCCAAAAGTATCTAAAATGACAAAAGGAACGATTTAGGGCAATATTTGATCAAATAATCACGAATTCGGGCTTAAATGACCCCTTAAAAGCGGTACACTTTTCGCCTCATCACTATCACATCCCGGTTAATTAAAGGAGCCTCAGTTGGGTCGTCTAACTTCAAAGTTTCCCACTTTTTCTATGCAGACGATGTTGTTATCATAACAGACCAGAATTCTCATGATATGGGCAACATTCTTAGAATCTTGAACGTTTTTTACATGGCTTTTGGTCTCAAAATTAACATTCATAAGTCTAACCTTTTTGGCATTGGTGTTACAAATTCGAATCTATCATCCATAGCACATCTTTCTAGATGTTCCGAGGGCTCGTTGCCTTTCACTCATCTTGGACTCCCGATTGGATCAAATATGAACTTAATATCTTCTTGGAGCACGATTATAGACCGATTCAAATAAAAGCTCTCTTTATGGAAAGCTAATCTTCTATCCATTGGTGGCCGTTTAACGCTTATTAAATCCATATTGGGAAGCTTGGGAATTTATTACATGTCGATGTTTAAAGTTCCGGAACTTTTTCTTAAAGCTTTAGAGCGCCTGAGAGCTCAGTTTTACTGGGGGAGTGATGGTTCTAGCAAAAAACTAGCTTGGATCAATTGGAATCAAGTGCTAGCTTCCTTTGAACATGGTGGCCTTGGTATTGGAAGTCTTAAATCTTTTAACTTAGCCTTGCTCCTCAAACGGCGTTGGAGGTTAGTATCTAATCCAAATGCTTTATGGGTTTCACTTATTAAAGCTATCCATGGAGGAGATGTTGGTTTAGGTACCTTGGGATGTTCAATGAATGGTGTTTGGGCTGCAATTATCGGTTCCATAAATACTCTTCATTCGAATGGCATTCTTCCAAAAGAAATATTATGGCACAAAGTTGGTAATGGAACCCAAATTAAGTTTTGGAAGGACTCATGGATCGATAAAGAACCCCTCAATATTCACTATAATCGTCTTTTTAGGTTGGACTTGCATGAAGATTGCTCTATCAATGATCGATGGTCCCCAAATGGTTGGATATGGAATCGGCGTAGACCGGTTGAAAATGGTCGTAATGGTACTCTTCTCTCATCCATGCTTGCTGAGTTGAAGAATGTCACCTTAACGAATAATTTGGACTTTGGTATTGGCAAATTGGGCAAGATGGTGCTTACACAGTAGTAGATACAAGGCGCCATATTGATGAACATATACTGCCTTCTATGGTTGTCCCAGAACATAAGCCTTCCTCGCAAAGTTAACGTGTTTATGTGGAGATTGCGTCTTGATCGTCTCCTTAATCAGTTTAATCTGTCGAGACGTGGTTTGGATATTGATTCCATAAATTGCTCGGTTTGTAACTTGATGCTAGAAACTTCATCTCACTATTTCTTCACTTGTGACCTCACTTCCTCTATTTGGAGAGCCATCCGAATATGGTGTGATATTTCTACTCCTATGCTTCTTTCCTATACAGATTCAATGTCGTAGATTGAGTCGTTGCAAAGTTCTAAACAGAAGAAAATCCGGTTATATGTCATCTTCGCTACTACGTGTTGGATTCTATGAAAGTATCGAAACAGTGTCATCTTTAATCCTCATCTAGTGAGGAAAGTAGACCTTCTAGATAATATTTGTCTTTTTTCCTTTTTTTGGTTAAAGAATAGATGTGCTAATTTTTGTAATTGGTATTACTAGTCAAGAACTCCTTTGTAATTTCTTCTAGCATCTTGCTAGAAGCGTTTCATTTTCTATATATTCTCCCTGTTGCTGTTCAAAAAAAAGAACGTCTTCTACAACGAGACTTGAACCTCACGAAACAGAAACAAAGCAACACCTGAAACGCCAAAAGAGCAAACCTAAACGACACATGACAAACCTAATGACATCCGAACCATAATTAAACAAAAGAACGACTCCCATGATCACTAAAAATTACAACGCCAAATGACGAAACACCTTGAGAGCTTTTCACAAGTTCAACTTAGGTGGAACATTCTTTTATTCCTCTATCTTCGATGCCTATAAAACAACCGTGTATTTGTTGAATCTTTGAAATATTTGGTTTGCGCTACTCAAGATCAATATTTGGTTGCAGATCAAGGTAATCTATATTTGAATATGGTTACAGTCAATTCGACATTAGCTATCTACGCACATTTGTTGTTGCGGACGGATTCGTTTGGGATGTAGCAAATACTTCATTTCTTGCGAATGTTCGTTTAAACTAATTCAAGCTCGCATGTCTTAATAACAAACATACGTATGTTTGAGTTTACTTCTGGCTGGAATTATTACTAAAAAAATAGTTATTACTAGTAGATAGAAAGAATAAATTGTCATTACATCAACTTCAAACTATAACAATTACGTTTCATTAACATTATGTTTTTGCCACGTACAACTATTTTGAGACAAAAGAATTATCAAGTAACGTAATGTTAAGAAATATTATTCTTTTAACATGTATCTTTCGGAAAAAAATAATACTCCATAATCTATGTCTTAGACTTCTTTTTTATTTTATTTTATTTTCTTCCTAACATTGGTTGCCATAACTATGTCGTAGCGTGTTAGAGTGAAGAATGTACAAAATGAATGTATTATGTAATCGTGTTATCTGCGACTTGATCTTAAATCAAACAAAAAGAGAACGTACCATCCTTACCAAACCGGCCAGGGCAGGGGTCCGGGTTGAGATATGCCAACCGTCGGTGTAAATGATCGAGGAGACCACCCCTTAAAATTGTGAAAATGGGTCCATACGATCTAAATTTGACGACCCCTTTCAGATGCTATTATTAGTATGTTATAATTATTCTGGACCATAGTTTAATTGTTTTGATACCACTTGTTTGCTCTTGTAGATCTTTTATTAGTTTGTGAATCAATAAATACGAAAAACTGTTGTCTTGTCACTTTTTTATTCAAGTCAAATTATTAACGACACACTTGCATAAATTGGTAAGCTCTATGTAAGTTTTTTGTTCTGTTTTTGTCAATTTAACTGATCACTACCGTATAAGTTTTCAGTTTAGAACATAAATGCTGATTTGAATAATTTGGCGAAAAGAAACAGTAACAGCTTTCGATGAATAATAAATTTTAATTAATGGTCAAATGCATGACAGCATGATAGTATTATGTATTAATGAATTATTGATTATTGATGTGATTATACAAGTGTAAGTACGCAATTTTTTGATCAAGGATTAATCTCCGCATTTTATTTCATCAAAATAGAATTTACATAGTGGTTGAAGGCAAACGGACAATAAGCTGTGTCGCTAGCCTTTTTTGAATTGCAAAGCTAACTCTTTTGAAAACTACATTTGTGGATCAAGGATTAAATTGAATTTTCTCTTCGGAGGTAAATTTATTAAAATTAGAGTTAATTGCATAAATCGTCCCATAACTTTGGTCAAGATGCACGTTTCGTCCAAACCATTTTGAAAGTGCAGAAATCATCCCTGTGGGACATCTTTGAGCAAATTTTCGTCCCTGGTTGAGACGAAACGTGCAATCTGGCACTTTTAAAACATGCAATTTTCGTCCCACCCAAGGATGAAAATTTGCTCAAAGGTTTCATACACGGACAATTTTTGCACTTTCGAAATGGTTGAGACGAAACATGCATTTTGGCCAAGGTCCAGGGATAATTTATGCAATTTACTCTTAAAATTATAACAAACCATGACAATATCATTTTGCCGGATGTTCATTCCCCTACTAGATGGATTCGTTATATCCCAAAAAAGGTCAACATTATGATTTGGAGAGCTTTGTGTAATCGCCTTCCCACACACTGGGATCTAAGCAAGAAAGGTATTGAATTAAACTCTCTTCTATGTCTTGTTTGGAACCAAAGTCCGGAGCTCATAGATCATGTTTTGTGGAATTGCCCGTTAATTTTTGAGATTTGGCATAAAGTCTTTCTGTGGTTGGATCTCTCCTTTCCTGTTATCAATTCATTTGATGCTAGTTTCGATTGGGTAGAAGATCTCCGAATCAATCCTCACGCGAAGCATATTGTACGGCCTATTTTGGGTGTCACGACTTGGTCTATTTAGAAGTTTCGCAATGACTCCATTTTCAGTCTCAAGCGTCCTATTCGGCAAGACATTTTCGATAGTGTAGTTAGTCTTTCTTATGTTTGGTTCTTAAAGATATAGAAGATTGAACATTTCTTGGACTAACGGATCCAAAATCCTTTGTAATTCCCTTTCTAACCCCTTGCTGGTTTTAATAAATTTTGTCATTAAAAAAAAATAAAAATAAAAAAGTAGTTAAGAAGCTAAATGTACTCACTTAACCAAAAACACGAGTTCAAGTCAGTGCTCAACTCTAGCGATTCATTCAAATGTAACTAAATGGTTATTTACTAAATTAAGTTAATTAAATAAATGAATGTTTAAGCTTAGTCATTAAGAGAAAAAGAAACACCTCATAAGTTAAGTACACTAGCTTTTTTATAAAAAGCTATAAGCCAAGAATCTACTCGAAATTTTCTAATTGAATTTCTTTAAAATAAAACATATATAGAAAACATTTTTTTGCCAAAGACTTAAAAATTTATGAATGTATCTTCTTATTATAATTTTCTTTCAAGCATGAAATTGAAAATTAATCTTACCAAAATGCTTATCTCTTTTTATTATCATCTCTGTCTCAAAATAAATATCTAGATTGAGTGGATTAGATTTTAAATATATTTTCATTGTTATAATTTTTATCAACTACGTAGTATTATATAACATAAATAAAAATATTTAAGGTCAAAATTGAAAAAGAAAAGTTCAAAAAATTAAACTGAATACTTATTTTGAGACGAATGAAGTATATTTTTTTATCGAGGTTATGGAACAGTTATTAAAACCAAAAGATTTATTACATATTTTTTAACCAAAATTATTTTATTAATTACATAAATGTAGTATTTCCATACCAAGATACTAGTACTATTTATTGCGTATTTAAGTTTCCTGGTCGTATCGATATTTATTTACGCTGTTTTATAACACAAAGTCTTTAAAAAATATAAGTTTCGCAACTTTTATTGCTTGGTATTAGGCTCGTAATCAAGCCAAGCCAAGCTCGGGCTTGACATGGCTTGAGCTCGGCTCGAAAATCACAAGGTATGTTCGAGCTTGGCTCGATAGCTCGACAAGTTTTAATTATCAGAGTTTGAGCTCGGCTCGATTAATATTTGAATAACGCTCGAGCTCGACTCCAAATGCTCGAGTTTATACATACATATTGTATTGATAGCCAAAATAATCAATAAATTCAAAAAAATACGTAATAAACTTATGAGGAAAGAACTTGTATAAAACATTGAAACATTAGTGTTCAAAAAGTAATTCAACGATAAATATTTAACTATTATCCAGTATTCACATTATCATTTAGGTTGCTTATAAAAATATGTATAATTAAAATATTTATGCACATGAAGGCTCGAAAAGCTTCAAATAAAGATCGAGCTCGAGCTGTTGAAACCTCGAGCTCGACTTGTTATGTGTTTCGAGCTAGTTTTTTGTGCTTGGGCTTGGGCTCTTGCTTGATAAAAGCTCGACTCAATCGAGTCAAGCTCAAGCTCGGGCTCGAGTTACTTGATAAAAACTGAGCTTGTTTGCAATCATATTTGGTATTGAAAGATGTTCTGAGTTCTCTTATAAAAAGCTCATAATGATTAAAGTACATCCACATTTTCAAAACATTTTAAATGACATGCATTTGATGTGTAAAAGGATGGATTATGAATAAAAATTAAGAAGATATAACAATATCGTCTCAACTATGTTTAGAAAAGCCAAAGTTAGAAGTCTGGTAATCACCGAACATAATAATTCACAAACTTAATGGCGACACCATACATTATGGTGCATTAGTTTAAAGAAAGCAAAGTTGAGTATTCGATAATGCTTAGTTACACAAAATCCAAAAGTGTACAAACGACAAATACTCAAGAATATTTGATCTAAACTACTACAATCTCATAGTTTGTTCCAAAATATAAAATAATACAACAGGAATACATACATGATATTATAATTACATACTTGAAACATTATTATTATTATTATTATTATTATTATTATTATTATTATTATTATTATTATTATTTAACTAAAAGGTGTTTACGAATTAAATAGTTAAATATAAGGCTCTTGTTTAGCCTCTTATAAAAAAGAGAAAAGTTTTAATATCTCTCTCAATTAAAAAAGACTAAGACTTTAGGCTCGCATTTTTTCCTGACAAAAAACAAAATAAACACCCCCTAACTATATTACTGCATATTCATTACAAACTAACTCACATGTTCACAATAAAATTTGAAGCAATGATTGAGATAACTAAAAAAATGTCTAATTGAATAGATATAATTGTGTAAAAATAGTTTATTGATTTGTAAAAAAATAGATCCTTTTGCTTCTACAATCAACAAAATATTAACACTTCATTTTATAAATTAGACATATTTTAATCATTTCAACTATTTTTTTAAAAACTTGAACCTATTAAAGGCACTACAAAAAAAAAAATCATTTTTTCACATTTTATATTCACATTTTTAAAAAGTGCGTAAAATTTAATTAGTTTATTAACACTTAATGATGTGTAAAAATTTGTTACATTAATAAGTGTATAAAATAATTATAAAACAAAAAAAAAATTCACACTTATAGTTGTTTCAAAAAAAAGTTCACACTTTTAAGTGTGAAGAAATCTAAAAAATGTCCACACTTATAGGTGTGGAGGTTATTTGTAACACTCAAATTCTCCACACTTGCTCAAAGTGTGGAGAATTAAAATCTCCACACTTCCTCAAAGTGTAAAGAATTTTGGTATTACAAATAAAAGTGTGGAGAAATCTTATAGTTCTTCACATTTATAAGCGTGAACTTTTTTTTTACTCAATTATGAATGAGGAAAAATTTAGGATGCGTTTAGTTGGAGAGCAATTCTTTATTTTTTCAAGAAATTTTTCATAATAAAATGAAAAAATCGAAGACGCGTTTAGTCGCACTTTTTTCCAACAATTTAAAAAAAAAAAAAAAATCTCATTTTCTAAATTTTAACTAAGAAATTGAAAAGCCTATTCGACCATTCTCACTTTTTTCTTTTTTATTTTTTTTTCTCAACTAAAAAAAAAAACACATACACTATTCTACCCCTAATATCTCGTGTCATCTTCCACCACCGACGGTCGCCGCCACCGCCCACTGCCGCAATTTGAGGTAATTTTTCTTATCATTTTTAAAAAAGAAAAATATAACTCCAAATAAACGCGTTTTCAAAATTTTCAACTCTTCTCAAGAGAAAAAAAACTCATCCCCTTTTTAAGAAATTTAGAGATGAAAAAATTGAGAAATTTTTCTGGCACATTATTGTTTTACAATTTTTTTTTCACACTTATTAATGTAATTAATTTTTACATATACTTAAGTACTAATAAACTAATAAAATTTTATACACTTTAAAAAATGTGAAAATAAAAGTGTTAGGAATCAATTATTTTTTTTAATGAGAGTTTCACAAATAACGACATATATTAATGAAACACAAAGCTTTTGATACAAATTGCATTAACATTGATTCTTTTATTACTAACTGAACCCCACAACGGATTTTCACAACAAACAGTCTACAACATTTTAGACTTCCAAGTAAAAGAAAACCCTAAAATGCAAAAAGAAAAAAGGAAAAATCCTAAAAATGAAATGTAAAAACTAATACTACGTACTACTACTTAACGGCCGTTAATAAGTTGACTAACGGCAGGTGGTTTGCACGGACTTGGAGGCAAACTAGTACTAGTTCCAGATGCTACAAGTCGCTGTACAAAGCTTTCAATTCTTTGTCCGTTAGTTTCTGTCAGTAATCGTTTACCACCAAACGGCAACGACTCCACTCCTTTCTCCGTCAACACTTCCTCCATTGTTGGCCCCACTCCTCCCTTTGAACAACTGTTTGCCTGCATGAATACATAATATACCAATCAATCTACTAGTATTATGGATAACGATATTGTTAATTATGTTCTGGCATTTAATTTCTCCTGGCCAGGAGATAAACATGCCTCTCTATTCTCTAAGCATTGACATTATCATGGAGATAAACATGCCTCTCTATTCTCTAAGCATTGACATTATCAATTCACTTTCTATTATTCGAGCTTTTATTGATCAAATAGCAAGCTCTAAACATTTAACAAGCCGACCTAGAGCCCGATCATTTGAACTTCAAATTTATAGTAGTACATATAAATAGAAAACATATTTACTATTTCGCTTAAAAAACTTTAAAAAATAATTAATGTTGTTAAAATAAAATATCTCTTATTTATAAAAGTCAAACACAACTATTAAATATTTAAATTATTAATTACAATTTAAATTATTAACTTTCTCCGTTCTCGCTTCTCAACACTCATATATAGATAGATAAATAAATAAAAAAAAATAATAAATAATAATAATAAAAAAATAATTTTACACGAAAATTAACACTACTGTACACCGACACTATGAGCAGATAATCATCTACTGTAGTATATAGCGATTAGAGAAATGATACATAGACCTAATTGTGGACCTAATTATGGACCTAAAAACACTTGGCATCATCCTGATAGCTACAGACAGGGACCCACTTATTTTACAACTCATCAGGATCATGCCACATACTTTTAGGTCCATAATTAAGTCCACAATTAGGTCCATGCTCTAGCGATTAATTAGTTGATTTTGAAGATTATCCACAAAAAATGAGCTAAAATAAACATGACCAACTGAGATCAAGCTTATTAAGACTTGACTCGAATTTTTTACTTGAGTTTGCTTTCAGAAAGTTGTGATCGAGCTTGAAATGTACAACAAGCTGAAAACTCGATCGAGCTAGCTAATAGAAACTCGATCATCATTCAACCTTTTAACTTAGTTCTAGCACACAAAAACGAGCTCGAAACATCTATAGCTTTTTGTGTCATTTGTATAACAAGTTGCCTAAATGAGACTTGCTCGTCAAGTTATCAAGCCGAGCATTCTCAAACAAACAAACAAACATTAAAATCAAACATAAACTACAGTATTTAACAAACAACACATTAATTACCTGAATCCGAACATAATCCATATGATTCCAACAAAAAGCATTACCCATCATCTGATCAACAGTCTCAGACACCCCATCACACACAACCCCAAACACAAACCTACTATCACAATACCCACTCTTATCAACCACCTTCCTCATTCCCATTCCCCCATTCCCATTCCCATTCCCTAAAGACAAAACCAACAAATCCTCAACACCATTAACCAACGGAAAATCACGTTTATTATGCAAAACATGAGTCACAACAGCAGCAGTAGGGTTATTCATTACCAACCCCCCATCAATTGCATTACACAGCGTCTTCCCATCAACTGACGTCATTTCAAAAGGTTTCAACACCGACGGATCTGACGCCGTGGCACGGCATATTTTCCACAGCTCAAACTCAAAACTCGGGTTCTCCACCGCGTCAGCGCGTGAGAACACGAACGGCGCGTGGGTGTTCAAATCGTAACACGGAACTATCATGGGTTTACACGTGTCACTCAACGTCAGTACCTTACCGTCAACACACCTAGTCAACGCCTTTTTCATCACATTCTCCATGCTTTCACCAGAAACCCTAGTTTTTCGACGAAAGAAACCGTTTTTTTTTAGTTTGTAAATTTTAGTTAGGTTTTCATTTAAAAAGCTAACCGCTTGCTTAGCCGTGAAAAGCGGACGACCGTTACCGGTGCCGTCGTCAGCGTTAAGCATGACAGCTAGAAGAGCACCAGTACCAGTGCCAGCAATGATATCGAAATAGTCAACGATACGTGAATCTGAGTTACCAGTTTTGAGTTGGATATGGTTTTCGAGATGGATCAATGCGGCGCCGGCGGTAACACCTCCGCCGCCGCCATCGATGGTGAGGACACGTGTCTTTTTGGAAGTGATGGTGGGGTTTGTGAGCCATTGGTGTTCTAGTTTTGTGAAGATTTCTAAACTGAGGTTGCTGAATTGGTCCATTTTTTTTATAAAAAAATAAATAGGAAAATGGAATGAAAGATGATACGTGGAAGGAGAAGTAACAGTTTTGTGTTAGTGAGAAGTGAAGAGAGTGGGGAGTGAAGGCGGAGTGGCAGAATAATGAGAGGGTGATGCAGGTACTTATATACTTATTTAATACGGACTCATAAAACATACTCTTGTTAATATCTCTCAAATTAATATTCTATTTTTTTTTTCTCTATTTTATTTGTCATGATTAAAAACAAATAAAGAATTTTGATTTATATTATTCAGATTTTAGAAAACCTTAAGGGCATTTGTTTCAAGGTACGTAAATAATGCTATTTAAAATTCTAAGCAAATTTAGTTGTTTCCCAAGTTGAAGGAAATTAAATTAGCTAACCTCATTAATGCAATTAAAATTACTGAACCAACGTTTTTATTATAAACCAAACAAGGCTATTTGAGCAATTTTAATTTCAAATTACCTTAATTGCCTTCAATTTACCCCAACCAAACGCCCCCTAAATAAACGTGAATTTCATATATATATATATATATATATATATATATATATATATATATATATATATATATATATATATATACTAAAACTTAAATATTTGCATATTTTCTGATAATACAAGTTTTTAATGCATGATATACAATACAACTTAAGCATGTTTTTGGTATGGGAAGTGATACTTACATCACTTTTTTTTTATGCACACACCACAATGTTACATCATTAATACACATGTTACAATATCCTATATGCATAATTGTGATGTGTACATAAAAAAAAGTGATGTAAGTATCACTTCCCTTTTGGTATATATGCAAATTGACTCATAAATAAATGTTTAATAAAATCATTAAAGTTAAAACTGTTATTTTTAAAAAAAAAAGGTGTTACATTCTTCACACTTATTTCTTCATGTAATCATAAGAAAATGATCTACGCAGCTACGCTACTAGGTGTGTGAAAAAAATAGGCACATACAATAGTGTGAGGAATTAAAACCCATTAAACGGGTACTTAAAAATCACGTTCCCAAGCGGGTAGAAAATTGTTGAAAAACATAGCGATGAAAAGCGTGAATAAAATGCAAGAACTACACACCAACATTTGTGTAAACTGTAAACTATAAAATAAGATCGTCACAAGATAAATAAATATCTACCAAAACATCGCATTTAGACATTTAATATCTTAACTTAGGTTCAACTAAGTTTTGCTCAAATTAAAATCAAAATCAAATTAAACGATATGGATTCAATACGATCGGACCAGGTATTATGAATTTGTTCTTGTTACTCCTTCATTAGTTAGAATGCAAGGTGCAGTTGCATCATATAAGTTTTATAGGCGTCGTCATGGCAGTACGAACCATATAACACTCTTATAACATAAAACACCCTCCCCAATAAAATTCTTTAACACATCACAAAAATACACTCACTTACAAAAAGAACGCAAAATGGGATTTGAAGGAGATGGCTATGACACTTATAACATGTTGGGGGTGGTGCAGTATAAAACTTATAGAGGCATTTTAGGTGCCAAAATGGCACCTATAACACGTTATCTGGCACTGGACCATACTCTCTTAGGGTTTTGCGATCATTCGTCGATATTGTTTACATGTTTTTGCTATTGAATTGTTGCTTGTTATAATTTAGGCAAAAGTTAGGGTTTGTTAAATTGGTATATAATTAGTTATCAGTGACCATCAATCTGTTTATATTTATGAAATACATTGACAGAACCAAGACTAAAATGGATTGAGTGTACAATTTTTTTAACCAAAAAATTGGCAGTTATTTTTTTGGCAAATAGTCAATCTTTACTTGCTAAATGGTGGTGAGATTTCCCGAAGACTCGTCCATTTGATGTAAAGTTATATGTTCCATTTATGGGCCATCGGGTGGTGTTCTTAATCCTAATACTCACAAGAAAGCTACAGTACATAGTCTCCAAAAATAAATCTTAAAGGTGATCTTTCCAATGTCGGTATTAACCTTCCAATGCTCTTCAAAAGAAAGATCGGTGATGGTCAAACAAAAAGTTTTTTGCATGATAATTGGTTAGGCGGTTCAAGCCTACAAGAAACCTTCCCACATTTGTACCATTTAGAATTAAATCTGAATAGTCTTGTTTGTGAAAGAACAATCTCTATTCCTCAAAACTCCAATGTTGCAGATATTTTTCCCACCCCCACCATATTGTTGCCATAAACTCCACAAAGGCCATTAATGATGAGGCGAAAAATGATCCGTTTTTAGGAGGTCATTTAAGCCCGAATCCGAATTTATTTGATCAAATATTGCTCTAAATCGTTCTCTTTGTGATTTTAGGTACTTTGGGAGTGAAATCTGGAAAAGAAAGCAATTCGGACGTTTTTGGAGCATAAAAGTGAAGAAAACGCCAAAGTCTTAATTTTTCATGCTGGGAACAGTGCATGACGGCGTCAAGAGTAGTTCCCTGACGGCGTCAAGAGTAAAATTCCATGACGATCCAGAAGAGTTTTGACGGCGTCATGAAGGTAGGGCGTCAAGAGTTAAAGTCATGACGGCCTGGAAATGAATTGTTCTTGACGGCGTCAAATGTAGATCTAGGCAGTCCGAGGATTGTTTTGGCGGCGAGGTGACGACGTCACCTAATTGGTCTTGACGCCGTCAGACCCCTTTTTATATATATAGTTTTCTAGTTTTTCACATTTAAGAGAGAGAAGTTTTGGGAGAAACCCTAAGTACGATTTTGGTGTAATTTTACAGGTTTTTCAAGGGTTCCAACCCCTTGATACCTTGCATGATTAATCAAGATAAGTGTTCTTCTAATTCAATCAATATGTCTATGTGTTGGTTGTCTATATCTTGTTCTTGTCTTAATTCCATCATGCTAGGCTAGATCTATCTTGTGTTTGCTTAGATCTAATGAAACCTAGATATTGATTATGTGTTGATTACTTGCTTATTCTTGTCTTGGATGAATGATTTATATGTTAGGCTTAAGAAAACTGGCAGATCTCCAAATGGTAACATGCTTGAACGTCTTAAGAAACATGAACCAACGCGCACTAGGTCTTTATTGGTTGTATTTAATGCATGAGCCACTGTTTATAATCCCTATAGTTGTGCTTGGCATGGTGTAGGAGGAGATAAGAGCTCATAGAGTTGGGGAGTTATGTGTACCACCCCATGAATGGTATTAAGGAATACGATCCGTCATCCATGCAATTATAACAAGTAATTAACATGTAAAAGATATCTAGGGAGTAGTGAAATCTAAGTAAACATATTTTCTCCAATTACTGCTCACAACCTTAGTATAAATTAGTTTATTTTCATTTCTAGTATTTTATTTTGATTGCATTTTAGTATTGGGTTAGTTGATTAGCAATTAATTCCGCCCAAATCCTTCAAACCCGAGATTTTAATTTGCTTTTCATAAAATATAAAAACACAAAAATAATCATCCCTCACCTTTAGAACTAGTATTTAGGCTTTCTAATCCTAGCGACACTATTCCTAAGCTGAACGATCAATCCCCCGGTACTTGTCACTATACTATACTACAACGATCAGGTACACTGCCTGGTGGGGGTTGTAAGCTTCTCGAGATCCCTCGAGAGGTAAAGCCTGTTGCGATTCCCACGCATCAAGTTTTTGGCGCCGCAGCCTGGGGAATAGTTATTGTCTAGGTTAGAATTTCTTTTTATTAGGTCTACTTGCTAGATTCCTTTCTAGTAGGATTTTATTTTTATTTTTTAGGTTTTCTTTAGTCTATCTTTTTCTTTGTGCCCTTTGTTTGTAAAACCATTTTTATTTGTCTCCATGGCGGATGAAATTCCATTTAGATCATTAACTATAGACGAACAATTAGTTTACTCAGATAGGTTTGCTTCCTGTTGTTCCAATGAATTTTTAAGTGATCTAAGCTATATACAAGAGGAGATGGGTGTAAAGTTTGATAGGTTTGATGAGTTATGCGCATGTGTGACCTATATTAAACAATCATTGTTAGGATCAATTCCTTTTAGTAAGACCCTTTGGAAAAATTTTGACGAAAGCCGGATGGTGTCGGATCGCAAGGGGGTGTCATTGGCTTCGGTGAGCTTAATGGTGTTTCGGTAGCCTTGGTGGCTAGGTTGGGAATACTCTCCTAAGGTTCGGGGCCTAAGGGGTTCTAATGGTGGGTTTTGTTGTGGTGGGATGACGGGTTCAAAGATGTTACCACCTTCCATGGTGTCGGATGGTAAAGAGTTACGAACAAAAGCACAAAGAAATGAGATAGACTAAAGAAGACCTAGAAATAAAAATAAAATCTTGCTAGAAAGGAATCTAGCAAGTAGACCTAATAAAAAGAAATTCTAACCTAGACAATAACTATTCCCCGGGCTGCGGCGCCAAAAACTTGATGCGTGGGAATCGCAACAGGCTTTACCTCTCGAGGGATCTCGAGAAGCTTACAACCCCCACCAAGCAGTGTACCTGATCGTTGTAGTATAGTATAGTGACAAGTACCGGGGGATTGATCGTTCAGCTTAGGAATAGTGTCGCTAGGATTAGAAAGCCTAAATACTAGATCTAAAGGTGAGGGATGATTATTTTTTATGTTTTTATATTTTATGGAAAGCAAATTAAAATCTCGGGTTTGAAGGATTTGGGCGGAATTAGTTGCTATTCAACTAACCCAATACTAAGATGCAATCAAAATAAAATAATAGAAATGAAAATAAACTAATTTATACTAAGGTTTTGAGCAGTAATTGGAGAAAATGTGTTTACTTAGATTTCACTACTCCCTAGATATTTTTTACACGTTAATTACTTGTTATAATTGTATGGATGACGGATCGTATTCCTTAATACCATTCATGGGGTGGCACACATAACTCCCCAATTCTATGAGCTCTTATCTCCTCCTACACCATGCCCAGCACAACTATAGGGATTGTAAACAGTGGCTCATGCATTAAATACAACCAATAAAGACCTAGTGCGCGTTGGTTCATGTTTCTTAAGACGTTCAAGCATGTTACCAATTGGAGATCTGCCAGTTTTCTTAAGCCTAACATATAAATCATTCATCCAAGACAAAAATAAACAAGTAATCAACACATAATCAATATCTAGGTTTCATTAGATCTAAGCAAACACAAGATAGATCTAGCCTAGCATGATGGAATTAAGACAAGAACAAGATATAGACAACCAACACATAGACATATTGATTGAATTAGAAGAACACTTATCTTGATTAATCATGCAAGGTATCAAGGGGTTGGAACCCTTGAAAAACGTGTAAAGTTACACCAAAATCGTACTTAGGGTTTCTCCCAAAACTTCTCTCTTTTAATGTGAAAAACTAGAAAACTATATATAGAAAAAGGGGTCTGACGGCGTCAAGACCAAATTGGTGACGCCGTCACCTCGCCGCCAAAACAATCCTCGGACTGCCTAGATCTACATTGACACCGTAAAGTACAAAACATTTCCAGGCCGTCATGACTTTTACTCTTGACGCCCTACCTTCATGACGCCGTCAAAACTCTTCTGGGTCGTCATGGAATTTTACTCTTGACGCCGTCAGGGAACTACTCTTGACGCCGTCATGCACTGTTCCCAGCATGGAAAATTAAGTCTTTGGCGTTTTCTTCACATTTATGCTCCAAAAACGTCCGAATTGCTTCCTTTTCCAGATTTCACTCCCAAAGTACCTAAAATCACAAATGGAACGATTTAGGGCAATATTTGATCAAATAAATTCGGATTCGGGGGCTTAAATGACCCCCTAAAAACGGATCATTTTTCGCCTCATCATATACCCTTACACTTGAGATTTGCTTGTCCTCAAGCAAATGCGCTTTTATTCTAGTCAAAATACAAGTTAGGGGTCATTTAACACTAATATAAAAGTAATTACAACAAATAATCGTTCCACTAAAGACCAATAGACAAGCACGGAGGTCATACACAAGCACCTCACAAATAGTGTTTAGATACTCACATCTCTCGGGTGTAATAAAGTGTAAATTACAATATGGAAACGGAAGATATCTCTCACTACCTGTCATAGCAAAATAGATTACCATAGGCTTGGGAAATGATCAAACCTCCACCACATGGCGTAAGCACCTAGGATAAACTATCAAATAGGTCTTTTAAAGGGTTGTAACGTTAGGTGTAGGGATATGAAATACACGGTTTTGTTGGATAAAGGAAGTTTTTCTGGTGGCGAGTTAACAATCTTGGTTAATTACATGTACAATGTGGCGTTGCTAAGCCAAGACTAGACTCGACTTATGCTAATAAATGAAAAATAACAAAAACATAAAATAAACATAGAATGAAACGGAATGGTAGTCCGTTTTTTTTTTTTTTTTTTTTTTTTTTTTTTTTTTTTTTGCATACACTCTTACCCTACCATCCAAAATAATACATCATAGGGGATGAACATTCCCCTAACACTTGAATCTTTACATACTTTACATTAAACTAATCTTATGACTCGAATTAAGAAAATCAAAACACTTGGAGCACTTTTAAGATTAACGCACATATGGGGGTAATAAATGATGTTCTTCACCATTACTCCATAAAATAAGTACTTACCCATGAGTCCCAATCGTCCCAAAACAATATGTACAAGGATATGACTCGACTTAGCAACCATGTAATCAATTAGATAGTTAACTTAGGGTTTAACAAATAACAATAATGCACTAAAAATGAGCGCATACACGGAAGGCTAAGGCGATTTGGTTGTACATTTAAGTGGGGTGTAACAAATTCTTCCTTTAAGTAAAATGCTTAAAGTTAGAAATGAAAAGATAGGCTCGGAGGGGTGTACTAGGGGTTTCGTGTACTAAAAATGAGTACAACGCTCAGGGTGTGGGAAAAATTAGTTGACTTAACTAGCCAAATAATATGACTTAAATGGTCAAGTAATTATGATACGGCTTTAACACAAGGGTAATCCTAATGCCTCTTATCATGTAGTAAATCCTACTACACGAATGTAGTCTCACTAGCGGTCTCGGGATGCATCACTAACGCAAGTTCTAGAATCTAAATGCTACCGGTACACTCATAAGCACTAATAGTAAATGCTTTTCCTATCAAATTTAAAGGCGAACCTCACATTTTTGGGTGGAAAATTTTTCTGAATATACGGTTATGTGCTAGTCATACAATCTCCTATCCATGAGACGCTTGCTATGGCTAAAGTTTCACTCCTAAATGTTGTAAAAAATTTTAAATTTGGTGCTAAAATTACACTAACAAGTATTTCTCATAGTTTTATTACACATCTACCATCAAACAAAACAAACTCAAGCGAAAGTGCATATGTAAGGTATCATCTTTTTACCCTCCCCTTACACTTAAGATGAACATTGTCCCCAATGTTCAAGTAAAGAATGTAAAAGTGAAAAAGTAAAGAGAATGAAATCAAATACTCCGCTGATTCGCTCGGTATGGATAATAGGATGGCTAGGTTAAATCTTCCTCCAAGAAAATGAACAATCAAAGCTTCCCTTCCAGAATATGAATCATCTTCTTGTCATACATAACCTGTAAAACCTGACAAAATAGACAAGACAACCTCGCGTAAAATCGGCGGCATCCTATATAAGTTTCTAAATCCTAGAAAACAAGATAAGATATAATGCTTGTGGAATGAAGTTTGCAGATCTCCTGGAGATTATAAAACTTAATAATTCACAAAAACCATAAGACTCCGTTAGAAAAACAAAACCGGTAAAATTTCTAGATTTTTACTCCTAACACCGTCAAGAGTAAACCCCTGACGCCGTCAGAATTGACCTGCAGAAATTCTTATGTTAAGTTTCCAGAAAATTTCGGGAAAAACTTGGTCCTACTTCCTGGAAAATCCTGAAAAACTTCATTATGACTCAATACAAGCATTTGACTATAACAAGTACGAATATACATGTTCATTTAATATTGTGGAGAATCATGATCGGTTTGTTTCTTAAAAACATATTTGGGGTTTCCCCTTACACTTATCTTTTGCAAAAATACCTTTAGGTAGAGTTAAGACTAGGCCAAAACAACAAAGTAAAGTATTTCCACTATTTAGTTTAGAAACATGATCTACCAACAATAAAAATAAAGCATGCATACGGAAGCAAATAACAAACAAACAAATAAAATCACACACAACATGGGTTGCCTCCCAAGAAGCGCTTTTCTTTATTTACGAGTCTTGTAGCTAGACTCAAGGTCATGGGTTACTACATGACTTCATCATTGGTTTCATCCTCTAGGTCGTCTTCTAAACCAGTGTCGCTTTCATAGTGCAAGTACTTCGGGTCTTCGAACTCGAAAACATCTTGTCGATACTTAGAACCAAGCTTACTAACATTCTTAAAGAATCCACATGATAAATCAGAGATGTTTTTACACCCTCTCCTAACATCTTCATCACACAAGATAAGTTGGGAGCTCATCTTATCAAGCCCGTCACAATCGATTTCCTTAAGATCTTTTCTCTTGTATGGCGTTTGGTATGAAATCCTCCTAATCCCATTGGTGAAGGTCATGATTCCGTTCAATTCATCCACTATCAACTTAGTGATTTCACAGAAAGGTGCTCCCAAAACTACTTGTGATAACCTGGGGTCGACATAGTCTTCTATGTTATCCACAATTGTGAATTCCATAGTGAATGTCATATTTCCTACGAACACCTGTATTTCATGATCCTTACCAACCACTTTCTCTCCCTTGTAAATCATCCCCCATCTGCAGATATTGTTATAATGGAACAATGACATAAAATTCTTTGGCAGGAATACATTAATGTAGATGTTATTGAAGTACTTATGACCGATCATGCATGGGATTTTGAGATTATTCGGATCACGCCGTCTTATCTTCCCCGACTCTCCATCCTTTGACCCATATAGATTCCCCTCAAGAGAGGGACGATACTCGTACACCTCCTCATTATCCCTAAGAAAAATTACCTTCCTAACACCATTGGTGAGTAATACACTACCATCTTTCTCATCAAGGATTGCTCCCGATTCATTGATAAATGGTGTCCCAAGGACAAGGTTGGTCAACGTTTGATTGGTGAGAGGGTTCACGTCATCAACCACGGTGAGGTCAGTATTGTAAACGAGCTCTCCAATCTTAATTGGTAAATTTTCTATTACTCTCTCGCATGAAATGCTCTGGGAAGGTTTCGTGGTATAGGGAAAGGGGGATTATGTTGACTGGGAAGCTAGGATCTATATGACTATCGGTTGAGAGCTTTTCCTTAATGGTACAGGGGATCTTGAAAACTTTAGGGTTACTTTCCTTAGTCTTATTGCTACTCCAACTAATAACGTCCTCCATTTTTCTCTCGGGTTCTTCTATAATAGATTTACCCAAAATGGTTGGATTTCTCTCATGCTCTTCCGATTTCTCTTTCCCTTCATCCGGGGTGCCGGATTCTTGCGCGGTGTATTGCTCGGGTGAGTTGGTAGGTTTTCTTGCCGAATCATGGTCAACTTCTGAGGTCTCATCTTTAACTGTCCGACTGAATTTGTTAGTTTGCTGTTGGGTTGGGTTGGACGTTGAAGCAGATATCGTGGTGATGGTGTTTACGAAGTGGATTGGTCCTAGGGGTTGACAGGTTCTTTTCCGTCAGGAGATAGATGTTTTAATAACTTGCTAGGACTTTTTATTTTCACAGGGGAGGTTGGTGGACTTATGACGGTAGCAGATTTAGCCTCATCAACGTGAATGGGCTTA
The DNA here is from genome assembly GCA_030686995.1 of Artemisia argyi. Lineage (NCBI taxonomy): Eukaryota > Viridiplantae > Streptophyta > Magnoliopsida > Asterales > Asteraceae > Artemisia > Artemisia argyi. Next base: position 634,186 of record JARVZY010011032.1, on the reverse strand, counting down.
CTATCAACATGCTCTTTGATAGCAGTCAACAGATTACAAATCTTGTTGTTCACATCAGTCTGCTGTTGTCTAAATTTAGCCTCATCAACGTGAATGGGCTTACTATCAACATGCTCTTTGATAGCAGTCAACAGATTACAAATCTTGTTGTTCACATCAGTCTGCTGTTGTCTAAATTTAGCCTCGAGTGGTGAGGAGTCATTGAAGGATACGCTTCGCGTTTGGTACCCTCTGAAATTAGGTTTATCCTTCCATGCCTCATAGGCTTCGCCAGAAGTTCGAGGACCCTGACCTACGTGTGATGATGTGAATTCGTTATAGGCATGTTTTGGAAGTTCCATGTAGTTATGAGTCTCATGAGGGCCATTGCATAGTTTGCATGTAGAAGCGATTCTGCTTACTTGGCTTGAGGGTTTTTGAGCTTCGTAAAATTTCATGAGAGACTTGACTCGACCTTCAAGTTCCATGATCCTACGGTCAGGAGTGCTAGAATTGTTCGAAGGCAAAGATATTGCCTTGACCGTTTTGTTCAAATCACGGGGATCATTCCAACTTTCGTTGTCATAGAGAGCAAGATCTTCTATGAGTTCCCATGATTGTTCCGCACTAAGATCACGTAGCTTACCACCGGCCGATTGGTCAATGGCTCGCCTCGTGGAGATGTCGATATGGTCATAAAAAATTTGGACTTGGAGCCAAAGATCTATGCCATGATGAGGGACTTTTTGGAGTAAGTCCTTGAAACGAGTCCATGCTTCATAAAGAGATTCATTTTGACGTTGTTGGAACATCAAGATGTCATTTCTAAGCTTAGTAGTTCTCCCCAGTGGGAAAAATTGAGCAAGGAAACGAGTGGTGAGATCATCCCATGTGGTGATGGATCCCGCGGGTAAACGCTCAAGCCATTGACTAGCTTGATCCCGTAGAGAGAATTGGAATAGGCGTAAACGGGTGGTCTCTCTAGTTTCAACACCTAGGTCTATGGAATCTACGATTTTGAGAAAGTCCTTAAGATGTTGGTTTGGATCTTCGGAACGAAGTCCATGGAATGCACATCCACTTTGCACCAACCGGATGGTGTCGGATCGCAAGGGGGTGTCATTGGCTCCGGTGAGCTTAATGGTGTTTCGGTAGCCTTGGTGGCTAGGTTGGGAATACTCTCCTAAGGTTCGGGGCCTAAGGGGTTCTAATGGTGGGTTTTGTTGTGGTGGGATGACGGGTTCAAAGATGTTACCACCTTTCATGGTGTCGGATGGTAAAGAGTTACGAACAAAAGCACAAAGAAATGAGATAGACTAAAGAAGACCTAGAAATAAAAATAAAATCTTGCTAGAAAGGAATCTAGCAAGTAGACCTAATAAAAAGAAATTCTAACCTAGACAATAACTATTCCCCGGGCTGCGGCGCCAAAAACTTGATGCGTGGGAATCGCAACAGGCTTTACCTCTCGAGGGATCTCGAGAAGCTTACAACCCCCACCAGGCAGTGTACCAGATCGTTGTAGTATTGTATAGTGACAAGTACCGGGGGATTGATCGTTCAGCTTAGGAATAGTGTCGCTAGGATTAGAAAGCCTAAATACTAGATCTAAAGGTGAGGGATGATTATTTTTTATGTTTTTATATTTTATGGAAAGCAAATTAAAATCTCGGGTTTGAAGGATTTGGGCGGAATTAGTTGCTATTCAACTAACCCAATACTAAGATGCAATCAAAATAAAATAATAGAAATGAAAATAAACTAATTTATACTAAGGTTGTGAGCAGTAATTGGAGAAAATGTGTTTACTTAGATTTCACTACTCCCTAGATATCTTTTACACGTTAATTACTTGTTATAGTTGCATGGATGACGGATCGTATTCCTTAATACCATTCATGGGGTGGCACACATAACTCCCCAATTCTATGAGCTCTTATCTCCTCCTACACCATGCCCAGCACAACTATAGGGATTGTAAACAGTGGCTCATGCATTAAATACAACCAATAAAGACCTAGTGCGCGTTGGTTCATGTTTCTTAAGACGTTCAAGCATGTTACCAATTGGAGATCTGCCAGTTTTCTTAAGCCTAACATATAAATCATTCATCCAAGACAAGAATAAACAAGTAATCAACACATAATCAATATCTAGGTTTCATTAGATCTAAGCAAACACAAGATAGATCTAGCCTAGCATGATGGAATTAAGACAAGAACAAGATATAGACAACCAACACATAGCCATATTGATAGAATTAGAAGAACACTTATCTTGATTAATCATGCAAGGTATCAAGGGGTTGGAACCCTTGAAAAACGTGTAAAGTTACACCAAAATCGTACATAGGGTTTCTCCCAAAACTTCTCTCTTTTAATGTGAAAAACTAGAAAACTATATATAGAAAAAGGGGTCTGACGGTGTCAAGACCAAATAGGTGACGCCGTCACCTCGCCGCCAAAACAATCCTCGGACTGCCTAGATCTACATTTGACGTCGTCAAGTACAAAACATTTCCAGGCCATCATGACTTTTACTCTTGACGCCCTACCTTCATGACGCCGTCAAAACTCTTCTGGGTCGTCATGGAATTTTACTCTTGACGCCGTCAGGGAACTACTCTTGACGCCGTCATGCACTGTTCCCAGCATGGAAAATTAAGTCTTTGGCGTTTTCTTCACTTTCATGCTCCAAAAACGTCCGAATTGCTTCCTTTTCCAGATTTCACTCCCAAAGTACCTAAAATCACAAAAGGAACGATTTAGGGCAATATTTGATCAAATAAATTCGGATTCGGGTTTAAATGACCCCCTAAAAATGGATCATTTTTTGCCTCATCAACCTTACTCTTAGTTTTAGGGAAGTTCCTAGTTTTGATGAATCGGAGCCTCAACCAAAACTGTTACCTAATCTTCCATCCTTGGATGAAAATTTAGGAATTGAAATAGGTTCCGATCCACCCATCAAACCATATAGTCCGGGTAGTCTTAGGACAAAGGTAGTGGACTCTAAGCCTTGTAGAGAGGAAGCCAATATAGGAGTGAAAAATGACCTTACATGCTTACATCACCCATTTATGATTGATCATAAGAAACATTATGAGTTTAAACCGGGTTTATTAGGTCAAGATGGATCCCCAACTAGTAGTCTCTTGAAGATGATAGAAAATGATCCCCTTCTAGGAGAAAATCTTAATCTACCCATTAACCCGATTGAATTTGTTAAGGTTATGATGATAGGAGAACACCCCTTTGAGCATATAATTCATCCACCACTCTTACCTCATATGGCATATTTTCACCCTAAGGGTATGTATCACTACTTTCACCCACACTTAATCCTAAGTGTAGGGAAAACCTCCCCTATTTCCATTAAATAAGGGTAGAGTCAGGCTCGTGACTCGAACAAAAACAAGCACTTCTTGGGAGGCAACCCATGTTTTGTGTGTTTTTATTTGTTTCTTTGATTTTATTTGTTTCCATATGCATGCTTTATTTTTATTGTTGGTTGATCATGTTTCTAAATTAAATAGTGGAAATACTTTACTTTGTTGTTTTGGCCTAGTCTTAACTCCACTTAAAGGTATTTTTGTAAAAGATAAGTGTAAGGGGAAACCCCAAATATGTTTTTAATAACAAACCGATCATGATTCTCCACAATATTAAATAAACATGTATATTCGTATTTGTTAGAGTCAAATGCTTGTATTGAGTCATAATGAAGTTTTGCAGGATTTTCCAGGAAGTAGGACCAAGTTTTTCCAGAAATTTTCCGGAAACTTAACATAAGAATTTCTGCAGGTCAATTCTGACGGCGTCAGGGGTTTACTCTTGACGGCGTCAGGAGTAAAAATCTGAAAATTTTACCGGTTTTTTTTTTCTAACGGAGTCTTATGGTTTTTGTGAATTATTAAGTTTTATAATCTCCAGGAGATCTGCAAACTTCATTCCACAAGCATTATATCTTATCTTGTTTTCTAGGATTTAGTAACTTATATAGGATGCCGCCGATTTTACGCGAGGTTGTCTTGTCTATTTTGTCAGGTTTTACAGGTTATGTATGACAAGAAGATGATTTATATTCTGGAAGGGAAGCTTTGATTGTTCATTTTCTTGGAGGAAGATTTAACCTGGCCATCCTATTATCCATACCGAGCGAATCAGGGGAGTATTTGATTTCATTCTTTTTACTTATTTCACTTTTACATTCTTTACTTGAACATTGGGGACAATGTTCATCTTAAGTGTAAGGGGAGGGTAAAATGATGATACCTTACATATGCACTTTCGCTTGAGTTTGTTTTGTTTAATGGTAGATGTGTAATAAAACTATGAGAAATACTTGTTAGTGCAATTTTAGCGCCAAATTTAAAAAATTTTACAACATTTAGGAGTGAAACTTTAGCCATAGCAAGCGTCTCATGGATAGGAGATTGTATGACTAGCACATAACCGTATATTCAGAAAAATTTTTCACCAAAAAATGTGAGGTTCGCCTTTAGATTTGATAGGAAAAGCATTTACTATTAGTGCTTGTGAGTGTACCGGTAACATTTAGATTCTAGAACTTGCGTTAGTGATGCATCCCGAGACCGCTAGTGAGACTACAATCGTGATGTAGGATTTACTACATGATAAGAGGCATTAGGATCACCCTTGTGTTAAACCCGTATTATAATTACTTGACCATTTATGTCATATTACTTGGCTAGTTAAGTCAACTAATTTTTCCCACACCCTTAGCGTTGTACTCATTTTTAGTACACGAAACCCCTAGTACACCCCTCCGAGCCTATCTTTTCGTTTCTAACTTTAAGCATTTTACTTAAAGGAAGAATTTGTTACACCTCACTTAAATGTACAACCAAATCGCCTTAGCCTTCCGTGTATGCGCTCATTTTTAGTGCATTATTGTTATTTGTTAAACCCTAAGTTAACTATCTAATTGATTACATGGTTGCTAAGTTGAGTCATATCCTTGTACATATTGTTTTGGGATGATTGGGACTCATGGGTAAGTACTTATTTATGGAGTAATGGGGAAGAACATCATTTATTACCCCCAGATGTGCGTTAATCTTAAAAGTGCTCCAAGTGTTTTGATTTTCTTAATTCGAGTCATTAGATTAGTTTAATGTAAAGTATGTAAAGATTCAAGTATAAGGGGAATGTTCAACCCTATGATGTATTATTTCGGATGGTAGGGTAAGAGTGTATGCAAAAAATAAAATAAAAAAAAAAAAATAAAAAAAAAAATAAAAAATAAACATACGGACTACCATCCCTTTTTATTCTATGTTCATTTTATGTTTTTGTTATTTTTCATTTATTAGCTTAAGTCGAGTCTAGTCTTGGTTTAGCAACGCCACATTATATATGTAATTAACCAAGATTGTTAACTCGCCACCAGTAAAACTTCCTTTATCCAACAAAACCGTGTATTTCATATCCCTACACCTAACGTTACAACCCTTTAAAAGACCTCTTTGATAGTTTATCCTAGGTGCTTACGCCATGTGGTGGAGGTTTGATCATTTCCCAAGCCTATGGTAATCTATTTTGCTATGACAGGTAGTGAGAGATATCTTCCATTTCCATATTGTAATTTACACTTTATTACACCCGAGAGATGTGAGTATCTAAACACTATTTGTGAGGTGCTTGTGTATGACCTCCGTGCTTGTCTATTGGTCTTTAGTGGAACGATTATTTGTTGTAATTACTTTTATATTAGTGTTAAATGACCCCTAACTTGTATTTTGAGTAGAATAAAAGCGCATTTGCTTGAGGACAAGCAAATCTCAAGTGTAAGGGTATATGATGAGGCGAAAAATGATCCGTTTTTAGGGGGTCATTTAAGCCCGAATCCGAATTTATTTGATCAAATATTGCCCTAAATCGTTCCTTTTGTGATTTTAGGTACTTTGGGAGTGAAATCTGGAAGGAAGCAATTCGGACGTTTTTGGAGCATAAAAGTGAAGAAATCGCCAAAGTTTTAATTTTCCATGCTGGGAACAGTGCATGACGGCGTCAAGAGTAGTTCCCTGACGGCGTCAAGAGTAAAATTCCATGACGTTCCAGAAGAGTTTTGACGGCGTCATGAAGGTAGGGCGTCAAGAGTTAAAGTCATGACGGCCTGGAAATGAATTGTTCTTGACGGCGTAAAATGTAGATCTTGGCAGTCCGAGGATTGTTTTGGCGGCGAGGTGACGACGTCACCTATTTGGTCTTGACGCCGTCAGACCCCTTTTCCTATATATAGTTTTCTAGTTTTTCACATTTAAGAGAGAGAAGTTTTGGGAGAAACCCTAAGTACGATTTTGGTGTAATTTTACAGGTTTTTCAAGGGTTCCAACCCCTTGATACCTTGCATGATTAATCAAGATAAGTGTTCTTCTAATTCAATCAATATGTCTATGTGTTGGTTGTCTATATCTTGTTCTTGTCTTAATTCCATCATGTTAGGCTAGATCTATCTTGTGTTTGCTTAGATCTAATGAAACCTAGATATTGATTATGTGTTGATTACTTGTTTATTCTTGTCTTGGATGAATGATTTATATGTTAGGCTTAAGAAAACTGGCAGATCTCCAATTGGTAACATGCTTGAACGTCTTAAGAAACATGAACCAACGTGCACTAGGTCTTTATTGGTTGTATTTAATGCATGAGCCACTGTTTATAATCCCTATAGTTGTGTTGGGCATGGTGTATGAGGAGATAAGAGCTCATAGAATTGGGGAGTTATGTGTGCCACCCCATGAATGGTATTAAGGAATACGATCCGTCATCCATGCAATTATAACAAGTAATTAACATGTAAAAGATATCTACGGAGTAGTGAAATCTAGGTAAACACATTTTCTCCAATTACTGCTCACAACCTTAGTATAAATTAGTTTATTTTCATTTCTAGTATTTTATTTTGATTGCATTTTAGTATTGGGTTAGTTGATAAGCAACTAATTCCGCCCAAATCCTTCAAACCCGAGATTTTAATTTGCTTTCCATAAAATATAAAAACACAAAAATAATCATCCCTCACCTTTAGAACTAGTATTTAGGCTTTCTAATCCTAGCGACACTATTTCTAAGCTGAACGATCAATCCCCCGGTACTTGTCACTATACTATACTACAACGATCAGGTACACTGCCTGGTGGGGGTTGTAAGCTTCTCGAGATCCCTCGAGAGGTAAAGCCTGTTGCGATTCCCACGCATCAATTAACCTACCTTCTTCCTCAATAACCATACTTGCGCTTCTTCCCTCTTGGGCATGGCGTAGGAGGATCAGAAGCCGAGATGAAACAACATAGTTAAATGACCTTACCAACCTGCTTTTTAACCTTTATCTCACAAACAATATGGACCATTTGGAATTCACTCCTGATGCTTCAAGACGTTTCACGGTTAACACCATTAGAAATTTGATCTTAGCATCTACGAATACCAAAAATTATCATCACACTAGATGGAACTAACTTCCCTTCGAAGGTAAACATTCTTACTTGGCGTGTTTCGTATAAAAGACTCCCAACTAGGTCTAATCTCGACAGTCGCGGGATAGTTCTTGATTCAACTAGATTTCCTTTGTGTGACAACGATATTGAAAAAGAGGACCATGTGTTTGTATATTGTCCCATCGCTACTGATAATTGGAAGGCAGTTTCTTCATGGTGGAAGATTGTAGGTTTTTCTTCTGCTAATCTTAAAGAAGTCTTATCCACGACAGATCGAGCAACTGTTTTCCAAAACCAAAGGAAGTTCTTTAATGCAGTGTTCCACAAAACCCTTTGGGCATTATGGAATTAGCGAAACAGAGTCCTCTTCAACCTCGAATGATCGCAAAAGAGTTAATTTTCAACAAATAAAATCAATGTCGTTTAATTGGATCAGTAGCAGATGTAGAAAAGTCTTATTTAGTTTGATAGAATGGTTTTGCAATCCTTGTACCACTCTATCTCAAATCTTGTAAATCCTGATGTAGCTTCTCTCTCTCTCTCTCTCTCTTTCATATATTTGCCGTTCAAAAAAAATCAAATCAGGTACATTTAGACAAAATCGAGGTTTCTAAAATATATAAATACAACAGAGAATAAATTCATTGGTGTCCTATGACATAACGAGGCCACTCTAGTTCTATCCCTGATTACAAAATTATTTTTAGAGTACTCTATTAGGCTATGCATCAAATGCATTATGGAAGAATGTTGACCGTATTCTTTATGTTTTTTCATCATTTTTTTTTTTTTTTTTTTTTTTTTAATTTAGTGAATGCTCTTTTGTGTTATTTCAACTTAAGATAAGAATTGTAATTTGCTAACGGATACCCACTAGACAAATTATAAGAGCATCTACTATAAGAGGTCTGGTTCGTTTGTATTTTGGTGTGTGCAAACAACAATTTTATCAAAATATCAACAATTTGTCGTGACAAATAATCGTGAAGTAATATGAGTAAACCGTTTAGGAAAACGATTATCCCGCAAAACTTGTGAAAGTGATATTCAAATTGTGAGACCGGGAAGTGATTTCCCGGGTCGTACCCCAACGAGGTGTGAATGGAAAGCTTCGAATGAGATTGGGATTAAAATCTTGTATGATTGGAAAAATTATTTGGTTTTGCGATACGTTAAATTAACGAATTTGAAAATTAACGAACGACGGAAAATGTAAATTAACCTAAGGCAATTAACAATCTAAGAAATTCCTAAAACACTACGGGAAAACATGATTAGGTATCGGGAATCCTAAAACGTTAACTAAATTAAAAACGCAACGTTTTAAAGAAATTACACGAGTGCGCAAAATAAAACGTGAATTTTGGGTTAGAAAGGTCCTACGGGTTTCTAATTAATTTTCCTACGTACTACAAGTTAAAAGAAAATTTTTTAAAAAAAGAAAATAAAATTTTCAATAAAAATTCTATTTAATATGAATTAAAAAACTAATTTACTCTAATTTAATTCTAATAAATACCAAGACTATTCCTAAAAATTTGAAACTTTTTTTTATAAATACCACAAATTATTACAATGCTAAGAAAAATATGACAAAGATAGGTACAATGCGGAATAAGCACACAATAAGCTCTTAAAAGCTGTTAAGCTTATTAGTTTCAACCAAACAACTAAGGGTCAAATTATAATTTTTGCAAAGCATAACCAACAAAAGACCCAAGGGCAGTTGGAGTTTGTGTGTTGTGTTTGAGGGCGTGGACTAAGTGGGCAGGGTTCGAGTCCCACTCTTTGCAAAATTCTATTTTTATTTCCTTTTTGATTCACAGTTTCACAAGGAGAAGTAACTTTTTGATTCACAGTTTCACAAGGAGAAGTAAGGAGATGAAGGATCATCATTAAGTAACTTCTCAAGGAGAAGTATGTCTTCCTCAGGATTGATAGAATCATAATCAACATGAGAATCACACGACAAACAAGCTTCGATTTCTTCCAAAATGAAGTCACCTCCCAAAAATGGAGTAAGAGAAGGGGGAGAGACATCATTGGAAGGATTGATTGATCCTTGCACATGTAACACTTCTTCAAAGTAGTCATCGCATGCGACATCGATGACATCAATTTGGTTAATTGCTTCTCGTTCAAGTTCGACAAGATCTTTTGAAGTGTTTTCGATGTTTATGACCAATTTCTCATCGCCAACTCTAAGAGTCATTTCTCCTTCGAAAACGTCGATTAGTGCACGAGCCGTTTTTAAGAATGGTCTTCCCAAAATAAGGGGGACTCGAGGATCGGTATCAAAATCGACGACTACGAAGTCGGCAGGAAAATGGAACTTGCCAACCTTCACAAAGACATCTTCAGCGATACCCTTCGGAATTGTAACCGAACGGGTTGCTAATTCGAGAGTCATTCGTGTTGGTGTAAGCTCAGGAAGTAAAAGTTTTTGCCAAATAGAGAAAGGCATGAGGTTTATGCTAGCGCCAAGATCGGCCAAGGCAAAGCATTCCTCAAGCTTTTGGAAATCACATGGAATGGGAAATTTCCCGGGGTCCCCTAATTTTTCAGGAAGTTTCTTTAGGAGGACCGCCGAACAATTTTCGTTCAAACGAGTTTTGGTGAGTTCAAATAGTTTCTCTTTGTTACTTAGAAGACTCTTGAAAGTGGAAGCAAACTTGGGCATATAGAGAAGAGCATCCGCGAAACTAATGTCGAAGTGTAGTTTTTGAAAAATTTCAAGAAACTTTTTCATTTAATCATTAGTTTGCTCGCGGAGTCTTTGATCATTTAACCGCGAAGGATATGGTATTGAAGCTTTTTGTTGAACGGGATTTTCCGAGGGTTCAAAAACAATTCCCGGTTTTGATTTGGTTTTTGGGACAACATGAGGTTGGACGTGTGTGGTACTTCGTATACTTGTGATTTGCACCTTGTCCTTTGTAGCCTCGTGTTCACGTTCCACTACCTCGAGAGGAGAAGAAGATGAGGTAGTAGGAATCGTGGGTCCATCATAAGAAACTCCACTACGGGTTGTGATCGCCTTTACATCGCCCTTCGGGTTGGCGATCGTGTTGCTTGGTAGCGTTCCCGATCCCGAAGGTCGATCATTTAAAGACTTCTTAAGTTCAGAAATCTGACCGATCAACAACCTGTTAGTTTCTTCTTGAGCTTTCATAAATTGCTTCAACAATTCATCGGTTGATGATTGAGGTTGAGCAACGTTTTGATTTTGAGGAAAGTTTTGAGCTCGGTTGTTTTCATTGAAACCTCGATTTTGAAAATTTCCATGGTTTTGATTACCATGAAAGTTGTTTCCTTGATTGAAATTACCATAACCTTGGTTTCTATTCAAGTTTCCTTGATTGTAAGAACCTTGGTTGTAATTTCCCCCTTGATTTTGATATTGGTTCATAGGGGCTTGAAATTGGTTTTGAACATTCGGGTTTCTTTGTTGTTGATTTTGATTGAATCTATTTGGATTATTGGGTTGAGAAAAATCGGGTGGACCACTCTGGTTGTTAGTATGGTAATTTGGTTCCATTTGAGGACGGTATTGGTTACCTCCTTGATTAGGATTACCGACTATTGCATTTACTTCAAATGGATTGCCATCGGTGGTAGTACAATTGTAGTAAGCGTGTGGACCACCACAAGTAACACAAGTGTCAACCTTTTTTACTTCAGCAGGTTGAGAGGAAACTTTCTTCGTTTTGGTGAGAACCAAAGCATGAATAGCTTCCGTGAGCTTGTCAAGTCTAGCATCGGTGCTAGATTGAGCCACGGGTGATGAGGAAGAAGGACCAACATTAATTTGCGAAACAACCGATTTGCTTCGTGGAATGCGGACCTTGGATTTGTTTTCAATGATCATCAAAGCATCTTTGGTGGTGCGATTCAAGAAATTACCTCCCGCGGAGGCATTAAGAAAGTCTTGATCGACTTGGCTCACACCATTATAGAAAGTGTCCAGTTGCATTAACTCGGAGAAACCGTGATGAGGACATTTACGAAGCATGTCCTTGTAACGATCCCATACCTCACCGAATGATTCATCAAATTTTTGAGTGAATTTCATGATCTCATTCTTGAGGGCGGTGGTTTTAGATGGAGGAAAGAATTAGTTTACAAACTTCTTGACCAAATCTTCCCACGTTTCAATCGATCGAGGGGGTTGTTTGTCTAGCCAATTTTGGCAGCCCCATCGAGGGAAAACGGGAAGAGAAGAAGTTTGATAGCTTCCTCAGGGACATTTTTGCATTTGATGGTAGACGTGATTTTGTTAAACCATCGAATGTGATCTTAAGGATCGTCCCTCTCGAAACCATAGAATTGACGCGAGGTGACTAAGTTAATCAACCCCGTCTTAAGTTCGAAATTGTCAGCCACGATGGCTGGAATGATGATAGCATCTCCGTAACCCTCGATGGGTGCTTGGAGAAGCTCATTCATAGTGGGCTCGGCCGCCATGATTGGAATAGTACGAAACTCGGGTTCGACTATTCGATTGGTACGTCGTCGATTACGCCTTCTCGGAATGTTATTAAGCGATTGCAAAGGACTTGTTGACGTAGACGAACGTGTGCGCATGCACCACAAAAATATCAATTAAAACAATACCACTTTAAAGACAAGGGAACTTAAACCAATAATCAAGTACGCAAGGTTAACTTCTAAAGAAAAACGCACAAAGGAGCGGGAGAGAAGAATGGATCTCTCATTGGGCGAAGTTCGTTGGATCGCCACATATCGTTTCCACTCCTCTTAAAGTGTGTTTCTCGTTTAAAAGTTTTCCAAAACGCAAGTGATACAAAGGCAAGTTTTGATCTTTTGTTTGGGAACTTATTATGGTCACACCCCCAGTTGGTAGGTGTTCTGCCTTGGTTTGCGGTGGTAAGATTTTAATGTTGTATTTATTAAACAATGAAACGGGAAAATCTTTTTGTGTTTTTCTTTAACTTTTATAGATATAATACATATACTAGAAACAAAAGAAAAATATTTTTGGTTTTTTATACGTTTTATAAAAGCGTAACTTCTTGCGAAGGTTCTACAAGACTAATCGTCTAAACCTTATCGAGACTTTCGACACACAGCCTCCCCGGCAGCGGCGCCATTTGGTTCGTTTGTATTTTGGTGTGTGCAAACAACAATTTTATCAAAATATCAACAATTTGTCGTGAGACAAATAATCGTGAAGTAATACGATAAACCGTTTAGGAAAACGATTATCCCGCAAAACTTGTGAAAGTGATATTCAAATTGTGAGACCGGGAAGTGATTTCCCGGGTCGTACCCCAACGAGGTGTGAATGGAAAGCTTCGAATGAGATTGGGATTAAAATCTTGTATGATTGGAAAAATTATTTGGTTTTGCGATACGTTAAATTAACGAATTTGAAAATTAACGAACGACGGAAAATGTAAATTAACCTAAGGCAATTAACAATCTAAGAAATTCCTAAAACACTACGGGAAAACATGATTAGGTATCGGGAATCCTAAAACGTTAACTAAATTAAAAACGCAACGTTTTAAAGAAATTACGCGAGTGCGCAAAATAAAACGTGAATTTTGGGTTAGAAAGGTCCTACGGGTTTCTAATTAATTTTCCTACGTACTACAAGTTAAAAGAAAATTTTTTAAAAAAAGAAAATAAAATTTCAATAAAAATTCGATTTAATATGAATTAAAAAATTAATTTACTCTAATTTAATTATAATAAATATCAAGACTTCCTAAAAATTTGAAACTTTTTTTTTTATAAATACCACAAATTATTACAATGCTAAGAAAAATATGACAAAGATAGGTACAATGCGGAATAAGCACACAATAAGCTCTTAAAAGCTGTTAAGCTTATTAGTTTCAACCAAACAACTAAGGGTCAAATTATAATTTTTGCAAAGCATAACCAACAAAAGACCCATGGGCAGTTGGAGTTTGTGTGTTGTGTTTGAGGGCGTGGACTAAGTGGGCAGGGTTCGAGTCCCACTCTTTGCAAAATTCTATTTTTATTTCCTTTTTGATTCACAGTTTCACAAACACCAATTGCCCACTTATTTTCTTTTGAAAACAAATAACTATTACAAATCTTTGAATGAATTGGTGATTTTTAAAACAGATCGAAATTTTCTTTTGCTTTCTTTTATTCAACAGCCAACACGTCCCTAATTTTGACTAAACTTAAACAGATAAATGACAATAACACTTGCCCATAATTAACACTAAGATCAACAACAACAATATTTTAAACAACAAATAAAAGTTCAAAAGCTCAGATCAGCCAATAAAGGCAAGGAAATTGGTAGCAGCAGACCAAAAATACAATGACTGTAACAATTTAAGCAACGCTAATTACAATGAGATAATGACCCACGAGAACTAAGACAATGATATAAGCAATAGCAGCAACCAAGATTACCAATAAACTCAACAACAAGTAACAAGAATAGAGCAGCCAAGATCAAAATGTGATCAAGAATAAATAAGCCAAATTGCTACTGGTGAATATAGCAGCAGCAAAGGTCCACAATATAAGCTGAAAAATTACTATAACTCTAATCTAAAGGACTAGAAATCTGCCAAAATGAGCACGCTAAGTCACAAAGTAAGCTCACCAAATGCAACAAGCTCAACTAATAATTTTAACTAAGGTTCAAATACGCTAACCCTAAGCTTAGAGGAGCAAATTACAAGTATTCACTACAACTAGAGAGCTTGAGGTTGTCCAATTCCTACAACTGATATGCCACAAGCCTACGAAACAGATTCAAAAAGGGCTATATGGAAGTGAACTAATGCACAGTTGGTTCTCGAACTTAGATTCCAACAATAACTTAGCAAATTAGCTTGTCCCAAACACCCTTGAATAGAAAGATTACGACAAAGATTGTAGTCTAAAAAGAACTTAAACCATGGAATACTTACCCTACTCAAATTAACAGTTATAACGCAAAATTCAGTTCAAAGAAACAACAATCAATAACAATAAATAACCCTAGCACACAATCATTAGTGAGACCTACTTGTCATCCAGATTACGAAGCTGCGAACTAGGAACCAAGAACTCATCCTATACGCTCCCATGAGCTCTAAACCAACTCCCATCCAAGCTGCAATTGCTACTTTCACCTTTTTTTTTTTTTTTTTTTTTTTTTTTTTTTTTTTTTTTAGTAACATTTTTTTTTTCTTTTCTTTCAAATTCTGCTTATATTTTTTTTTTCTTTTTCAATCTAAAATTTTTTGTAAGCAACTTAAATGAAACCACAGGACAGCAATAAGGAAATTAAAAACAAGTAACTGTAAGTAGATTAAAGCTTAAAAGATTTCTTTCATTGAACTTAACTGAAAATTACAAAAACTACTGACTTTTTAGAAAACATAAGAAATAAAGAAAAATAAGATGGATGCTCTGAGGCTTACATTCTTCCTCTATTTATACTAAAATTAAGTGGTAGGTATGCTTGAGCTTCTTCTTTGTCTTCACGGGTGTGCTTCTCCACTGAGAGGGAGGCTGAGCTGGACACTTTGTGTTTCCTTGAGATGAATCTCAACCCTTGGATTAATCTTGAATCATCCCAGCCTTCAAGTCAAATCTTGGCGCCCAATAGTGAGAGGTGTGCCAGCTTGTCCTTCCATGACTGGCTTGAAGGTGTTAGGTACAACTTTGAGGGGGTTTAGTGGGATTGGGAGAGGGTTTTGAGGGTGATGGGACGGGATAGTGATGGTTGGGTTGGCTGGAAGTGGTCACGGGTGAGGGTGGAGTTATTTTTTATTCAGGTTCTTTGACTGAGTGGGGAAGATGGGATTATACGTTTCTTAATATAGGGTTAGGGTTTGGTTTCTGGGTAAAGGGTTATCACACGTAAAAAAGGGGGGGGGGGGGGGTGGGCTTGTCTTGGTTTTGCGCCAAGGATTGTGAGTGATGAAATTTGTGGTGGGCTAGTGTAAATAAAAGTCCGTTTGTAATTATCAAGGGTCCGTTTGATGCAATGTTTTAAAATCACAAGGACCAAAGTTGCAACTCTAAAATTTCACGGACCATTCATGTAAATATCCCACGTCACCAAGAGGACAAAACTTGTCAAGTAAGATAAACCATAGGACCAAAAATACAATTTTCCATATTTGAAAAACCGGGGACTAAAACTGTAAATTGGCCAAAGTTCAGGGACCAATTGTGTAATTTTCCAAATCATTTTACCCAAAGATCATTCGTGATTCGTTTTGACTTTTAAAGATCAAGGGTTGACTTTTCTTTGAAAATGATTGACCAAGGACTAGTTTTGTAAAATTTTGAAAGTCGGGGGACTAAAACTGCAAATTATGTAACTTTTGTTCATTTTTCATTTGTTTTCACTTGTTTTGCATCAGAAACATATAAAATACGATCTTTGGGATTTTCTTCGCATTTTGGTGCGTTTTTGATTGTTTTTTTATCGTTTTGCAGCTCAGAATTGACTAAAAATGATGAGTATTTACACACTCATCAAGGTCCATGAATAGGTTTATGAAACTTGAAAAGGTTTATCATTTGTTTTAACTATAGTGAGAAATCTAGGTGGCATGAAAAGGTCCTAGTTCTTGGACCTCTTTATAAACTCAATACAATTAATGCATGTGTAATGTGGAGCATTTATAAAGTTGTAACATATTTTTATCATAGTGAGAAAAGGTTTATAAACTCAAAAGATTTATAATTTATTTATATGTGATGATATGAAACACTTATAAAGCTTTATAATTTTTTAACCATTGTGGATGCTCTAAAGCTTAAAAATATAAATGTTTGAATGTATTAAAACTTATTTTTAGTTATGATAATTAGCTGTTTAATTGATGTTTGCTAAATTCATTTTTATTGTTATTATTTTTTTTAATAATATTAGTATACATTAAGTTCATTTAATTACACACGAAATGGTGTCAGCAAATCCTAACTAATAATTCTGTCAAAAATCATTTTTACCAATCAAATTAGTGAGGTGATTTGTACACCATTTTTTTTTGCCATTCACCACTAAATTATATATAGCGGTGTTGTACTGCATGCATAACTGGTGTGATTTAGTGGTGTATAGCCAAAAATAAATGATGCACAGATCATTTCCAACATAATGCGCATTTAATTAACACATTGCAACAAACGTCAAACGAAAATAATCCCATTAACTCATGAAATTTAAACAAGAATCAAATAGATACGACAATAGTTACTAATCAAATATTAATTCCAAGAATACATGAGTTGCCAGTTCTCATCCGAGAACGTTTCGTTACGCTTAGAAAAATAAAAACCTTCTTATTAATCGTCCAATAACATCATTAAACAAATCCAACCCACACATCTTTCTATTATCTTTATCGAAAACATTGAACGACGCCTCACTCGTACTATGTGTTTCTTTTTCAAGCCATGCGAACCAACAATTATACAAGTTACTAGTAAAGAAAATTTTCACTAAACTCCCATGTAGCCATATCACCGGGATTGAGTAAAGCTGGCCCATCTTTGTTACATTAATAGATTAGCCCAGGGACATCTTGATCGATGATATAAATTGTATAACCATTTGCTCGAAGGTGGAGTTTTGGTTACTAAAGATAAAGTATCAAAACTGTTTACAAACAATGAAAGGAGCAAGGATTAAATAAGAAGAATCCTTAAAATAAAAAAGATGAGAAATAACTATAACTACACATTAGAGATGCATCAATTTGAATTAGATGTATCCCTAATCTTGTAGATGCATCATAATATGTTTTCTATCTAAAAATTAGATGCATATACATATATTAGATGCATTTCATCAAGTTAGACGAATCATATGTATTTTTCGTCCTCTGCGGGTCATATTTATTGCTAGTACTACTTTGCATCGTTTTAACTTCAAAATCATTTTCGAAACTAATTGTGGTGCATCTAAATGAATAGAGATGCATCTAATTCAAGTCGGTGCATCTCAAATATGCCATTATAGTCATTTCTCATTCTTCTTATTTTAAAATTTCTTCTCACTAGATCCTTACCCACATTGAAAGATGTAATATAAGATATAGAAGAAATGAACATTTTGTTAAGAAAACCATGGCTTAGAATTATTATTATTATTATTATTATTATTATTATTTTATTATTTATTTTTTTAACATTGTATAGTCATATAATTCAGGCCCAATTTGTATTTGTAAGGGTTAAAGCACAAGTATGATTTCATAGGATTTGTTTCGTATTAATAGACGATTCGGTGATTGATAATAAACACAAAACACTTTATTTTGTATGGTGATTTAGATGAGGCTGTTTACATGCATCAGCCTCCTTGTTTTTGGGACTCTGGACATCTAGATTATATTTGTTTATTACAACGTTCTCTTTATGGCCTCAAGCAGGTGCCTAGGGCTTGGTTTCAGCATTTTGTTGCTTTTATGCTTCAGGTTGGATTTGCTCATAGTCGCTGTAACTCCACTTTATTTATTTATAAACAGGGGCTGATACTGCTTATTTATTACTTTATGTTGATGATATTGTTCTCACAGCTTCTTCTGATAGCCTGTTATAATGGGTTATTGCTTCTCTGCATAAGGAGTTTTCTATGACAAATTTGAGATCTAATTTTTTGGGAATTTTGTTACACGTGACTCTTCTGGGATGTTTTTGTCTCAGCACAAGTATGCTGAGGAGATACTTCAGAGGGCTCATATGGTTGGTTGTAACCCTAGTTGGACTCCCGTTGATACTGAGTCTAAACGGGGAGATGATGATGAACCGGATTCTGATCCGAAATTATATCGGAGTCTTACAGGTTCTATACAGTATCTTACTTTCACTCACCTGGATATTTCTTATGTTGTGCGGCAGGTATGTCTCTATATGCATGATCCTAGAGAACATCATTTTTCGGCTCTTAAGCGAATTCTGAGGTATGTTCGGGGTACATTAGACTACGGGTTACAATGTTCTCATCTTCTACTACTTCCTTGGTTGCTGACTCGGATGCTGATTGGGCGGGTTACCTAACTACTCGAAGATACACTTCTGGCTATTTTTTTTTTTTTTTTTTTTTTTTTTTTTTTTTTTTTTTTTGCAACAACTTGTTCTCATGGTCCTCGAAGCGTCAACCAACGCTCTCTCGTTCTAGTGTCGAGGCAGAATATCGCGGGGTTGCTAATGTAGTTGCTGAGACATGTTGGATACGGAATTTACTACTTGAGTTGCATAATCCTTTGTCTTCTGCCACACTTGTTTACTGTGACAGTGTCAGTGCTGTATATTTATCTTCTAATCCGGTTCAGCATCAACGTACGAAGCACATAGAGATTGATATTCGTTTCGTTCGGGATTTGGTTGATGCGGGTCAAGTTAGAGTTCTTCATGTTCCGCCACGTTATCAGTGTGCGGATATTTTCACCAAAGGCCTACCTTCCGCTTCGTTGAGGAATTTTGTAATAGTTTGAGTGTCCAGTGTCGTCCCGCTCAAACTGCGGGGGAGTGCTAGTCGTATAATTCATATGCCCAATTAGTATTTGTATGGGTTTAAGCCCAAGTATGATTTCATAGGGTTTGTATCTTAAACGATTCGGTGACTGAACACGAAACGCTTTATCCTTCATAATGCACATAGAGATTGTGGTGAAAAAGTAATAGTAAATTAATTAGTTTGTTAGGAAAATGAAACATAATTTTATTATAGTGGTCAATGTTTTCTTTTTCAACTTAAAAGGGAACATGCAAATTAAGAGTGTATTTTTTTTTTTTTTTTTTTTTTTTTTTTTTTTTTTTTTTTGTTACAGATGCAAGAAGAAAGTCAAAAAGTTTGATATTATCGTAATACCAATAAAATGGTCATTTTGTTAAAAAAAATAAAAAAATCAAATGGAAACATTATATGTTTATATATCTTAATAATAAAACTGTTTTAACTATAACTTTATTCTAATTTTAAATTTAAATATTCATAATTCACATAAATTGTAATATTCAGTGATTAGACACTAGTCTAACATGCTCGTGTTTTACTGCGTTTATTGTGATTTTACACGTAAAATGTTCAATTCCAAAAATTAGATATGACAATAAGATTTGGGTATATATTAGCTACAATATTGTGTAGTCAACGCTTTATAATTTTTTTTATTACAATTTGTGAGTCTATGAGTTTTTTTTTTGGGAAATGATACTTACACCACATTTTTTGTTTCTTTCACCACAATATCATATCATTAATGCACAAGTTACAACATGATAAATGCATAATTGTGATGTTTGCATCAAAAAATGTGGTGATTTTGATTATTTAATTGTAACCAATTGACTATTTAACTGTAGCCAAAATAACCTCACAATAAATACACAATATTTATTTAAGGTTACATTACTCTTAGGCTATCTTTTTTTTTTTTAAGAAAAGTGTGAGGCCTATGTGGGACCACATCTCTTAGTATCTCTATATGAGGAGAGTCTCATTTATTTGCCTTTTTGGTTACATGACGCCGCAAAGGCGCGAGACGTCACCTCCACGCCACGCAATAGGTAAGGCTTGACATGAGATGAGGTGTGATAAGGCGCGATAAGGTGTACTGTTATTTGAGACGTTTAGGGGATTTACTAGTAATTAGAATTTGGGCATCGTATATGAGGTTTACTAGTATTTGGCGTTTAGGGGATTACTAGTATTTGAAAAGATTACAAAACTTAATGATATAAAATATATGACAACTGGCAATTTAGGGAGCTATTTTGAAACCCGCATTATGCTAAAACTTAATGATATAAAATATTTGGAGTTTATTCTCAATGGATTTGTAAAATTTAAACGCGTGATTTTGAATTATGAATTATATGTGGAGTTTAATTTGAATTATTGATTGGATATGGAATATCTGTCGTGATTTATTGTTGAGACGTCTATTAGGCACTACGTTGACTCCGACACTAGGATAACCTAACCAACTTGAAAATTTGAATAACGGTTGTGTTATAAAATTTTACGAACGTATTTATGATCAAATCTTGTGGAAAGACGGTTTTGAAAATAATGGTGCGTGAGTTAACGCGAGTTGAGAAAATTTTGAGATATGAAAACGAGCTCGGATTTAGAGTGTCAGGATACTTTGAAACATTTACGGAAATGGTCCTTGTGTTTTATGACTAGCCGCCCCCTATTAGTATTATTATCATTATATTTTAAAATAATAAAAATAAAAAGAGTAATAAAATTGGTCCTTGTGGCCGGTTGGTATCACACACAAACAAACACACAAACACCATCTTTTTCATCTTTCTCTCTCCCTACACAAACCCTAGCCGCCGCCCCTTTGAACGGCCGCCACCACCACACCGCCTCTCCCACGACAACACCACCACCACCATCTTAACCCTCATCTTATCCTCTTTCTTTTGATATATTACCCGCGCTCTAAAACCCCCATAACATCAAATTTCATCATCAATTCGATTCTATCTTTGTTGATTTTGTGAGAGTCTTGAGTTCCAAGGTTCAAGAAGGTGAGCAAATGCCCAAAACAAGTGTAAACTTGTCTTGGTTTGCATCGATCCGTGAGATACGGAGTATATAACGATTGGGTTTTGGGTTTTCTTGATTCATTTTAATTAAAAACATGAAAAATAAGTGGGTTTAGATATAAAAACAGGTTTTGAACGAGTTTGGTATCCGAGTTTTCATCTTTGGTGGGTGTCGAGTTGAAACCGAGAGCTTAGGCTCTTGGCGTGGTGTTAATCTCGAGCTTATATGGTTTTCTTGATGGTTTTGGTCTCGTAGTCATGGTAGCGACAATATTGATTATGTGGAGTTTGGTTTTTGCTTGAATCTTGATTTGCAAAATGGATTCTTGTTGTTGTCCTTGTGATGTCGCGACCATAAGGGTCCGTTTGGGCTGTTTTGGTGTGCTCGTGTGAGCCTAAGCCGAGACCTAGATGGTCTTGGGGATGAGTCCTCATGACTCGTGGTGTAGCCGAGACCCAAGTAGGTCACTCGGCACGGGTTCGACTTGGTAAATCGACCCGGAACTCTTATGTATTTTTGATGCTTTTCTTGTTGTTGTTTCATGTTGTTTTGTTTTACTTTGGGCCGGGAAGCATTGAAGGGCCGAGACCCTTTGTGGTCCCTGCAATGGAACCATTTAATTGTTGTGTAGTGTTGTCGATGATGTGAATAAACGGGGACTGATTGTGAGACGGTCAAACTAGTATGACGGAGATAGGTTAGTCGGGTGCCGTAGTCGGACTCTATTGTTTTAGCTTTTGAAATGGGATGATTGACGGAGTTGTGATACTTGACATTACTTTGGACTTGTGTATTGGGCGAGTCGGTGTCACTTTGACTTTTTAGTCAATGGTTGACTTCGACAAACGCCTTAACATTTTGGATTTGGACAATGAGCCGAGAGTGATGACTCGGACATGTGACTCATCTTTTATAACTAGAAACAATTAATAATTACACAACCAATAAAACTCGTAATAACTTATATATCGATATAAACATTTATATAAATATATAAATGTGGAAACGTATATATATTTATATAAATGTGTATATAATAAATAGGAGATCTGATACGTGGGAATTGCGCCATCGCAACAGGTTTTACCTCTCAAGGGATCTTGAAAAGCTTACAACCCCCACCAGGCAGTGTACCTGATCGTTGTAGTATAGTATAGTGACAAGTACCGGGGGATTGATCGTTCAACTCAGGAATAGTGTCGCTAGGATTAGAAAGCCTACTAAACTAGGTCTAGAGGTGAGGGATGATTCTTTTTTGTATTCTTTTATATTTTATAAAAGCAAGTAAAATCTCGGGTTTTGAAGGAGTGGGCGGAATTAGTTGTTAGCCAACTAACCCAATTAACTAAGATGCAATCAAAATAAAATAAAAGAAATGAAAATTAAACTATTATGCTAATGTGGTGGAAACAATAATGGGAAAAGTTGTGTTTACTTAGATTTCATTACTCCCTAGAAATCTTTTACCGGTTGATTAGCTTGTTACAATTGCATGGATGACGGGTTATATTCCTTAATACTAGTCGTAGGGCCGTGTACAATATTCCCTAACTCTATAAGATCCTACTTTACTCCTATGTCAAGCCGTTAAACGCTCCTAACATGAGATCATTAGAATTCTCTTATGCATTAAATACAACCAAAAATCGTAGTACACCTCCGATCATGCTACTTAAGACGTTCAAGCAAGTTACCAATGGAAGTCTGCCAGTTTTCTTAAGCCCAACATTGAATACAATCATCCGTAACAATTATCAATAAACAATCAACCCATAATCAACATATAGGTTTCACTACATCTAAGCAAACACAATAAAAGTCTAGCCTAACATATTAAAAGAAAGATAAACATAAGATAGAATCAAACAATACATAGACGTATTAAATGATTATTGAAGTACTTATCTTTATTCAAACATGGAATAAAGAAGGGTTTGGAACCCCTTCAAGGTGCAGGAAATTCGACCTAGGGTTTTTACAAAACTTGTTCCACAAAAGTTCTACACTTTACAATGAAAAATTGGAAAAATATATATAGACTATGCGTCCTGACGGCGTCATGTATTAACCTCTAACGCCGTCAACTCGCCGCCAAGTTGAAATTTGTATTGCCTAGATCCATTTCTGACGCCGTTATGTAGAAAAACACTCTGGGCCGTCACTAGTATTTGGACCCTGACGGCCTTGGTGACGCCGTTAGGCCAATAACAAAGAAAATGTTCTGGGTCGTCACGTTATAAGTTCCACATCCACCTCTTTTGTCACTTTTGACGCCGTCACGTGTTATATCTTGACTTCGTCAGGTACTGTTCCAACAAGGAATTTTGAGACTTTGCCGTTTTCTTCACTTTTATGCTCCAAAAACATCCAAAATGCTTCCCTTTCCAGATTTCTCCTCAAAAGTCCCTAAAATGACAAAAGGAATGATTTAAGGCAATAATTGATCAAATAATCTCAAATTCAGGCTTAAATGACACCTTAAAAGCAGTACACTTTTCGCCTCATCAAGATCACGAGTAATAAAAATAATAACGTTAACGATATATATTGGACTATGAAAATAGTGTAATATTGTTGAAAACTTTATTATAACTAAATTATTATAAATAGAAATATAAATTTAACGCAAATTGTTTTACGAAATAAAGCGAGCTTTTGGGAAATAAATGAGAACTTACGAGTTATAAGAGATTTGAGGGCACTTAAATCCAAGTTGGCCGTTTTATTAATTGTTGACTATTCGTGCTAGTCACGGATGTATGACGTTAATATACACGTTGAATATAACTATTTAACTTATTTAATCGACGGATTAAATAGGAGCTATTTAGTTATATAAAAAGGGTTTATTATCGAATAATATATCCTACGACGCCTTTAAGTTGTGGTAGGAGTGCGGGATAATAAGTTATTAAATATTTTGTAAAGTTTATCGAATTGACGAATTCGATAAGTTTGACGATATATTTAGGAAACTTATTAGACTTTAAAACTTACCATATAGTAATCTACGTGCTATGTGATTTAGGACTTGGTATGGTTTTGGAATAATATATTAGGTAAATAGGTTGTGGAGGATTAGCGAGTTGACGAACTTGAAAAACTTCGACGATTTATTTAAAGAATATATTAGGCCAACACTAGACCTATAGATCGTTATTGTTTCCTAGATTGTGTTGGTCGACCTTCCACCCACATGGATACCAAACGCCAAACCAAATATAAGAAACGGATTTTGGAAAATAAAAAGGAATACGTTCGGGATTGGGAATATTTGATTTTTGAGAAAATGATTCTGAGTCGAGTTTATATTGTTAGGAAGTGTCGAGTCCGTAGTTGCCATCATTTGAGTTGCGATACTTCTTGTCTCTAATGGTTTTGAGCTAATATCTGGACTTGAGGTGAGT
Organism: Artemisia argyi; assembly: GCA_030686995.1. NCBI lineage: Eukaryota > Viridiplantae > Streptophyta > Magnoliopsida > Asterales > Asteraceae > Artemisia > Artemisia argyi. Next base: position 609,816 of record JARVZY010011032.1, on the reverse strand, counting down.
CATAGCCCCACTTTTACTTTTGAATATTGTTTTCAAATCTTGGGGGTGAGAAACGTGCAAATTATTTTATGTGGACTATTATTGCTGTTTGAATCAAAACTTGCTATGCTTATAGAACTAGGTAAGTTGTAGAGCATGTCGTATCCTTACGAATGCAGCACATGTCGTATCCTTACAAATGCAAGAACATGTCGTATCCTTGCGAATGTTGGGCATGTCGCATCCTTGTGAATGCATATTGATTTGATTGGTTTTGGACTATAGTGTGCACCTATAGGGTTGGTTTAGTATAACGAGGCCTAGTCTAATTAGCAAGAGTTTGCGTATATGTCCACTTGATTGAATTAAGAATTTAAACCTATGATCTCACCAGCGAAAGCTAACTTTGTTGGGATCATACATTTGTATATTAGTCAAGTCTCGGTCATTACCTTTTGTAATAAGTTGCTTAAGTTATTTATTTTAGTATGTTATTGTTACAAGGCTAAAGCATGAAAGTCCATGGGCTTGAAAGCCCACGTCCAAAAGAAAGGAGGGAGGAAGGGAGTGTTGCCCTACTCCTCCTCCTATAAATACTAAGCTTATGTAACTCTTTTAGTTGTTGGTTATTTGATTATCTTAAGGAAACTCTTGTTCTTTCACTTTTCATATTTCTCATAATCAACCATCTCTCATTCTCATCTTATTTCTTTCATTATCATACTTGTGTTTACATAAACTTATTTTATTGTGAACCTATGTTTAAACTTATTTTGGGCCTTACTTTGGATTATTTGGGATGAATGTAAACTTAAAAACCCTGGTTAGTTTTGTTTTTACTTATGTTTCTTTTATCTCGTTTCTTTATGACTTGTGACGGATACCAATCCTTGTAGCACCCCGAAAGCTTGATTGGTCTTCCGCTGTACCAAATTTTGGGGGTACACACATGGGCTCCACACAATTCTTAGCTAAAAAAAAAAAAAAAAAAAAAAAAAAACGTTGCCTTAGGGTGAGTTTAGTATGCCGCCATAAATCACATTGTGAATTATTTTGATAGTAGTGGTGGGCCCCTCGGTATGAAAGATTCATACTTTACCCTTTTGAGGTATAAAGAGTATAAAAGATGTCTATCATTCATTACCATAATGATGGACCCCTTCGTCTTAAACGAACACCTCCATAATCTTATTCTCATATTGGGATACCAAACGCACACTTACTCTCTTGTTTACTCACATTTTCACCCACTTTATTAATATGAAAATACATTTTTTTTTTATGATTGTTTTAAATTTATTAATTTTTAATTTTTTTATTTTTTATTATTTTTTTTTGAACTATTAATTTATTAATGGTTGATTGAGGTACTTTACGTGACTTTAATATACGTACTAAAAAACGAATCTTTATAGTATTCTACAAGATTTATGTAGAATGTAATCGTACATGCAAAAGTCTCATTGATGATCTTTTTTACTTTATTTATTATTTAATACGTAGGTACCATTAGTACTGTCGAGTAGTGGTGGACATTTTCCTGATTACATTGGTTCCAATCTCACGTGTAATTTTTGTCCTTACACGTGACCAAGTGTGTCACAATTCACATGCAATTACTTGACTCAATTTTTATTTTATTAAAAGTTTAAAACCCAATCGATCTTTTAATAACCTTTTTTTTACATAGCTAGGTAGACAAGAATAATTTGACAAAATGTACGTATTTTTCTTCTCTTTCTCAATAGGTTTTGACGTGTGCTATTCTATTACTGTATTTTTATTTAGGTGACTAGACTATTAATCTAGAAATTTCAGCCTTGGTATCATTGCCCAATGAATACCCTGGTAATGTTAGTTTTCTTGACTGCCAAACTCAATTATTGTGAGTTGGTAATTAGTTTTAAAATCCCGTTTATCAATTATCATCGACTTAAACAGGTAAGCTAATCAGAGGGATTCTTTTTATGTGGCTATCCGGTGAGTTCGAGACTTTTTGGGCCATGATATGATATAGCGCCACACCAGTATTTCTGTCGTAGTTTTCGACACTTTTCAAGGCCCGAAAGTTTTGGAAACTAATAACGTTATGAAAAATAGTCATCACAAAATGTTTAAAAGTTTTTAACAATGTTCTCTTATGAGTTATGTTTGAGTAATTTACCGTTACCTCCTAGCCGAGAGTCCTGTGAGTTCTTCGGACCTGGAGATACACAAAGAAACGCGTTAGCCTCGCCCTGGGTGTTGTCTCAGGATCAAGCTCCGGCGTGAGAGTAAGTACAGGGTATTGATAAAGGTATGTGTGTTAGTATGCAGTAAATGCTAATAATTATAAGAGTAAATGAGAAGTATTTATACTACCTTAAGCCTGTACCTTTCTACTGTATGGTACTGTGTGTAGTACGAGTAGGTAACTGTTCCTGACATATAGGGAGTGCTGCAGTAGGGCACCCCTATATGTAGTGTCAGTCATAGGGACACGTGTCCATGGAATCAGGGTTGTTGACGACGCTTGGCTGGGTCGTCCGGATATTAATCCTTCCGGTAAAGTTCGTCCGGACCGTATAGGTCTGTTCGGCTATATACACAAACAAGTTACGAGACATTATGACAGCCTTACCACTATACCACCTTGTAAATAATTACGGTTAACCCTCTACTTATAAATTAAGACATGAAAAAGTTAAAAACTAATCCGTGGTATTAATTACTATCGATATGGTGCAAATTACAACGACACTAATGGTGCGTTTAATTCACAGTATGTTTTGAAAGGAATTGTAATCTGTCAAAGGAATTGTAATTTGAATAAATTGTAATTCAAAGAGTTAGAATGTGTTGTAATTGTAATGTGTTTGAATTGTAATTGATATATTCTGTCAATTTGTTTAGTTGGATCTCAACGTAATTGTAATTCAAAAGAAAAAAAAACCTTAATAATAATGATAATAATACATAATTAAATAAATAATAACAATAAAAAAATAGTAACAATAAATATTAATAATAAATAATAATAATATTAACAATAATATAAATATTGAAAATATTAATAATTTATTATTATTATTATTATTATTATTATTATTATTATTATATTTATTATTATTATTTTAATAATAAAAATAATATAATAATAACAATCATAATAATAAATATTATTATAAATATTATTATAATTATTATATAAATATAAGAAAAATAATAATAATAATTATTATTTTAATATTTATATTAATTATTATTATTATTATTATATTATTATTATTTTTATTATTAATATAATAATAATAATAATAATAATAATAATAATAATAATAATAATTATTATTATTATAAATATTATTGTAATTATTATATAAATATAACAATAATAATAATAATAATAATTATTTTAATATTTATATTAATTATTATTATTATTATTATTATAATAAATATTTATTATTATTATTATAATAATTATTATTATATGTTTATTATTATAATATTATATTATTATTATTATTATAATAAGTATTATTTATTATTATTATATAAATATTATTATTTTATTATTTATATAATAATAATAATAATAATAATAATAATAATAATAATAATAATAGTAATAATTCTGAATTACGACGTAATTAAAAACTTTCTATTCAATATCACATGTAATCTGAATTACCTCCACTGATGTAATTGTAATGGCTGAATTACAATTACAACGCAAACCAAACAGCCTACGTAATGTAATCTGAATTACAATTCCCTCCATTTTGCGTAACAAACAGCCTACGTAATGTAATCAAATTACAATTACATCCAATTACATCGGATTACGGCGAGCCAAACGCCCCTAAACCAACAAATTTGACTCATCAAAACGAGCCGAAACGTATTAGGGGATCTTTGATTTCGACTTAATTAACTTAATACGAAAAAAGTGAATTAATTAAGTCATATGAAAATAGTTTGTTTGTGACTTAATAGAGAAAGATGACTTAAAATATTAAGTAATAAAACTGAGATTGTCTGCATTAAGTCTTCTATTAATTAACATGACTTAATGAAAAAATTAAATAAACAGATCCTAAGACTTACTAGTCTATAGATTAAAATTTGTGATTGAAAATATCTATCAATGAAGAAGAAATTTTTTTTCTTTGATTTAGAATTTTCAGAGGATAGCGAAAATGAATGATGTTATGCTTATTTCGGTATTTAAGAAGCTGTATAATAAGCAGTTGAGTAGTTTGATTTTCTTGGTTTTAAGGTGGAGGGTAGGTTGGTATCGCTATTGTTTGTTGATTCTATGTTAAGGTTTTTAGAAGGCGAAGTTATTCTTTTTCAAGGGTAAGTTTAAGCTTGGAATTGGACAAGTTCTTTTTGGGTAGCAATCTTGTCCTCATTTAGTCATTTGAAGTTTTTCTGTCTTCTTATTTTATTTGTTTTTTGTTGTATTTTCATTGTTTTAAGCAAGTTAGGCGATGTCCTTTAGATGGTTTGTAATCAATCCAAAAATCTTTGGATTGAATAGTCTCCATCTGGTTTTGTCGGTCGTCTTGTTTTTTTGTATTTCTCAGATGTTGAATATACAGTTTTTCACTTAAAAAAAATAAAATAAAAATAAAATAAATTAAAAAAAAATGAAATGAGAAAATACCATCAAACCCAAGAAGCAAATTACTCCTTGCCACTTAATATATAATACACTTGGTAACATAAATTTTGACTTCTTAAAACATCACCCGATAGCGAGCATAAAAACAGATAAAAATCGAACATGACCCTATCAACGTCATAGAACCATGATACATTTAATCAGTTATCATTTTAAACAATACAATGTTATACTTTACATTATGCTTATTAGAAAGAAATTATTATATTTTTTTCTTCTTTATTATGGAGTAGTGATTAAAGCTATCATAAACTTTTAAGTTTGTGTCATTCTCATAAATCAAGGTATGTTTAAGTAAAGCTTTTGATATACATTCCAAACTTGACCATGTTTAAGTAAAGTAAAGCTTGTGAAGCTATAAGAGCTCTAGGTATGGTGGCATACAAAAACTTCTTATTTTAAGCTTGCGGGGTGTCACATCACTTTAACAAATCAACTTCTACAACCCTCTTATCACAACTAACTCCAATTACTTATTTGTGTCCACATACACACTTATTCATACACACAAACCATAATAAATAAATAATAAAAAAAAGTACAAAAGTTATGCTCGCCGTCTATACGACGAGAAAGGAAATGAGGAGATTTGGCTGGATGGTGTGGTGCGTTGGCTAACTATGGCTAAGGTGCCATGTCATTGTGGCGATCTCCAACTAGCACCACACCTAGCTCTAAGTCTATAACTTCTTTTTTATGTATTTATTTATAAAAAACAAATATGTACAGCTGAATCATCTTAAAGATTCTTTATTTTCTTAAACAAGTACATTCAGTTAAAACACATTGTGTATGTTCTTTCTAAAAAAGCATCTACTAGTAATGCATAGAGGTAGTGTGCGTTAGAAGCCTAGCTATGAAATTAAAAGTCGAAATAAAGAAAAGTGACAAAGGAAAACTAGGATATTGTGCAAAGCGAGTTTCATGTTTGAAGACATTTTATTGGTCGTAGGAATCAACTATTTTAATAGTACTAGCTATTAAATCGTACCTTTAATAGTAATAATGAATCATCCTAACCTAGCTACATTATATTTCACGGCACGTTTCACATACGCTACACGTAAAATTTACGAGATCCACTTCAATTGTTTTTAAAGGATGCAAGCTTTAGTAATAATGAAACATCCTAACCTAGCTACATTATTTCATGGCACGTTTCACATATGCTACATGTAAAATTTACGAGATCCACTTCAATTTTTAAGTGATGTAACTATCATTTTCATGCGGTTAGTAACTGATGACTTTGATCGGTTCACATGTCTTTTTTGGTGTATATAATAATGTGTCCAAACTGACTTAGCGTTTTGTTTTAAAAAACTGTGCACTTGGTCAGGGCCAGTAATGAATTTAGAGGCTTCTGACGAAAATTATAAAGATGCCATATCAAAACTAAAAAAAAAAAAAAAAAGTATGCATAAAAATTGTTCGTTTATAACAATTTCTTATAATAAAGCCTCTTAATGATGTTTTATTTATTTTGGCAAGATAAGTTATATTTAACAAATAAGATTTATAAAGAAGATGTATTAGGTTATATAGCATAAATACACAAAGTGAGGCCTCTTAAATTGTGGGGCCCTGTACGACCGCACCACTTGCACACCCTCTTCGCAGCCACTGCGCCTGGCTAACAATATACGCAATAGTTTTTATCAGGCTGGACGTAGTAGAGGCAAAATACTCGGTCAGTCTACCCTCACCGACTAGTCTCACTCGGTCGACCCTATTACACTTGTAGTACACGACTCGATCATCTAGACAAGAAAAGGAAAAGTGGGTTGTGCAGGCGACTTACTTGTATGCATGTTTATGTGGTTTTTGTTTTTTGTTTTTTTAAATGTATTTTATTATTTTTGTAAGGTATGTTTTTGTAGTGTGAGTTGCGTTATTACAACAAGTTGGTTAGTAAGTAGTTTAAGAAAAAGAAAGCTGAAGGGGAAATAAAAATGAAAGTAGTCCGTGGTACTTGTCTATTTTGTTATCTTCTGTATCACAAATATATCTCAATAAGTTACAACTACTGATAATGTATTGATAAGACATGGTTTCTCCTAAGTTCTAAGGAACAAATAAAACTACCCATTGGCCCTCGATTAAAGTACCTTACATTGTCATATCCCATTGTCTTGGTTTCGATCACCGCTCATGTTAACTCGACTAAAGTGAAGTCCAAATTGATAAATCCAAAGTAAGAAACAGGAACAACAAATAAAAAGGAAGAACCAAAAAGAAGAAACAATATATCCAACAACGTACTCCATACGTTTGCTTGAAACAATATGTCCAAACCAATTGGTACAATTTCAACTCGTGTGTCGAGCTTTTTGCATTACCAAATGTAGATAACTTGATTATCTCAATAACACGTAAAACATTCATTTCATACTTTGATTAGTGGAGTATTAAATAATGAGCCGGATAGAAGTGTCTTTTGTGATGTTTTTATTGACGTGGTTTTTTATTGTGTGTATAAATTCTTTTTAACATTCCAAGGATTAGCTTTTACGTTTTGTTGTGTTTTATAAAATATTGTTGCGTTATTCTATGTGTAACTTTCCAGGCGTATCATTATTGGGCGTAGACTAGAGTGATTGTTGGTTCGTATCTAAATTTGTGCCTTACGACACAACACGTTTTGGGACCAGTTGCGTGACCTCCCAAAAACAAAGCCGTAAGTCTATTTGCAAAGCAATAACATTAGTCATTATAGGTGGAATGTTATACTAGTTCTCCTCAAATTTTCACTTATTGAATATATGTTCTTTTTTTCTTATTATCGGCTAAGTATTCACTAACTGGTGGACTCGTATCGCTATAAACCTTTTCCAATTGACATTATTTGGTGAAATGTTCTGGTGAGTTATGACTTACTATCTCCAGGTAACATGGTAAACTGGATCAAAATTAACTATATATATTTTTTGTAGTGGACAGTTAATTGCGGATGAAAATTATAGGATTTATTTGAGCTATAAACCCAATGGGCTACTTTAGTCCATTCTATATATCAAGGTTTTCAAGATCGGGATCTTACTCAGGATCGTTTTCGTCTTTGCAAGATCGTGATCGTAAGATCGGATCGGGATCGTAAGATCTTACTATAATGTCATTTTCTTAATAGTTTTTGTAATATTATACAAATATACAAATAATTATATATTATAAACACAAAATTATATGAATGTTTCATCAAAATGTTATCCTAAATTATGATTATGAAAGGTTTAATAAGATTAACATGTTATTTTTAAATTCTACAAAAAATAATCCAGAAAATTGCAGTTTTTTAATTTGTTATCCGAGAAAAGTAGGATCGGATCGGATTAGATCTTAAGATCCTATGGTCAAAATCGGGATCCTATAAGATCTTAAGCTTTCAAAGATCCTATGTAAGATCCGGATCGTTTTTGCTTTGCAGTATCGTAAAATCGTAAGATCCTAAGATCAGGATCGGGATCCTGACAACCATGCTATATATAATTAAAAGTGGTGCGCTGCGACGCCGTTTTCTTGGCCAGGTTTCCCGCGTTTTTTTTGGGCTGCTACGGCCCAAGTTACTTGGCCTGTTTTGGTGCCTATGCTGTGTATTCTGGCCCATGTAATCTATTATGCCTGTGTGTTTTCTAGCCCATGACTAAAACAAAGATACTTTAACAACGAACAAAAATAAATAAATAAATAAATAAAAATAAAAAAAATAATAAAATAAAATAAAATTGTGAACATTTAAAATGCTACCATATTTAACATGATACTTTGAATGAGTAAAAAAAAATTATGTTACTAATAAAAATAAAAGATAGAAGAAAAGAAAAAACGTTTAAAATGCAACCAATGGATGAAATAAAAAATTCAGTATTCTACTTTATTTAACATATTACAACGCGATGAACGTCGCCATTCTCGTTACCATAAAAAAGAGTAAAAGACTTTAAAAGAGATTTGAATGTACATTTCTTTGGTGTCCCGCTTTCAGTTGATCTTTTTGATGGATCTGTATTAGAGGTAGAGCACAGCTAACGTTTTACATATCCCACAGTTTTTTGAGGTAATTATAAGGTATGACGATAGTATATACTCAAGGGTGTGTTTGGTGCAAAGCTTTTAAGAGCATTTAAAAGCAGTGAGCTATAAGCGTAGCATTTATGAGCATTGAGAATTTAAGAGTTGTTTTATACATTGTAACTAGAACTACAACAACGTTACTGCTATTTTTGCCAAACACATCCCAAGTCAGAAATTTTATTTGTATCACAATGATTCATTAAATTACAATTCGACAGTTGACTAAACTTACTCCAAGATATAGGTAATTTGTGATTAATATGCATCAATGCATGATAAGTTGATAACGATATCAAAATTAAAGCAAATACAAAGATAAAGAATTGAATAAAAGGTTCACACAAAACAACTTCATGTTCATAGCATTAGGTTCAAGCGATAAATGTGAAGAAATAAAAACAATCAGTTAATTCAAATCTAACAAAACAAGGAGTTTAAACATGAACACGATACTACAAAAACTAAATCAAATCACATAACATAAAATAAAACAATCATCAAAGTTGCCCAAAACGTAGTCTCTAGTTGTTTTGCAGGACTCTTGGCTGCTTCAGGTGCTACTTCTGGGGCCGCATCAGCATCTGGAGTATCTTCAGGCGTAGACGGCGCCTTTGCTGGCCCAGCCGGAGCTGGACTTACCGGAGTTGGTGCTGGACTGGGGGCCGGAGAAGGGGTCACCGGACTGGGGGCCGGCGTTGGGGTCACCTTAGTGGGGGCAGGAGATGGTGTGACCGGACTGGGGGTTGGTGCTGGGGTCACCTTAGTGGGGGCAGGAGATGGCGTGACTGGACTGGGGGCCGGCACTGGGGTCACCTTAGTAGGGGCAGGAGATGGCGTGACATGACTGGGGGCCGGGGCTGGGGTCACTGGAGAAGGGGTGGATGGAGATTTAACTGGTGCTGGTGATGGGATATATGGTTGTGGGTAGGGGAAGGGAAGTGGTTCCATTGGGGCAGGGGTATCAACGGGAGGGGTGGGGGTGGGAAGTACACGGATATCGACCTTTTGACCCGATTCACAATGATCAGGAGTGCTGCAAATGAAGAAATAATGGCCTGGGTATCTTATCGTAAAAATATCATTTCCGGTGTTGTAGGTGGCGTAGGATTTGGTAGCATTGCAAGTTTTGTAATTTTTGTATGAGACTCGAACCACGTTATGGAATTTCTTAGCATACCGAAAAACTACAAAACAAGAACAATAAAATCATAAAAGTTATACATTTTTAAGAGATCATAAGAGATGATTTAAGCATGGCTTTGCAATGGAAAAAAAAGCTAACAATATAATATACCGAACGAAAGCAATGTAGCAACTAAGCGTGTTTGGCTACGTTATTTTAGATGATTTTGGGCTTATTGCGTTATCAGAAGTCAGAACACATTAAACTTATTTGAAAGTGTGTTCAAAAAAGCATAAGCATTTTCCCAAAACCTTAGCCAAAGACCTCATGCCACCACCAAAGTCATACTTAGCATCAGTATAGCATAATCGCATAAATTATAAACTTAAGATTTGAAAACTGCAATATCAACCAGAAAAAAAAACGTAACAAAAGTTGATTATAAGTTGACAACCTACATACACTTTAAACAATAGATCTATGTAAAAACTTACAGCCTAAATACATATGGGAAGTGGCTGATCCAGAATCAAAAGTCATAAGGTTCATTTTATGAAAAGTACCGAAAATCGTAAACCAAAAATAACAACCAGGGGTTCATATGCAACCCAGACACCCCTTCTGTCCGTCCCTGCATATGAGAGCTTGTTTTACAATAAAAGTGTATATTTAGATGCATGAATTTGTTTAGTTCACTCACAATACACCAAACACATAACAGCCAAGTTCATGAAAATTTAGCATTGAGTTATTAACTACTACGGTATATGAATAATATACAAGTGGCAAATGTTATGTTGTAGTGTAGATATTTACCAATGGAGTCACCAACTTGAAAGTGCTTGGTAGCAGCCCAAGTCTTATAATCAATATGACCAAGGTTTGTCCAACCATTACCATCACCAACTATATAAACTTCTCCTCCCTCTGCCGCCATTGTGATCGTAAATGCCATCGTGATCACCGTGATAAAAACCGCAAACATCATCTTCATAGCTTCCAATATTATGAACTTACCACAATGTATGTTTTTCAACCAAAACAATGAATTTTTTGGTACAAAATTTTGGTGTAGGTCATGAAGAAAATTGGTGTATTTATATATGAATTGAACAAATTTTTATGGAAAGAATAATGTATTTATTTATTTGATACACTGAATTATATTTCATTTATTAGTTGCCTTGTTATGCTTGGTTTCAAGATAAATTCTCTAATTAGTTGATTGGTTTATGGTCTTTTTACTACGGAGTAATTTGTATTTCCAACTAAAGATACAATGTATTACTAGTATCAATGTACGTAACGTTTCAAATCTTTTTCTTTATGGTGAATATAATCACTTTTGACTTCATCCTTTTTTACAAGAAACTAATGTAGATAACCAAAACAAAACATTTTTTTCAATTTAGTTAATTGAAAACATTTTTTTTTCTTTCTATCTAGTAAATCTTTTATATGCCATTCTTAATGTTTGTTTTGTAACTAAAAAAAAATAAAAATAAAAAAACATGTATGATGTTTGAATCATAATTTAGGCTATTATACTGTCCTTTTATACATTTAAATCGACATAATGATCCGTGTATAACAACTAAGTACATGCATATCTATTACAATAATTAAATCATTAGTGACACGCAATTCAGTTTTTGCTCCTAAAATATAAATAGGCAAGGTTAATTATATATAGAAATAAAACTTCGTTTGTTTATCTTTTTGGTTGTTACTAATTGTCATTTCCAAATTATTTCGAAACTAATGTTTTTTTTCGAACCGCAAAATTTTATTAAAAACACAAAACGGCTAGCAAGAAGCTAGACAAACAACAAGAAAAAGAAATAACCCAAGACAAACCACTATAGAAAAGTAACACCCGAGACGTGAAACCACCCAGTCGAAACTAATGTAGTTTTAACTATATTATATTGCCAGAAAGTTTTGGTCAAAGACGGGGCCAGGAATATAAACATAGGTCATCGCTATAGATCAGTTGTCGCGAGAACCAGAAATTGGTGTAGTGAGATAATATCGTATCTTGTCTTTTGTCAATAATGCGGAAATTTACTAGTATGAGTCAATGAGATGCGATGAACGGAAACAAGGCTTTTGGCCTATCAGTATTGCGCGAGATTAATATTGGCTCTTGGAGTCTTGGCCTATTAGTATCGCGCGAGATTAATGTTTTCAACTAGCAGTTAGTGGATTCAAGTCATGTTAGGGACAACTACATGATTTATGTGGGCGTGTGAGGAATGTGAGATTAAGTGTGCGTGTGTTAGTTTGCCTGGGTAAGGATCCAGTGAGAAGAAAACTTAAAATGAGAAGGATGAGAAATAATTATAACCACATATTTGAGATGCATCAACTTGATTTAGATGCATCTCTATTCATTTAGATGCATCCCAATTAGTTTCGAAAGTGATTTTGAAGTGAAAACGATGCAAAGTAGTGCTAACAACAAATTTGACCCGCTGAGGACGAAAAATGTATAGGATTCGTCTAACTTGATGAAATGCATCTAATATATGTATATGCATCTAATTTTTTGCTAGAAAATATATTATGGTTCATCTAAAAGACTAGGGATGCATCTAATTCAAGTCGATGCATCTCAAATATGTAGTTAGAATTATTTCTCATCCTTCTCATTTTAAGTTTTCTTCTCATTTGATCCTTAGTCTAGTTTGCCTTTCCAAAAACTTTAATTAAAACACTTGAAACAACCATATAAGTTCACTCATTCTACTATAACTTCTTTCGGACGGCACACATTATAGAACCACAATTATAATATAGAGAATCCGTTAAATCATCACAGACAGCACAAAAAATGGCTACCCATGTACTCATGTTAAACAAGGAGCGACTTATATCGAACTAGTTTAAAAGACAAACATGAAATAATACTAGCTAAAGACACGTACTATAGCTAAAAGAAAACGTAAAATATAATTAAGCGCTCCACATTGAAACCCAAACTATAGACACAACAACAATGATCATAAGCAGACAATTAGGGCCAGTTATTGTTGCAACCGACCGTGGTGCCATTGCAGTCGTATTTGGTGCCACATGAGCTGCTTGTGAGGTCGATGAGTTGACATTTGTAGGTGGGTTGGTGGTCTGAGAATAAGTCTTAAGGACTCTAATATCAATCTTTTGCCCTGCGTCACAGTGACCAGGGAAGCTGCAAGTGAAAAAGTAATGACCGGTTCCTCTGATGGTGAAAGAATCGTTTCCACTTTCATAGGTCTTCAATGGTGCGGTTATGTTGCATGACTTAAAATTTTCCTTGTTCACTCGTACTACGTTGTGGTTCGTAGGCCTGTAATGGAACACTGCAACACCAATGAATAGTTTTTACTGTGATGCATTGCCATTACAAAAATTGTATCAACATTTTTACATTATATTCTTTTATTCCGAGTTCAACATATGCTAAGAAAATCGGCTATCCTTGATTATGTTGCATACAAAGGTACGAGATTAACAAATGGTCAGTTTCTTTCTTTTCTATTTTATTTTATTTTATTTATTTTAATATTTTTTATAGATATATTTAAATTCTAAGCCTCAAATTTGAATGCTTTTAAAGATCTTCATAAACATTCAAAAGGTCTCTTATTATTGTTGACAAAACAAAAAGGGTACTTACGTAGAGTATCACCAACACGAAACTTCTTTCCAGATGTCCAAGTGTAGTAACTCGAATTAACAAGAATCGACCAACCATTAGAGTCACCAACAGTATAAACTTCACCCATCACCGCCTTCATCAAGGCACCTTCCATCATAATCAACAACATCAAACGAATCATCATACTCACCTTCAACATTGTTGTGCAGATTCGGGATTTAGTGAATTGATAATAAAATATGGTGCAAGTTATGAGAGGCAAAATGTTTATGAGATGCCCAACTATACCACTTAATCATGTTATCTGCATGAGTCATTTGTACTTGTGCATTTGGTTGAAAGTGCACTTCTTGTGTAACATGCCCTTCTCACTTTTACCAAGTCTTTTCCTTTTACCGGCTTTTTGTTGTTAATAGTAAACAAACTGTTGAACGAGACAGAGTATTTGGTAAACGATAATTTATTGACTTTTTTTTATTCATACATCAACATACATATTTGCAAATACAACATTCACTCACTCATATACTCAAGTCATGATTTTGGTCTTCACCGGTATGAAACTTAGCTTTTGATACAAAACCTTTATTTGACTAAATAGTCTTCCAATGACCATAGAAAGTTTTACTTTGCGATGGCGGAAACCAGCTTATTGTCAATGTCTTCTTTTGCTTTTGAATCAAAGGGCTCGTCACCAATATATAGATCCAAGATTGATCGACATAACAGTTGGCTTTGAACACTTCCTACCTCCTTGCCTTAAAAGGGGGGGGGGGGGGGGGGGGGGGGGGGGTGGGTGGGTTTGGTAGTCCATCTTGCAAATGATAGTAACTCTAAATAATCAAAATTAGATAACGTAAGTCTTGAAAACAAGGAGGCGAGAGAGATGGTCTTTGAAGTTATAATAATTAGATGTCTGAGTGTTCAAACTTCAAACAATTCAGAATATTAAGGTATTCAAAATAAAGTTGACTAAATGGCCATTCTTTTAAAAAACATGAGAAAGTTGTAAAATACGAATACAAGTCTTTTGAATTGGTTAAGAAATGAGTAAATAGGTAATTTATTTTATCCTTGGATAATCAGCTATGTTTTAAAAAAGCAATTGTTCTTGTAATAATGCCAAAAACAAAATACTCTGCTGAGTGAGTACGGCTTTTGAACAAAATGTGCCAAGTACACTAGTACTTTTGCATTTACAAAACATTTTTTAATGAAAGATAATTTGCAAAGTACAGACAAATCCGACAATTTAATAAGTCGATCACCTATGAACAGTTTCTCCATATAATAAACTTCCTCGAGTTCTTATGTATGAACATAACAAATCACCCAATATGATTTTTTACATACCGATTACGTAAACAAGAACATGTATTTGACTGAAAGAATCAACAGAAAAAAGTTATCAGATTATTAACGAGATCAGTATATGTACACTTACTAGTGGTTCGGAGCACGTAGCCCTTTTCCTTCGAGAGGTTTATGATTGATCCACGAGGAATTTTGTATTCGTCACTAAACTGAGAAGTGAACCTATCATATATACAGAAAGAGCTTTCAGAATACATGTCTCACGACCATTTCACCTAAACAAAAGCAATCGACTTATCTTACAAATTAAACAATTTCATTTAAGGGGTGCGAAGTGAGGCTTAGGTAACTGGTAAAAAAAGTTAAGTTTTGTTACAGGTGTGTTGCATTTGAATGATAGGGGTTCAAAGGTGTTTATAAAGAGCAATTAACTAAATATGAAATGGGTAAAACCGGTCAAAGTTGCTAAACTTGTATTCAGGTGTTTACAATATCCGAAATCGTTTTACTAACAACAAACTAATATAGTTCCGGAATCAAATTTGTGACATTCATCATATATAAAATTTGAAAAACGGCAGGTCGGCACACCCGTCCTGGTCTGTTTAGATCAACCTGCCAGACCCACCCGTTGTTGCACATCTATGAATGAATCGTGCTAGCTTACTAATATACATTAACTTGATTAAAAGTAGATGAAATAACCGCTTACTTTTGAAGTAACTCCTTGTTATCAGATCCTCCAAATTTCTTTAATCTTGTTCCAACAGAATCTTCAAATGCATTGCGAACGGAACGAATGCTAAGTTTTCCATAAACTATCTGTAGTCTGACAGTAACACTTACATCACTTTCCATCAAATCTTGAGTGATATTAGCATTCTTAAGTTCAGTTGTTGACAGAGTCGCATATTTCTCATTTAAAAAGTTCTTAATATCACTGTCATCGGCGTACACACCTACAGAATGTAAATCTCAGTTATATCAAATTTCAAACATTTCTAAAAGGCTGCAAATTTGTGCTTTATATCCAATTATTGCAACTGCTATTCTTTGACATCGAAAATTCTATCTGGGGATGTCTCATCTTATAAAGAAACAACTGTAAACTATCGAATTGTGGTAATCATAGGCTGGAGGGAGTATTTGTAGTGCACACTACTTTGGTTATTACGAATTGTCTTAAAACTAAGGGGGTGTTTGGACATGCATCTATATAGGTTATTGCAACTTAAAGTTCCGTTTAGAAGTGAAAATGATTCTGATTTTACGATTACTATAGAAACAAAATAATTAGATTTTGAAAACTATGTTCTAAGAAAACCAATTATTGAGACATACTCATTGATGGCTTTAATGAACTGTGGTTCTTATTATTAAAACTACTTATAATCAACACAACTCACATAACTAATCTTTGATAGTCGTATAATCGTATTCACTAAGGGGTATATTAAAACTGTGTTTTTATACAGTTGATATGCAGCTTCAAGGGTGTTTGGCATTGCTTATGCCAGAGTGAGCATTACAAAATGCTTAATTGATTATTTCTGAAGGCATTAGCATTTTTAATAGCAATCCCAAACACCCCTCACGTAAAACCATCCGTTTACAAAAAGCATTTGGGCGTAAAAACCACAAATGTCACCACTCACATAGCATACAAGTTTTACCATTGTTCCACCTAGACCTCAAACCTCTATTTTAAGATGTTTACCCACTCAAGTTTCAACTTGCAACTAGTATTACCCTATTGGCCGATTACCAGCATTGTGTTCAGTTTGACACAAATACGATGCCACATAGCTATTCCTGAGCACATTGTCACACAAGGTAATATATGGTACCAAAATTTGCAAGTGAGGTGTATCCACTACTTTTCTCGATCGTCAAAAGTTACCAAGAATTTAACTTTTGCCTAGAAATTAGGATACATCAGGAATTTATGTTACACTTGCCGGCATTCTTCAGCATTGTACACAATTATAGCTATTTTATACTAATAGCACTGTCACATCAGCTATTTTACATAAGAGAAATGATAATCTACGCCTAACTTAATGTTAAACCTTTGTGGCAGCATTATGTTGATTGCGGAACCACAAACTAGTAAAACCGAGACATGAATTTTAGACATAAAAAGATCTGTCTACATTCTACCTCCCCCATATATTCGGCCCGGCGGGATTGGGTATGTTGTTGTTGTTAAGATTGGAATTATATTTAAACAAAAACAAGTATTGTTTGTTTAAGCTTATTTATGGGCTTATGAGCTTTTTTATAAACCTTGATTTTTTTGGCTTATTTAAGCGCATATAAGTCTCGAAATAATCCAGAAAATTGGGGCTTATGAAATACATGCCAAAATCAAATAAGCTAATAAGCCCACAAATAAGCTTAAACACTAAATTAAATCAAACACATTGCTAAATATGAGGAAAATTAAGATTACCAAAAGCATAAACATCAATGTTCTTCAACCCAAACAAAACCTTCCTCCTCAACCCAACTCCCAACAACCCTTTACTCCCATCCACCACCCCCGGAAACACCACACCGCTTTTCTCTTCCTTCACTGCCACGTCACCTACACCTTCACTTAATGACAACGACCCAAAACAAGGCTTTTTATACACAAAGGAGTTCAATGTGTTTTGAACTGATGTTGAGTTTTGTGAGATTGATATCCCGGCGGAGATTCCCGCGGTGAGTGCGACGGAGCAGGCGATGGTCGCCGGAGAAATGATGCCGGTGGGGAGTGGGGGGATGGAGAATGGGAAACGGAATGAAACCATTGTTTTGTCCGAAGAGTGTGTTCTGTTTTTTTGCTCTTTTTTGTTGTTGGTTTTGTCTCTTGTTTTTTATTCGTTACTTGCTTTAGGCTTTAAATAGCTTGTAATTTACATAGCTTTTTTTTTTTTTTTTTTTTTTTTTTTTTTTTTTCACCTTGTGTCATATGGTTTCATATATTTCTATGCTACTAGTATTATCGTACATTTATTCCTACCTCACACCTCACTGACCATGTACGGAATCTCTTGCTTATAAAAATTGAGGCCTCCATGCCTCCTCACACACACACACACACACACAAACACAAACACAAATGTCTATCCGCTTCCTTTTCTTCTTCCTCTTCCTCTTCCTCACCACTCAAGCCCCCTCACTCTCACCGGCTTCTGAGCCAACTTCACTCACACCCGATCAGGGGCGGAGGGAGGGGGTGGCTAGCGGGTGCTAGGCCCCCTCCAATAAGCCCAATAATTGTATTAATATACCATTGTTTAGCCCATAATTTAATGTTTAATATACCACTAGCATCTTTCAACTAGCGACTTTTCTATCATGAAATAAAAAGAAAACAACCGACATGAAATATCTCCTATTTAAGTGGCCAATGAACCGAAAATATGAAATGAGACATTTTTGACAATATCTTTTTGTTGTTAATCTAAAAAATGTAATGGACTTGTCAACAACTAGTTATATCACAAATTTTGGATATCCGAAATTTTCGATGATGGTTTTTTGTTAGACATTATATTTTTTATCTAAGTTTTTTGTAATTCGGATATTCGAAATTTCAGATTACACTTTTATGTATCTGAATATCCAGATATCTATAATTTTTGAAAAACTTTTATATGACTTCCAAAACTGTCATTTCATAAAAACTTTTTAGTAAATTATGATCAAGTTTTCGGATATCCGAATACGTATATTTTTTGAACACCCGAAACCTAAATCAAGAAATCTTAGAAAGTTTCGGCTTTGTTGCTCTCTCCTAGTTATATACTCAAAAGCATCAAAATAGATAGATAAAAAAAAAAAAAAAAAAAAAAAAAAAAAAAAAAAAAAAAAACACCTTATTTTAAGTTTACTATACTTTTTATCCACTAAATATGTTAGAAAAAATTAGGTTTAGTAATGCATTCGTAAGTTTTTATGATAGTTTATTTGTATAACTAAAGTTGGAAACCATTTTTAAACTTTTATTTTTCCGGTTTATATAATGAACTTCAGGCCCCCTTAACTACAAATCCTGGCTCCGCCCCTGCACCCGATACTGCCCCACTCTTCCAACGGTGGGCAGCATATCCTCCAAAAAGGAGTCAATATCATGCGCAAGTGCATCACAACACTAATAATTTCAGCGTGCATTTCCCCGAAAAAAACATAGTTATTCAATTCCTTGAAGGCCTCATTGCCGTATTAGGGGTTCTATACATGATATGGGCTATGTGGGGAAACTTGGCGGGTAAGGGTAACGCAGTTCGCCCCGATCTTGAGATGCAACCTATGACTCTTCATATCTGACGGGTAAGTTTAATAAGTCTAAAAGTATGATTTGCTTGTGAAGTGAAGGAAAATATGTCACTGGTATTTAACTATTTATGATTGATACTTTGTTTAGGATCAAGTTGAAGACCCCAAAAGATAGAGGAGAGCATGTGGAATACAAGTTGGAAGAAAATTTTAATGGATGGATAGTAGAAGATTAAGTTTGAGTCTTGGTTTGGCTAATCATAGATTATATATGCAAATATTAGTATAACTGGACTTTCAAAGAGTGTTTGGATCATGCTGACTTTTTGAGTCAAACATGGTTTATTACTTAAGACTATTGTTACTTAAATGGTTACATTTGATATATTTCGTAAATTTAAGTAAAACTTTGCTTTTTGGTGCTGTATAACTGTTGTAAACAGTGTTGCTTATGCTTGATATTAGGTTAACTGTCTGTAATATGTAGGAAGACATTTCTATTCATTACAAACAAGTGAGTTGATTTGAATTATGCTTTATCGTTAACGGGTTAACTTTAAGATGTTTACCCACTCAAGTTTCAACTTTGTTCTACCTAGGCCTCAAACCTCTATTTTAAGATGTTTACCCACTTAAGTTTCAACTTGCAACTAGTATTACCCTATGGGCCTATTACTATCATTGTGTTCAGTTTTACACAAATACGATGCCACAATAGCTATTCTTGTTCATATTGTCACACAAGGTAACATAAAGTACCAAATTTGCCAATGAGGTGTATCCACTACTTTTCTCGCTCATCAAAAGTTACCACGAAATTTTACTTTTGCCTAGAAATAAGAGTGAACACTTAAAAACTTCAAATAAAAAAGTACAAGTTCAAATTTGACAAATTCCAGGTTCCAAACTTTTTTTCAAAAAATTGTTCAGGTTTGAAGAAAGTAGTTTTTTTATAAATCAATTGCATAGCCATGTCTAGTTAAAATTAGGATACATTTGGAATTTTAAGTTACACTTCTTCAGCATTTTAGGCAATTATAGCTATTTTATACTAATAGCACTGTCACATCAGTTATTTTGTGCAATTCAAGCTATTTTACATAAGATAAATGATAATCTACGCCTAACTTAATGCGGAACCACTAACTAATAAAACCCTGACATGAATTTTTGACATAAAACTATAGTCATAATTTTTAGGCCTCCAATCAGTTCTCTTTACATAAATAATTTGGAGAAGGAAATTATGACTAAACTTGAGATTGGAATTATATTTAAACAAAACAAGTATTGTTTGTTTAAGCTTATTTATGGGTTTATTTGATTTTACAAAAATAAGCTAATAAGCCCACAAATAAGCTTAAACAATAAATAAAATAAAACACATTGCTAAATAAGAGGAAAATTAAGATTACCAAAAGCATAAACATCAATATTCTTCAACCCAAACAAAACCTTCTTCCTCAACCCAACTCCCAACAACCCTTTACTCCCATCCACCACCCCCGGAAACACCACACCACTTTTCTCTTCCTTCACTGCCACGTCACCAACACCTTCACTTAATGACAACGACCCAAAACAAGGCTTTTTATACACGAAGGAGTTCAATGTGTTTTGAACTGATGTTGAGTTTTGTGAGATTGATATCCCGGCGGAGATTCCGGCGGTGAGTGCAACGGAGCAAGCGATGGTCTTCGGTGAAATGATGCCGGTGGGGAGTGGGGGGATGGAGAATGGGAAACGGAATGAAACCATTGTTTTGTCCGAAGAGACGAAGAGTGTGTTCTGTTTTTTGATCTTTTTTGGTGTTGGTTTTGTCTCTTGTTGCTTTATGCTTCAGTAGCCACAGCTCACAGCTTTTTAAAGAAGCATTTGAAAAATAAGGTAACTTTTAGTTGTAGAAATTTTTTCCCATATTTCCGTTTCTAAATTTCTTGAGAAGGGAATGGTTTTTCTTCGAGTAAATTGCAAAAATCGTCCCTGTGGTTTGCAAAAATTGCATTAAACGTCCCTGGTCTTCAATAAATGCGGGCGGCCTCCCTATACTTATACTTTTGGGATCATTTTGGTCCCTGCGACTAACACCCGTTAGTCCCTCTGAGTTAGATGCTAACTTTTAGAGGGTATATTTGTCTTTTTACATTGTGGTCCCTTTTGCCTATTTATTTAAGAATGAGTATTTGCTTTTTCCCCCAAATCCAAAATCATATAAAACCTAATTTCTAAAACCCATCAAATTCAACAAATTCATAGCAATGGTTAATTGTTTTTGTGGCAATCAAGCCGTTATGCGTACTTCTTGGACTCACACTAACCCTGGGCGTAGGTTTTGGTCGTGTGCTCAGATTGTAAGTTTAGTTTGTGTTAATTGATTGTTATGTTTCAAAGTGTTAACATAATTTATGCTTTTCTTTCTTATGGTTTTAGGTGACAAATTGTGGTTTTTTCCTATGGTTTGATCCTCCCATGTGTGCAAGAGCTAGGGCTATTATCCCTGGATTGTTGACAGCAAGAAATGCACTAGAAGCACGTTTGAACACAATGTCAATTGCAAACCGAAGACTGAAGATTTGTTTGATTTGTAGTTGGTTGTTGTTTGTGTTTATAGTTTACTTGTAAACTGCTAAGTGAAAGTTTGCAATGTTAACTGCATCACTAGTTGGTCTTTTTATTTTGTAATGGTCAACAATTTTCAATGATATGTTAAGTTGATGTTATTAGCTTGATTTGAAATTTACTTAACCATAACATGTTATGCATAAAATGAAGACAACACCTGGATAGAGTATCAACTGGAAATACCAAATGGAAACATTACAAGCCATAAAATAGTCTTACAAAATAAGAGTACTAACTGGAAATACCAAATGCATAAAAAAAGTCTTGCAAAATAAGAGTACCAACTGGAAACATTGTCTACAAACATAACAAAACACAAAGTCTTGAAACCATAAAACATTCAAGATAAACAGTCTTCAATGTTGACTTGCTAGTTGACTAGCTGCTTGGCTTGAACCAACCCCATTCCCACCAGTTTGACTTGGCAATTGATTTTTACTTTTCTTGCTTTTACCTACACTTTGACTCCCACCAGCTTCATTAGTTATTCTTTGCCTTTTGGAACCACCAGTCTGACCTGCACTTTGACTCCCAGCATTATGAGTTGTTGGTGCTTTGCAACTTCTTTTATTATGCCCTTTACCCTTACACAGAACACAAGTAACTGTTTTACCCTTTCTTGACAGTTTTCCATCTTTAACCAAACAAACTTCCCCTGCACTTTTCCTCCTACTCTTTTGTGGCCTACCTGGCTTAGCAACTTGTTTAGGTGGAATAAGTGTTGTAGGACACTCATATTTCTCCCAATATTGCTTACCACTCACTGGATTAATTTTAAAGGAATAAACATTCTTCCAAGTATCAAGTTTATAAGACTCATGAACATAATCTTCTGGCAACCCAACATCCATGCCATTGTTTGCCATGTCATAAATAACAGCAACAGCATGCCTGCATGGTATGCCAGAAACTTCCCATTTCCTACAGCTACATACCCTTTCATTCAAGTTTACCACACACTGCTCACCCCAGGCACCCTTGACTTGACATAACTCTGCCCCATTCCATTCAACTGAATAGTTAGCTGCAGCTTCTTTGGTAAATCTAAACAGTTTAGTTATGGCTGGAGTTAAAGGACCCTCACTCTTTTCAATAACCTTTTGGACAATCACAATCCTCTTCATGAGGTACTCTCTCACATACTCTAGGCAAGAAATAATAGGGCTATCTCTAGCATCCAACAACTGCCTATTGAATACCTCACAAACATTGTTAATCAAAACATCACACTTTGCCCTACCTGTCACAGAATGAAACTCTACTCAAAACTATACTGAGACATATTCTACAGGACACATATTGCATAAGAACAGTAAACAATAAATTGTAAACAAAAACATTAAACTGTAATCAAAACCATACCAGAGAAGTGTGACCTGGTCCAGTGCTCAGGTTCTATCTTTTTTAACCATTCATAACACTTCTTGTTGTAACCTTTAAGCTCATCCATATGTTTGTTAAATTCAGGCTTGGTTAATGCTGAAGCACACTTCCACAGCATCTCTTTGTATTCACTACCTCTCCAAGTCAGATTCAGGTTTTCATGAATATGCCTTACACAAAATCTGTGCTCAGCTGAAGGGAATAGGTTGGCAATAGCTGGTAACAAGCCCTATTATCAATAATAACACTTAATTAGTTTTCCTCAAACAACAATATCAGAAATTAAGTACATACCATAAAAAGAAATTTAGTCAATAAAGATACTAACCTTTTGCCTATCTGTGATAAATGTGAAGTGTGAATTGCTGTTTAGATCCAAGTCATCACCTAAACATTTCAGGAACCAAGTCCATGAGTGTTTTGATTCAGATTCAACTATCCCATAGGCAACTGGGTAGATTCCATTATTTGCATCAACACCAACAGCAGTGATCAATTGACCTATATATTGACCCTTCATAAAAGCTCCATCTAAGCCTAACAGATCCCTGCCACCAGCCCTAAAACCATCTTTTAAAGATCCTAAGCAAACATAAATCCTTCTGAACATTCTTGTTGGTGATTCATGGTTTTCTTCTCCATACACATCAATCTTTACTGTTGTGTTTGGGTTACATCTTCTCAATTCCATCACATAATCCCTTAATAAAGAGTATTGTAGCTTTGCATCTCCTTTTAAGTTCACCTCTGCCTTTGCTTTAGCCCTAAATGCCTTTGTTTTAGTAACACCCACATGAAACTTTTTCTGCATCTGTTCTTGAACAGCTCTCACAGGCATAGCCGGATTCATGACCAAAAGTTCTTGGATGTGTTTAGATAGAAAAGTGGAAGTACAAGACTTAATTTGTCTGCTTTGTAAACATTTATGGTCTTCTTTATAAGTCTTGACCAACCACTTCCCTTTTTCACCTTTTGAAATGTACAAAACCCAAGGACAATGTGGTTTGTCCTCTTGCCCTGCATTTTCCATCTTACCCTTACCTTTTTCATGTTCATTTACCAATTTGCCCTTCCCTTTACCCTGTGCATTGACCTCTTTGGCTATCTTGCTCTTGCCACCTTTTCCTATTCCCTCCATTTTTTTTCTTTTTTCAACTACTGTCACAGTATCCACCATCTCCCTAGTAGTTATTTTTCCTTTGGTCATTTCGATAGGCTCTGGCACCACACCAAAACACTGTGCCCTTACCCTTATTTTATCATTTTTCACAATCTGTATGCATCTCCTAGTCTCCACTGCATGAGCTCTAATCATCTCCTTTGCTACATCCCTATTTGGAAACTCTTTTCCAACAAAAAAACCTGTTGTTGAAGTTGAGTTACCAGCCAGTTTTCTTAATTTTCTAATACCCTTCATTCTTGCACTTTCTTCATCATCCTCTATATCACTTTCAAAAGAATCAAAATCAATCATTTCCAAATCATTTTCAGTCAAGTTTAACTTAGGGTTGCCACTATCTATAAATTCATCTTCAACTTCAAACCTAAAACCCTTCATGGGGACTTCAACCTCATCAACCATGTGTTCCTCATCAACTATATTCTCCACTTTTTTCTCAACTTCAGTCTCATCCTCACTCTTAGTGTCATTACCCTCATCCTCACTAGAGTCTGCATCATCAGTATCACCCTCACTCTCACCCTCACTCTCACCCCCACTCTCACCCTCACTCTCAACATCAGCATCAAAGAAATCCCAAGTCTCATTACCTACATTAGAAGGCCCAACATGTGTCTCCTCAAATTCAACTACATTGACATCAGGGTGCAAGTATGAAGTACCATGTTCAACATACACATAAATAATCCTATGCTTATGAACATACTTCAGCATGTCACTAATATCAGTATCACTAACTAAAGACCTTAATCCAGAATCCAAACTTTTCATAGGAAGCTTATAGTGATAAAACAATCTCTCTTGTAAACCTAAACACTGGAACATCACTGTGTCTAACATGTCAATCTTACATTGATCAATGTCTATTAGGTCCACAAAAGTTACCTCCCCTTCAACATACTTCCTCTTTGGTGGTTCTGTGAATCTTCCACCATGATGGATCATCATTGTAAACAATTGTGGATACGATGCTGTTACATTATCAAATAATAATCAATCAATAACAAATACTTGGAAACACATTCAAAAGTCTGAAAATAATTATACAAAAAGATTATTAGTTTTTTTTACCATAAACTGAGTTCACATCAAAATCTTCTCCATCAGCTCTTATGTGCCAAAGCTGGATTGGTGGACTCATTTTGTGATTTTCTGTTATGCAAATCTTAGGGATTGTATGTGAAATGGAAATAAAATAATGAGGGTATAAAGAAAGTGGATTAGGGTTAAGTATTAGTTTAATCCGGGTATTTGTTTATGTCGGGTTGTTTTTGAATAGGCAAAAGGGACCACAATGTAAAAAGACAAATATACCCTCTAAAAGTTAGCATCTAACTCAGAGGGACTAACGGGTGTTAGTCGCAGGGACCAAAATGATCCCAAAAGTATAAGTATAGGGAGGCCGCCCGCATTTATTGAAGACCAGGGACGTTTAATGCAATTTTTGCAAACCACAGGGACGATTTTTGCAATTTACTCGTTTTTCTTCTCTAAAGAAGAGTTGAGAATTTTGAAAATCCGTTTAGTTGGAGTTATATTTTTCCTTTCTAAAAAAATAAGATTGTACGGTGGGCACCGACGGTAGGCGGCGACGGTGGGTGAGGGTGGAAGGTGAAGGTGGAGGATGGAAGACGGCGTGATAAGAGTATGGTTAGAATGAGATTGGGAAATAGTGTTTTTTATTTTAGAGAAGAAAAAAGTGAAAAGAGCATAATAGGGTTTCATTTTCTCTATTCAAATTTGAAAAGGGATAATTTCACTTTTTTGAAAATTGCTAGAAAAAAGTGTGACTAAACGGGTTTTCCGTTTTTCTATTTTCAAATGAGAAATTTCTTAAAAAAATAGAGTATTTCTCTCCAACTAAACGCACCCTAAGCTTTCCTAAAAAATAGCAAAGTTCACCGCTCCTTTGCCAAACGAATAATAAAAAAAAAAAGCTCATTGCTCACCGCTCATCGTCCCAAAAAACTCCAAAAAGCTCCGCGCCATATGCTTTCATATATTTCTATGCTATTATGATAGATTTATATGTTTTTTAGCACTATCACACTCTTTCATACATTTTGTCGGAAGTCTACCTGGAAGTAGTTTTCTTACCGTCGGGTTTACTCAAAGGTATGGGTATGATCTGCATCCAGGTGGGATTGGGTATCGTTGTTGAGATTGAAGTGGGGTTTGGTTTGGGTTTGGGTTGGTTTAGCCCGGTATACGGTGACAAAATAAGATCGTAAATGAGCTGAGTTGAGCTGAGTCGAGTTTGATGTTTTTAGTGATTCTAGCGAAAATAAAGATTGATAAGTGATTAAATGTAAAAATATATGCAAAATAAAGCAGGCTCGAATTGATGATAAGTGTAATTTGACATTTTGACAATCTATTTATATCTATACTACTTTATAATGTATTTGGGACATTACTAAAATAGAAGGCTTAATTTTTTAGGACAACACACTTGCTTAATGTGGAAATGTGTTACTTTTTCTATCAAATAAAACCTCCAAAACTAATAAATACCTCGTCAATGATATATTAATTCTTGTAATAAGTCGCACTAAACATTACTAAAATAGTAGGCTCGCAATAAATACCGCATCCACACAAACCATTTCAATTTGAAAATATTTAGTTACTAACATAATACGTATGGCATATTGAAAGTTATATAACACAGTCAATTTGAAGATTTATACGACAGTGGAGTTATTTGCGACCAATGTTACAAGTCATATTACACATAATACAATTAACAATTACAAATACAAAGTCTTCTTATTTATTAATCATCGTAAACTTCTTTAGCAACACCATCCATAAAGTTACATCCTCACTAGAAACATATAACATAAACTAGATTATAGACCCGTCAAATTAACGGGATTTTAAACGAAATTATTAATTAAGGAGTTACATGTGTGAATAAAGTAACAAACAACAACGAATGTAAACATGTTCTATTTTTTTTTGAAGGAAATAATAAGAAATATGTCAATGATACGATAAACAATTTGGTTTGTAACTATTAATAAGCAAGATATGTAGTCAACGTCAAACATTCGAGTAACCCATGTTCATTCCGTGAACACCAGTTGGCCACCTGGGCTCCTGGAGCTTGGGGGAGGTTTTACCCAGGGTTCAAGTCTCGCAAGAGACAAAAAACATCTAGATTTTCCTCCTAGTGCGAAGTCGTGAATTCTAGGGGTTTCCCTTCGCGGGTCTCTCCTAGTGGTTTGGGTCCCGGGGCTTGCCCATTTGAATGGTTTAACTCGGGGGTCGGATTTCAAATGTGGTGCCGTTCTTAAAAAAAAAAAAAAAAAAAAAAAAAGTTCCAAGAAAAAACGAAAGTCAAACTAAAAGGAAGTTGTTGATAAAAGTACATGTAAAGTTAAAAAAATATTTATATATTTGCGTATACATGTTGAACATTGATCATAGACCTTGAAGCACTTTTTTGTAGACAGTGTTTGTAGTACTTTTCGAGGTATTACCATCTTTATTACAAATGACAACCTTCAAAACTCTTTTGTTTTTTGTCCAATGGAATCACAGGTATCTTGTTCCGATTGTCGACAAAAAACTATCAAGTGCTCCCCTTTTTGATATATTCATTAAGGAGTTATACATGTGTAAATAAATTAATAAACAACAAAAAAAAAAAACGTAAATAGGTTATATTATTTTTTGAAGGAAATGGAAAACTTTGTGTCAATGATTCGTAAACAACTTAGTGTACAACTATTAAGAAAATAAAAGTGCACGTATTGTCTTCTCTAGTTGGTAGATAGTCTTATAGAGAGCAAAAGTATGAACTCACAAAATAGTTAAGTACCAAATTTTGATATATATCTATCATCTGATACAGCATCTCAGGAAAACGTCTCAAAGAAGTACCTCGGCTTCACATAAATTGTTCAATAAAGAACAAAGCAACATTCTTGATTCGTCATCTAATTGAGTTTTCAGATAAAGGACACAATCAGTATATTGAGTTCTATTTAGTGATTTTTTGCTATTTGCACCTTCGAAACTGCATCAAGAGTTAAAACCAAATAGCACATGTCCAGTAAGTTATTGAGGCAAGTCATTTTATAGTTTCATATTGTAGGTCGCTGATGATAACAAAGAATAACTTAGGACAACAAAAATTGGTATAAAGTTGTTCATTTGTGGCATGATGGTAACTAAACTACTATGTGGCTGTGCAAGCAATATAATCCATCAGAAGTTGGTGGAATCATGGAAGCTAATTTGCTTTAAAAGAAAGTGTACACAATGTTAAAAAGACTAAAGCTCAATAAGAGTAATACTACAAAGACATCAATTTGGCCTTATTTAACTAATCTTCTTGTTTTAGTGTTCTTGTACAAACTTCTAAAACGACATGACCCATATTCTGTTTAATTCCAGAATTGGCATTATATGGGTAATCAAATTTCGGGAAACTTGAGAACATATAAGAAGGTGGAGTTACATTTAATAAATCATCTTGGTTTTTAGTTATATTCTAAAAGTATATGAAAATGGAAGTAAAGTAAATACAGCAACTGATTCCAAAATCCAAGTATGTCCAGCAATCTAAGACCCAAATTCCTGTGCAACATCATGTGCTGCAGTTAATCTTTCGAATTTCATTGAAACTTCATCTTCAAACCTGTAAGTATACGATATAAAGAATAAGTTACATAATTTCAACTGCATGAATATAAAAGCAAATAAAGTGTAAAACAACGTAAATGTTAAATGAGTTAGAATTACTTTGAAGTTGCAACAAAAAAATATTTAAGAATTTGATCGAGTTGTTTCAATGGTCTCAAACACCATTTAAATGAACGCCCAACATCTGATCATTAGTTGAAAAAAATCTTATTGCAAGAACCCAGAGTTTGGTAATTAGCTAACTATGAATTGATTGGCTCTAAACGGTCAACCTAAACTGACCAGGTGGTGGTCAACAAGGTCAAACTGCCTAGAGTCAATGCTCCGCGGAAGTATAGTGTTTCCCCGGGTCGTTATGTCCCAACGAGGTGTGATGGTTATTAAACGGGTTTGTGATCGGGTGAATTTGGACAGGAAAAGGGGTTTGTGTGTGATTAAGCTAGGGAATCTACAAGGAAATAGCTTAAATAAGCTATATGAATAAGACTGTAAAATCAGAAAAACCAGAAACGATTAAAACCTAAAACGCGTACGTTTACATTTAACTAAAACGTAAACGTACAAAATAAAACGTAAAAACTGAAATTTGAAAAACCCCAGGGGGTGAAAATGACTTTTTTACAAACTAAAAGATAAAAGAAAATTTCTAGAAAAAGAAAATTAATTTTCACACTAATTAATTATTTAATATTAATTAATTACTAATTATTACTAAATTATTAATATTTAAACAACTTAAATATAATACAATATTAATTAAATACTGAAAAGGTGAAAATAAAATTTCTAAAATTATAAAATAACTAAAAACTAATTTTAAAATTAAAAATAAGTATTTTTGTCTTTTTGTGATTTTTCTATTAATTAATTACTAATTAAACATTAATTACCTAATTAAACTATTTTAAATTAAGAAAAATAGAAAATGAACAGTAAAAAATACAAGAAAATTTCTAAAATTATATTATATTATATAAAAGCTAGGAAAAATATAAAAATTAGGTCTTGCTTAATAAAAGCTAATTATGCTATTTTAAACTTAATTATTAATTAATAATTAATAAAACTAATATTAATTCTAATAAATACTAAATGATAAAATAAAAATCTGAGAAAATTATTATAAATACTTTAATATAAAAGGAATTTAAGGAAAATATAAAAAAAGCTAAGTACTTAATAAAAATCTAAAAATGAAAATTAAAATTTAAATAAAATTATATAGAAACTATCACTTAAAATTAAAATTGTTTTTCTGGAATTTTTCTTTTGGAAACTTGTTTTACACCTAAAAATGGAAACTTTTTGTAAAAACAAACTTTATGGAGCTTAAAAATAAGCTGAGTTCAAGCTTATATGTGTGACAGTTGACTTTGGTCAACTGTCAAGGGAAAAAGGTAATGTAGGCAGCTAGGGGGGCCCACAAGGGATGATTAGGGTGTGAATAAGCTGAGTGCACTAAAATAAGCTAGAAAAAGCAAGAAAGTAGCACTGAATAAGCTGAGAAACTGATTAAGCTACTCCAAGTGCCAAACACCCTACTCAGATAAGGGACAAGGTTGAGTGACCAAGCAGCCCTATCTAATGAAGTCTAAACTTGAGAACAAGCCTAGGGACTTGAAGATGAGCTTATTGGCTTCTCAAAAAGCCAATAAGCTCATTGTGGGGCCCACTAAGTAGGCCAGTGGAATGCATGGAAGTTGGGGTGTTGGACTGGGTTC
Organism: Artemisia argyi; assembly: GCA_030686995.1. Taxonomy (NCBI): domain Eukaryota; kingdom Viridiplantae; phylum Streptophyta; class Magnoliopsida; order Asterales; family Asteraceae; genus Artemisia; species Artemisia argyi. The sequence goes on along the minus strand of JARVZY010011032.1, from coordinate 579,195 downwards.
TGTGTAGCAGGGCATATCATTGCCCTGCAGGCTACTTTGGACAAAGAAATAAGCCACAGAAAAAATTACAAAAATAAGGTGATGGATGGAATTTAAAGTTGAGCTGGGATAGTATAACATGCAAAAAACCACAATACTTGAATCACAACATAAAAATCAGAAATATTCATGCAAATTTTGTGAAAACTGAGAACAAGCAATTTTGACTTTTGAAGAAAACTTGGTACTTTGACTATTGTGAATTTCTGATGATTAATGATGACTTATTATGAAGTTATAAGCTATAATGGACCTAGATTAAGCTGTAAAATAAACTTATGCAACAATGGAATAAGGCTTGGAACTCAAAATCCTAATAGTGGGTGAAATCAAGAACTCACACCATGATTTTGACTTTTTAACTAATAGCTACTTAATTTAATGACACAACTAAGCTATAATAACCTAATGAACTATGTTTATGCTAGAAACAACAACAACAATCAACAATGACACACTGGAACAGGCAGATCCAAACACTCCCTTATATAACTGTTTTGGTGATTTGTGAAACAATCTAACAATTTAAACCATAAATCTGAAACTTAGAGACATACTGAGCTAATGTAAACATAAATAGACAGAGATGAACAATGATCAACCAATAAATCTACAAATCACAAGGTCATGCAATTTTTAGGCTAAAATTTGAAATGGAAACTTACAATGATTTCTGTGTATCAAAACAAGGATTAAAACATTCACTTCTATCCTAACATCTCCTTGAGATTCTAAACCATATGCCATTCATTATCAATCCTTCTCACTGTTCATCATCCTTCTTCATTGATTTTCATATCTTTTTCTATTTAAAGTGACTTTTCAGATTTTAAAACAAGAAGGTTCACAATCCCTTAAAAACCATGAAATACATTCAAATACGCTTAACTAAACTCAAACAAACACTACACAACAGCTTTGAACAATTTGAGAGCTAATTATGGAAATTTGAAATTTCAACATATGAAATAAAAATTTTAACTTGAAATTGCAATTCTTGATTGAATTAAGTTTTCATTACACTAGAAACATAGCATACAAACTTTTTCAAACTAAAAATTACACAAGATAATGAAAATTTAACACTAATTATATCTAAAACTACCCTACTCTACTGCTAGACTAATACACCTCTATTCTTCACTTTTCTTTTTCTTTTATAACCCTTGGAGACTTCAAAGACTTTCCCACACCTAGTTTGAGCCATTGGATGAATGTATTTGATCCCCACCGTTCAAATGTATTTTGGCGCGAATTTATTAATGGAGCAGGTTGGGGTAACTTGTGGGGATTCAAGGATAATTAATGTGATTTGGAGGGTTGTGGAGGCTAGGGGGAACAAAGAATGGTATGTTATGTGGATTTGGTGAAGGTGGGGGAGGGGGTACACAGTAACAGCCAAGTGGGTGAAGGAGATGGAGGTGTTGACCTGTTGACCGAGGGAATAATAATACGGGGTGTTTGTTTTTTTTATATTTTGAAGTGGTGTGGATTGGGCTGGTGATTTGGATGGGCCAAGGGATTAGGATGTGGGCTGTGGATTGGAGTGATAAGGTGGGTTGGATTGAGGTGTGTTGTTGGGTGGTATTAATTATCAAGGGTCCGTTTGTTTTGTTAGCAAAGACACCTCAAGGACCAATTTTGTAATAAATGAAAAGTGAGGGTCTGAAATTGCAATCTTCCAAAATATATTATAAGTACCAAAATTCCCACATGTGAATAACATAAGGACCAAAGTTGCAATTTTCCAAAATTTGAACCCCGAGGACCAAAATTGTCATTTTCCAAAGTTTAGGGGTTAAACTTGCCATTTTATAAAAAAATTTATCCAAGGGCATTTCTTGCCAAGTTTCATTTTCCAAAGGACCCTGAATGATTTTTCTTTCAAAAATATCCCACCAGGGACCAATTTCCAAAACTCCAAGGACTAAACTTGTAATTTTCCAAAACTTTTGAGATTTTTCACCAAAGGACTAAATATAACAATTTATGATTTCAAAAGGACCTTTGGTGATAATTTTCTATATTTTGAATATCCAGGGACTAGTTTTGACAATTTTTGAAAGTTGAGGGACTGAAACTGCCAATTTTGCAAACTTTGTATGTTTTTCAACTGTTTTTACTCATTTTGCATCTAAAACATATAAAACACAATTTTGAAATATTTTTGGTATTTTGATGCATTTCTGAGTGTTTTTGTATGTTTTGCAGTTAAGATTTGACAAAAAATGATGAGTGTTTGAGCACTCATCAATCTCCCACACTAAACTATTGCTAGTCCCTAGAAATAACTGTTTTGAAAACTTGATGGATTTTAAACTCTTTACCAAAAGCCATCACTTCTGGAGTAGCAAGGTGTAAGAACTGTGGCACACCTGATAACCGTGTGATTTTGAGCAAACCACCAGCTGTCAACGGATTTGATTAGTCTTTACCAAAAGCCGTTTGCTTCTGGACTAGCCAACTCTTGATGGAATAGTCAACATCTTGGTGAGCTGATTACCAATTATGGATTTTCCACTGCCTTTACCACAAGCCATAATCTTGCGGGCTAGCCAACTCATTTACTTTATGGGATATGGCGAGTTGAGGTACCATACAATTTTTGGCAAATTGCAAGCCATAAACGGATTTGAGATGTCTTTACCAAGAGCCGTTTGCTCCCGGACTAGCCAATCCCTTTTGTCGGTTAGACATGGCGGACTGATAACCACAAAAATTTTTGAAATTTTGGCTAAAAACGGGGGGTATAAGATAGTAAAATGTGATAAAATTCGCTAGAATAGCGAAATACCCCCCACACTTAGCATGAATATTGTCCTCAATATTCAAAGTCCCGGCTATTATGCCGATTCTTTGAACGTAATAGGGCAACATTACAAGCTAAGCGTGGAAAAACACCATTTTCTTTTCACTTTATAAGTAACCATAGCATGGGGGACTCCCCCACACTTAGGGTGAAAACCCTATAAGCGTGCTACTGTTTTTGTTTACCGAGTCGCTAGCTTGACTCGACCCCGAATTCATTTGTCCTTGGGGAAGCATGATGTGGAAGAGACAATCTCAATCGGACTTTCATTCAAGATGTTTGGACAAACATTTGAAGCACGTGAAAGTTCCACACCGATGAGATAAGTACCCGGCTCAAGATAATGATACATGAAAATGCCGGGGTCAAATATAGTGTCTTCATTCCCGAAGGAGTGAAGAAGAGAGGAAGGCACCTCGAGAACAGGCTCATTAGCCTGAGTTTGGATTTCAAAGGCTAAGCTCAAAAACATCCCGGGAGGGTGGGTGGGAATTTGCAAATTCTCATGATTGAGTGCATCTCCCCCCGGGGTATCATACTCCGGAGGAGTCATGATAAGGTGATCAATGATGGGCTCAGAAGATGTTTCATCAACATCACTGATGTCTCCATAAGATAAAGACTTTTCATCAGTGGGTGAATCACTAGGCCCAGTATTGAGATAAGAATTGAGTGATGGATCATCATTCAATAAACTTTCAAAGAACAGAATATCCCCCTCAGAATCATGATAGTTATCATCAACTTCATACGAAGTTGAACTATCTAGAGCAAGGAATGCTTCGACTTCTTCCATATCATCTTTGAAATCAAAGAGATAATCATCACCTCCCGATGGAAGTGGATTGGTGTGAGTGAGTTCATCGGCGAACTCCTCGAGAAGAAAGTCAACATTAGAGTGGGGAAGGGATGCATCAACATACTCAATGTCTCCATAAGATAAACAATCATCACTAGAATCAGAGACAATCTCAATTTGATCATTTGGATTATTAGGGGGTGAAGGAATATCACACACTTGATCAAAAGTCCCCTGTGACTCTCTCGGGATTGGGACAAGGATCTCAACACTAGACTTTATTAATTCGTCCGATTCCTTATTAGGAACAGTGCTAAGATGCTCATCCCCCATGTTTAGAGAGTGAGTGTGAACTTCGGGTGTGATAACAATAGACTGAGGGAGATGAGGGGAGCTAGCATTCATGGATTGTACAAGTTCCATTTGATCTTCTGCTAGTAATGTCTCCGTCTCATTATTTTCTCCCTGATTTTCAATGGGAGGAATCACAATTGATGAATCTGAGGAACCCTTATAAAATTGAAGGATATCAAGGGTGTCCTCATTATCACTATCATCATCACAGTCTAGAAGAGCAGCTTGACGAAATTTGGCACGTGTTATAGCTGCTTGTTCTAAGACAAGTAATTCTTCCATGCTCAATTCGTTTCTAGCCTCTCGTTCTTCAACAAGCAATTCTGCCATAGATTTCTCACGAGAGTCTTGAAATGGTGTAGTAACCAACTCCTCAAGTTCTTTCAATATATCAAGAGCCTTTAGTAAAAGGTCTTGCTCAGTATCATGAGTTGTGTGAATCATATGGTACTGTGGAGGTGGGTCTGAAAACGAATAGTCGTAATTGTTACAAGGAAATGGATTCCTTGTTTGACAATCCGAGCTAGAGTGTGGACCTCCACAGTAATCACAACAGTGAAACTGATGTGGCTGTGGGTTGTATGTGCTTGAGTTATAATTGTTATCAGGAAACTGCTCATAGACAAGCGTGTTTCCTGATTGACAATCAGAACTGTAATGTGAACCACCACAGTACTCACAACAGTAAAACTGCTGAGACTGATGGTGTGGTAGCTGGTGGAATGAATTAGTGGTGTCATGATAGGAATAGGGATTCTGGTTATAGACAGACCCGTTTCCTGACTCTACCATGCCACAACTGGGGCAATTGCCACCATTATAAGAACTACCACACCACTGGCAGACCAGAAAGTGTGGATGAGACATAGAAATAATCAAAATGTTTGGGAGGGGTAGGGATGAAGAATCAAAGATGTGAGAGGGTAAAGGAGAATGTTTTTGGATTTTTGGATAAACATTTTGTACAAATGAGAAAGATAATATTTTTAGGTTTTTTTTTTTTTTTTTTTTTTTTTTTTTTTTTGTGTTTTTTTGTGTTCGTTGAAAACTGAGTTTAAAATGTTTTCGGGAACGGTTTTGTTTTTATATGAAAATAAGAAGAGAATATGAACAAGGGATGGATAAATGTACAATGGAACGAATTCCAAAATCACTAATCAGAAAAACCGTTTAAAATAGCGCGCACACATCCCCGGCAGCGGCGCCAAAATTTGATTGGCTCCAAACGGTCAACCTAAACTGACCAGGTGATGGTCAACAAGGTCAAACTGCCTAGAGTCAATGCTCCGCGGAAGTATAGTGTTTCCCCGGGTCGTTATGTCCCGACGAGGTGTGATGGTTATTGATGAGTGTCTAAATACTCATCATTTTATACCAATCTGAACTGCCAAAACATACAAAAACACTCAAATGTGCATCAAGATACTGAAAATATCTTAGAAGTGTGTTTTATATGTTTCAGATGCAAAATAATCAAAAACAGATGAAAAATGTACAAAGTTTGCATAATTGGCAGTTTCAGTCCCTCAAGTTTCAAAAGTTGTCAAAATTAGTCCCTGGTAAATCAAAACATGAAAAATATCATCAAGGTCCTTAGGGATTCTTAAGTTGTCAAGTTTAGTCCTTTAAAGTTAAAAATTACAAAATGACAACTTTAGTCCCTCAAGTTTCAAAAATGTCAAAATTAGTCCTTAAGGTTTTAAAAATGGGAAATTAATAAAATAAACCTTGAACTATTCTTAAATGACAAAATTGGTCCCTATGATAAACATATTGAGAAATTACATCTTTAGTCCCTTAAAAATCCAAAGTTACATAAATGGTCCCTGGAGTTTCATAAATTACAGAAAAGGTCCTTGGAAATTCAAAATGAAAAAAATTACATTTATGATCCTTGGTTTATCATATTTGGCAAGTTAAGTCCTTGAATATACTTTGGGAGAATTACAATACCAGCCCCTTATCTTTGCTCAAGTTACAACTTTGGTCCTTGTGTAAAAATAAAACCAACCGGACCCTTTTATTACAAATCCAAAACCAAGCCTAGTCTAAAACACACCTCAGCCCACCCTTCCTTTCCCTAAGCCCAAACAACCCTCGGCCCACACCCTTAATAAATATAAACGGGGGTTTGACCCCGTTTGACTTCCCAAAACCGCCAAACCACACACCACTATTCACCCTCCTCCCTCACCACTGTAAACCAGAAACCATGGTGGTTTTCCACCACCTCATCCCCTACTCCCCCCTAACCACCTTTCCACCTCACAACCAAACCACATCACCAATTAATGCAATTCCCACCAATTTTCACTCCAAACCATTCCTGCTCCCTGTTTTTCTTCTATATCACCTCAACTTGTCCTGAAAACATCTCTTTTGTCCCCTGACACCTCCACATCCTTCCAATAATCTTTAATTGCTCAGCTTTGGCGCCAAGTTAACTTGGAGACTTTTTGGCGCCAAAATGGTTTAAACGGCTAGGATCATGTCAGAGCAATGGAGGGTCAAGATTGAAGCGGGATATGCTCAGAGTCTCACAAGGAACCCTAATGTGAGCTTATAAAAGGAAGAGAAGTGCAGAAGACCAAGAAATAGTATATTTTAGCTTAATTAATCTCGTTAAAATTGTAATCTGTTATTTCAGTTAATTCTCAAGCTTTTAAGCTTTGTGTTAGTCAATTCAGGTGTAATCTCAACTTTTATGATAATCAATCTCAAGTTTTAATTCAGTTCTCAGTTTATGCAAGATCAAGTTTATTTCAAATTTCTCAATAAGCTATATTGTTGTTATTGTTAGATTATATGGATTCATAAGCTCGTATAAGCTCCTCAGAAAGCTTATGAATGCTTTTAGAAACCTTTAAAGCAGTTATAATAGAGAAACTCATAAATCATAAAAAATTAAGAAAAATAAAGAAAAAATTAAAAATCATGGTTATGGTGATCATCAAGTAGGACCAAGGTAAATTCTGGAAGGCCTTGGGTTAGTGAATCTGTAGAGATTCCATAGGATTGTTCTTGGTTCATTGGTTTAAGCAGGAAAGCATATTGTAAGTCATCAAAAACCTCATATCTGTCTTTTTACTGTAGCTTTGCTTAATTACTGCTTATTCAGCTTTTCTGTGTTTACTTAGTGGTATTTAATAATATTATTGCTTAAAATACATAGCTTGTTCAATAGAAATTGTAGTTTCTTTGAATTCCATTTTGACTGTTAAAATTAGTATACTTGTTAACTTTGGTTAATTGATGTTAAGTTCTGTGTTTCAGTGCTCATTTTAGCTTAATACACAATAATAAGTTGATCTGAATCAGTTGCATAAGCTCTTTAAGCCATTTATATCTTAAATCATAAAACAGTCTAGGTATAAGGTGTGTTTGGATCAAGATAATCCTAGGTGATCCAGTGCTTTATTGTTGTTGTTTCTAGTTTATACAAGTCATCTAGGGTAATATTAACTCAGAACAAGCAATAACTCAGACCTAGTTAACCAAGAAAGTCAAAATCACTTTGAATCACTCACAGTGATTAACTGTGTGGAAATTAGAGAGTCATAAGTTTCAAATCATTTCACTAGTAGTTGTTCTAGCTTATTTTAGTCTTATTCTAGCTTATTAAAACCTAATCAGTGTTTAAATCTAGGTAGAATCTCACAAAAGTCAAACTAGTAGTTAAATTCAACAAAGTCAAAAGTGCAATCTCAGTTTTTCTCAAAAATGGTAGGAATTTTCATGATTTGTGTATTTGGTTCTAGGGTTTGAAATTAATTGGGTAATTAGTCTATCAGTAGAACTTGTGATTTCCATACTTTTCACATTTTTGTGAATTTTTCTTATTGACCTTTTTGCCCCTCAAAGTGGGTGGCAGGGCAACCATCTCCCCTGCACACAGCTTTTGACCCTTTTTCTTTGAACCATAGTGTGCTCTCCTGTGGACCCCACACCCCAATCTTTAGCTTAATTAGTAGCTTATTACCTCAGTTTTTCATACCTAGGTTTAGTTTGGCCATTAGCTTAATGTAGCATAGCTGATTTGACCTAGCTTGTGGCCTGTGTCCAAACACCCTACACTGACCACTCAGTGTGTGATCCCTTTTACCAAGCCCCACCCAGAGTTCCCTAATAAGCCATAAGCCCTGCTTATTGGCTTATTTGAAAGCTTGACAGGTGTACTTGAAGGTTCAGGGTTCATTTTGAACCTCCCCTCACTTCTGTGGACCCCACAGAGATCCATAATACCACCCTCAGGCCTGTTTGGTTGTCAGGATTCTGATAAGTGCTTATTTAGATTCTCTGGCTTATCCAGAGTGCTTATTTGTTCTTTTAGTCTTATTTCAAGTTGGTATACATATGTGAGAGCTTATTTAATCATTTAAACAACTTTTCACCAAGTCACAAGTCCTAATAAGTTACCCTGTGCATCAGCAGACCATCAGGCCATACCCACCACTTTGGTGGTTGATTGTGACCACACCAGTGGGTCCCACACTCCAAATCTTGGTTCTTACAACCCCCTCCTACCAGAGTTTAAGAGTTGAACATTTTTATGACCTATACATCAGCGGACCCCACCTAGAATCAACCCTAAACTTTGTCCCATTTCTGTCTCAGAAACTAAGTTTGGAATTGCTTATTGTGGTCTTGTAGCTTATTCTTACTGCTTATTTGGCTAAAACTTGCTCAAAAATATCCAAGTAACTTGTATGTATCTGATTTAATCAGTGTGGACCCCACATAACTCCAATTTAGCTTATTTCTTTGTGTGGTCAAACTTAGTCAACTGTCTAGGGTAATAAGCACTCTCAGTGCTTATTCTGAGTTTCCAAATTAGTTGTCTTTGTAAAAGTTTCTTATTTTAAGTATTTTAATAGTTTTATAAAAGAAAAACCAGAAAAAGCCAAACTTAATTATAGTGATAGCTTCTATTTAATAGAAATTATCTATTTAATTTTCATTTTAGCTTGTTAATAAGCACTTTTACATTTTTATAATTTTCTAAATTTCTTATTACCTTTAAGTAGCTAAAATAATTTTCTTAGATTTTTTCCTAAGCAGTTTACTATTTATTAGATTTAAAAGTTGTTTAAATAATTAAATAGGTAATATTAGTAACTAATTAGTTTTCTTTAATTTTAATTAATAACAGTAGAATTTTATATTTTTCATAAGTTTTATAAAGTAGTTAAGACTTTTAGAAAATAGTTTCATAATTTCCACTGTCCATTTTCCAATTTTCTTATTTAATTTAATTAAATTAGATTTAAAATAATTAATAGGTAATTAATTAGTGAAATAACCTAAAATATAATTTTTAGAAGTTTTTATAATTTTGTAGGATTCCTGTGATGTTTAAATAGTCTTATAAATTTTATCATAACTTTATAAGTTAATTTAGTATTATTAGTAATTTAAAATAGTTTAATTAGTTTAATTAAGTTAAATAGTTTTTAATTAATATAAAACTCATAAAAAGACAAAAATATTTATTTTCATTTTTTATACTTTCTTCAAGTTCTTTTTAAGGTTTAGAAAATATTTTTGTTAATTTTTAGTTTAATTTGTAATCCTTGTTATTTCTAGATAATTTTAATTAAGTTTTAAATTAGATTTTAATTAGTTTTATTAATTAAATAATATTTAAATAGTAAAATAATCATTTTCATAATTTCATTTTCATTTTCAATTTTCTTTTAATTTTAAGTTTTAAAAAGTTTCACTTGTACCCCCTGTAGTTTGTAACTTATTAAAACCCACTTGTCTCTGTCTGTTATCTGATTTTCTTATTTGTGCTTTTGTGTGTATTTCTGTTATTGTTTATATCATTTCATATTATCCAAATACCAAGTAATCAGTAGTATAATCATTCCCCAATCATTTTTGTTACTATCCTCAGTACCACTCATTCCTCTAATCGTTCAAAATACAATTTCAATCTCGTTGGGATTTAACGACCCGGGGATTTCCCTATATTTCCACGGTCAATAATAACTTGCACTTTCTCCTAGGTGGGCCTATCAACTGCACCCGGTTGACTGGTTGGTTTAGGAGGAGTCAAAATTTAGCGCCGTTGCCGGGGAGGTTGTTGCGTATTTCAAAACGGTTTAAGTTTAGTGGTTTTCAAAACCCCTCCTGTACAAATATCACCACTTTGTAAATTTTTGAGAAAATCAAAATCATATCTGAAAAAGTTCATTAACATTTCTCCTGAAGTGTTAAAAACACCAAACAAATCATAAACAACAAAACAAACTGTGAAGTTAAATTACTTCGTTATCTTTAAGATTAGAACCTATACAGTTGGTTTAAGGTAAGTTCTGACATTAAATTGCGAACTGAAGAGGGATCCATTTATTTCCTCCCGCCAATCTGCGAGTAATCTTAAAGGGACGATTTCGGTTAACGAATCAGTTCCAAAAATATTGTCCAAGTTTTTCACCCATACACGAAAAGCCAAAAACATTTTACTGTGAATATAATTACATAAAAGGTTACCACCGAAAACCAAGGCAGAACACCTACCAACTGGGGGTGTGAACATAATAAGTTCTCAAACTTAAGATTTAAAACTTACCATTGTATCCTTGTGAATAGTGTACCTTTTTTAAAGGAGCTGTTCATTTGTGATTATTGGATTCAAGTTCACTATCGTTTTGCCTCTGTCTTGTTTTGATTGATACTGTTTTTAGTGCATGCGCACTCGTTCACAATCACGACGTAATCGTCATAAAAACGTAACCGAGTTACGTACTGTTGAAGAAGAACACATATTAAAAATGAACGACGAGCCCCCATTCCCTCCCAAGGAGGAACCAGTTCCTGACACCCGAACAATGGAGGAACTGTGTCAACCTACTATGCAAGGGAAGGGTGGACCCATTGCACCACTCACTATTGGAGCCACGGATTTTGGATTAAAACACCACATGATACAACAAATCCAGAATACGTGCCAGTTCCATGGTTTGCCGGGAGACGATGCTAACAAGCATCTCGACAAATTTTTAACTGTCACCCAGAGCATGAAACAAAATGGCGTCACCGACGACGGCCTACGTTTGTACCTTTTTCCTTATTCCCTCACTCATCATGCGACTTCATGGTTCGATCGACTTCCAAAGAATTCGATTCACACTTTTGATGAGATGATCACTAAATTTCTGGCCAAATACTTTCCACCATCTATGGTCACAAAGCTGAGGAATGATATCAGCAACTTCAGACAACTTCCCGAAGAGTCCTTATTTGAGGCATGGGAACGTTACAAACTTGCTATTGATCGGTGTCCCAATCATAACATGCTTCTTGTCACCATTATTGATACCTTTTATAATGGTTTGACACTCCGTCATCGTGACACCATCAATGCTGCTGCTGGGGGCACCTTTATGAAAAGAACCCCTGAAGAGTGCTATGACTTAATCGAAAACATGACTGCCCATCATAATTTTTGGGACTCCTCTGCTGAGAAGAACGACTCATTTAAGTCTGTCACTCCGGCAAGCAATGAAATATCCATCCTAGCTAAAAAGCTGGATGATTTGTCTATAGCAGTTTTGCGTATCCATCAGACAAATCATAATCAGGTCAAAGCTGTTAACCCAAGTTGTGAAACTTGCGGTGGTCCACATTCCTACACAGAGTGCCCAGCCTCCGGTGGCTCGGCTTGTGAAAACGTGTATGCAGCTCAAGGTTCCTATAATACGGGAGGTAATTCTTACCAACCGCAAGGAGATCGAAACCTTTTGAGCTATCGATCTAATAACTACATCGGACCACCAGGGTTTAATCAGTCCCAGAACCAAAATAGTCAAAACAGAAACCAGAACTTTAACCAGAATCAGAACCAGAACCGGATGAACCAAGGTTATAACAACCAAGGGAATTTTAACCCTGGTCAAAACCAGGTTCAACAAAATCAGAACCAAGGGAATTATAACCGAAATCAAGGTCAGAACAATTACCCACAGGGTAATTTTCAACAACAAAACCACTTCCAGGGTAATAACAACCAGCAACATGGGAATTTCCAGAACAATCGAGCTCAAAATTTTCCAAACCAAAATCAAGCCATTGTTCCAACTGGACCATCACATGATGAGTTATTAAAACAGTTTATGAAATCCCAAGAAGAACTGAACAAAATACTGGTTAGTCAAATATCTAATTTGCAGAAGTCTTTAAATGATCGACCCTCGGGCTCAGGTACTACTTTACCTAGCAACACGATCGCTAATCCGAGGGGCGATGTAAAGGCGATCACCACAAGAAGTGGAGTTTCTTATAAAGGACCCACAGCTCTGTTTACCTCTTCTCCTATCCCGGTAGAGGAATGTGAAACTGAGGATACTACGGATACGGTACTTCCTAATAATAACGGAGGTACCAATGACATCCCTCCTCTAGTTATCTCGGTCCCGACTCCCCCTAAAAGAGTTGTGTTTGAAACTACCGAAGGTCCTGTTGAAAATCCAAAAGCCAACCCAAAACCAACAATTCCATATCCCTCACGATTGCAAGATCAGAAGCTCCGTGACAAAGCTAATCATCAGATGGAAAAATTCTTTCAGATTTTCCAAGAACTACACTTCGATATTAGTTTTGCGGATGCTCTTCTTTTAATGCCCAAATTCGCATCGACAATCAAAAACCTGTTGAGCAATAAAGAAAAACTGTTTGAGATGGCACGAACTCCACTCAATGAGAACTGCTCTGCAGTTCTATTGAAACAGATTCCCGAAAAGCTAGGAGACCCCTGGAGATTTCTAATACCATGTATTTTCCCGGGTATGGTTGAATGTTTTGCCTTGGTCGATCCTGGTGCAAGCATCAACTTAATGCCCCACTCAGTTTGGAAAAAGCTCTCTCTTCAGGCACTTAGTTCCACATGCATGACTCTCGAGCTTGCAGACCGTTCAATTTCACGTCCCCTTGGTATTGCCGAGGACGTATTTGTAAGAGTGGGAAAGTTCCATTTTCCGGCAGACTTTGTCGTTGTTGATTTCGATGCAGATCCAAGAGTTCCTCTCATTCTTGGGAGAGGATTCTTAAGAACAGGACGTGCATTAATCGATGTTTTCGATGAGGAAATCACGTTACGAGTTGGCAATGAAGCGATAACGTTCAACCTTGATCAAACCTCGAGATACTCCTCGAATTATGATGCTGAATCGGTCAACCGAATTGATGTCATTGACATTGCATCCGAGGAGTATGCTCAGGAAATCCTTGGATTCGCTGATAGTTCTCCGAGTGGCAATCCCACTACTTCTTCTCATCCCATAATCGCTAATTCTTTTCCTTCCTTCACTCCGTTTGAGGGAAGTGATTTCATCCTTGAGGAATTAGAGGCCTTTCTCAAAAGTGATTCAGTTCCCGAAGGAATTGATAACCAAGAGATTGACCCGGAGAGGGATATACTTCTCCTTGAGAAGTTATTGAACAAAGATCCTTCTCCCATTCCTGTTCTACCTCCACAACTTCATAAGGCGGAAGTCAAATATGTTGAGAAAAATGATGATTTCCCCGAGGTTGAACTTAAGGACCTGCCTCCTCATCTAGAATATGCATTCTTGGAAGGTAACGATAAGTTACCGGTCATTATTGCAAAAGACTTAAAGGATGAGGAGAAAACCGCGCTGCTCAAGGTTTTAAAGTCCCATAAGCAAGCAATTGCTTGGAAGCTCTCAGACATAAAGGGTATTAACTCGGATTTTTGTACATACAAAATCCTAATGGAAGAGGACTTTAAACCTGCCGTGCAGCATCAAAGAAGGGTAAATCCAAAAATCCATGAAGTTATAAAAGCAGAAGTTATCAAACTTCTTGATGCGGGATTGATTTATCCTATATCAGATAGTCCTTGGGTTAGCCCAATATTGTGTTCCAAAAAAGGGTGGTGTTACGGTTATCACAAATGAGGACAACGAGTTGATACCAACTCGTTTGGTTACAGGGTGACGAGTATGTATTGATTACAGAAAGCTTAACGAAGCCACCCGCAAAGACCATTTTCCTCTGCCCTTTATGGATCCGGAGAATGAGTATTATTGTTTCCTCGACGGCTTCTCGGGTTACTTCCAAATTCCCATTGATCCACAGGATCAAGAGAAGACTACCTTCACATGCCCTTACGGGACATTTGCCTATCGCCGCATGCCTTTTAGGTTATGCAATGCTCCGGGCACTTTCCAGAGGTGCATGATGGCTATTTTCCATGACATGATCGGAAAAACCATGGAGGTATTCATGGATGACTTCTCAGTAATCGGGAATTCTTTCGACTCATGCTTCTCCCATTTAGAAAAAATGCTTCAATGTTGTGAAAACACTAATCTTTGTCTAAACTGGGAGAAGAGCCATTTTATGGTTAAAGAGGGCATTATCCTCGGCCATAAAATTTTAAAAAATAGGATTGAGGTCGATAAGGCCAAAATTGATGTTATTGCTAAACTGTCTCATCCCACCACTGTTAAAGGAATAAGGAGTTTCCTCGGCCATGCCGGGTTCTATCGGAGATTCATACAGGATTTTTCCAAAATAGCCCAGCCCATGACTCATCTTCTTGAAAAGGATGCTCCTTTCATATTTTCCCCCGAGTGCATCGAAGCTTTTTCTACTTTAAAGAATAGACTTACCGAAGCACCAATCCTTGTTGCCCCCGACTGGGACTTACCCTTTGAACTTATGTGCGATGCTAGCGATTACGCTATTGGTGCAGTTCTGGAGCAACGCAAAACTAAACATTTCCAGCCAATACACTACGCAAGTAAGACCATGAATGAGGCTCAAACACACTATACCACCACAGAAAAAGAATTATTAGCTGTGGTATATGCCTTTGAAAAATTTCGGTCTTACTTAATCTTAACCAAAAGCGTTGTGTATACGAATCATTCGGCTCTGAAATACCTGTTCACTAAACAGGATGCAAAGCCAAGACTACTCCGTTGGGTCCTGCTCCTTCAGGAATTCGATATTCTCATAAGAGATAAAAAAGGAGCAGAGAACCTTGCAGCTGATCACTTGTCCCGGTTAGAAAATCCTCATCAGGATATTCTCGAGAGAAAAGAAATTAATGAAACTTTTCCTCTGGAGACTCTAAATCTAATCTCTACTCGGGATGATACCACTACCCCATGGTTTGCCGATTTTGCAAATTACCGTGCGGGAAATTTCGTTGCGAAAGGGATGTCGTCCCAACAGAAAAGAAAATTCTTTAAAGATGTAAAACATTACTTCTGGGACGACCCCTACTTGTTCAAAATATGTGCGGATCAAGTCATCCGACGGTGTGTCCATGGCCAAGAAGCCATGGAAATTCTTAAAGCTTGTCATGATGGACCCACGGGGGGACATCATAACCCAAACTACACCGCCAAAAAGGTGTTTGATTCAGGATTCTTTTGGCCCACGATATATAAAGACGCCCATGAACTTATCAAAACTTGTGAGGCTTGCCAGCGTCACGGGAATATTTCCAAAAAGAATGAGATGCCGCAAAACGCCATCCAAGTCTGTGAAATATTTGATATATGGGGCATTGATTTTATGGGGCCATTCCCGTCTTCACGAGGGAATAAATACATACTCGTGGCTGTCGACTATCTGTCAAAATGGGTTGAAGTAAAAGCTTTACCCACCAATGATGCCCGAGTAGTCGTTAAATTTTTAAAGTCTCTCTTTGCCAGATTTGGGACTCCTCTTGCCATTATCAGTGATCGTGGCACTCACTTCTGCAATGAACAATTTGCAAGAGTGATGCTGAAATATGGTGTAACTCACCGTCTTTCTACAGCATACCACCCCCAAACAAGTGAGCAGGTGGAGGTCTCAAATCGGGGTATTAAGAGAATTCTGGAGAGGACGGTTGGTGAAAACCGTGCCTCTTGGTCGGATAAGCTGGACGATGCATTATGGGCTTTCCGCACTGCTTACAAAACACCCATCGGGTGTAGTCTATATAAGCTAGTGTACGGGAAAGCATGTCATCTTCCGATCGAATTAGAACATAAGGCCTATTAGGCCTTAAAACATGCAAATTTCGACCCTCAGACAGCGGGTGATCACCGTAAAGTTCAACTAAACGAACTAAATGAATTACCTGATCAAGCTTACAAAAATTCTTTAATCTATAAAGAAAAGACTAAGAAGATACATGACTCTAAAATTAAGAACCGCGTTTTCAACGTTGGTGACAGAGTTCTTCTTTTCACAAGATTAAAAATTTTCTCGGGTAAACTAAAAACCCGTTGGTCTGGACCATTTACTATAGCAAAAGTATACCCATATGGAACTGTTGAGTTATTACACCCCGACGGTCCCAATTTCAAAGTAAATGGTCATCGGTTAAAACACTATTTTGGAGGGGACATACAACCAATGGTTGTCCCAGATCTCCAAACTTACCCCATGGACCAATAAATTCGGGGTCGAGTCAAGCTAGCGACTCGGTTAACAAAAACAGTAGCTTCCCCAAGGACAATTTAATTCGGGGTCGAGTCAAGCTAGCGACTCGGTAAACAAAAACAGTAGCTTCCTCATGGGCAATTCAATTCGAGGTCGAGTCAAGCTAGCGACTCGGTAATCAAAAACAGTAGCAATATGGGTTTTCACCCATATTTCTGTCTTCTTACCCCTTTCTACCACCCTAGTGTGGGGGAGATGAACCACATGTTGTACATATGTAAATATTGTTAAAAAAAAAAAGTGCGTTTGTATGTAAATAGACAAAAATAAAAGGTTAATAGTATTTCCTTCTTACGTTCTAAGTCTTGGTGGGACACCAAGTACTTTGAATATTGAGGGCAATATTCAGTTCTAAGTGTGGGGGAGAGTTCTCACGAATTCAAAACACATGTTCCATCAAGAACCCCCATTTGATTAAAATTACCAATTTTTTCACACTCAGAAATGCAAATAGTGGTTATCAATCCACCATGTCTAACCCACAAAAGGATTGGCTAGTACAGGAGCAAACGGCTCTTGGTAAAGACATCTCAAATCCGTTGATGGCTTGCAATTTGCCTAAAATTGTATGGTTCCTCAACTCCCCATATCCCATAAAGCGAATGAGTTGGCTAGCCTGCAAGATTATGGCTTGTGGTAAAGGCCGTAGAAAAACCATAATTGGTAATCAGCTCACCAAGATGTTGACTATTCCATCAAGAGTTGGCTAGTCCAGAAGCAAACGGGTTTTGGTAAAGACAAATCAAATCCGTTGGCAGCTGGTGGTTTGCACAAAATCACACAGTTATCAGAAGTGCCACAGTTCTTACATCTGGCTACTCCAGGAGTGATGGCTTTTGGTAAAGAGTAAAAATCCATTAAAATTTTCTCAAAAGATTGCTAGGGACTAGCAATAGTTTAGTGTGGGGGATTGATGAGTGTCTAAATACTCATCATTTTATACCAATCTGAACTGCCAAAACATACAAAAATACTCAAATATGTATCAAAATACTGAAAATATCTTAGAAGTGTGTTTTATATGTTTCAGATGCAAAATAATCAAAAACAGATGAAAAACGTACAAAGTTTGCATAATTGGCAGTTTCAGTCCCTCAAGTTTCAAAAGTTGTCAAAATTAGTCCCTGGTAAATCAAAACATGAAAAATATCATCAAGGTCCTTAGGGATTCTTAAGTTGTCAAGTTTAGTCCTTTAAAGTTAAAAATTACAAAATGACAACTTTAGTCCCTCAAGTTTCAAAAATGTCAAAATTAATCCTTAAGGTTTTAAAAATGGGAAATTAATAAAATAAACCTTGAACTATTCTTAAATGACAAAATTGGTCCTTATGATAAACATTTTGAGAAATTACATCTTTAGTCCCTTAAAAATCCAAAGTTACATAAATGGTCCCTGGAGTTTCATAAATTACAGAAAAGGTCCTTGGAAATTCAAAAAGAAAAAAATTACATTTATGATCCTTGGTTTATCATATTTGGCAAGTTAAGTCCTTGAATATACTTTGGGATAATTACAATACCAGCCCCATAACTTTGCTCAAATTACAACTTTGGTCCTTGTGTAAAAATAAAACCAACCGGACCCTTTTATTACAAATCCAAAACCAAGCCTAGTCCAAAACACACCTCAGCCCACCCTTCCTTTCCCTAAGCCCAAACAACCCTCGGCCTACACCCTTAATAAATATAAACGGGGGTTTGACCCCGTTTGACTTACCAAAACCGCCAAACCACACACCACTATTCACCCTCCTCCCTCACCACTGTAAACCAGAAACCATGGTGGTTTTCCACCACCTCATCCCCTACTCCCCCTAACCACCTTTCCACCTCACAACCAAACCACATCACCAATTAATGCAATTCCAACCAATTTTCACTCCAAACCATACCTGCTCCCTGTTTTTCTTCCATATCACCTCAACTTGTCCTGAAAACATCTCTTTTGTCCCCTGACACCTCCACATCCTTCCAATAATCTTTAATTGCTCAGCTTTGGCCCCAAGTTAACTTGGAGACTTTTTGGCGCCAAAATGGTTTAAACGGCTAGGATCATGTCAGAGCTATGGAGGGTCAAGATTGAAGTGGGATATGCTCAGAGTCTCACAAGGAACCCTAATGTGAGCTTATAAAAGGAAGAGATGTGCAGACGACCAAGAAATAGTATATTTTAGCTTAATTAATCTCGTTAAAATTGTAATCTGTTATTTCAGTTAATTCTCAAGCTTTTAAGCTTTGTGTTAGTCAATTCAGGTGTAATCTCAACTTTTATGATAATCAATCTCAAGTTTTAATTCAGTTCTCAGTTTATGCAAGATCAAGTTTATTTCAAATTTCTCAATAAGCTATATTGTTGTTATTGTTAGATTATAAGGATTCATAAGCTCATATAAGCTCCTCAGAAAGCTTATGAAAGCTTTTAGAAACCTTTAAAGCAGTTATAATAGAGAAACTCATAAATCATAAAAAATTAAGAAAAATAAAGAAAAAATTAAAAATCATGGTTATGGTGATCATCAAGTAGGACCAAGGTAAATTATGGAAGGCCTTGGGTTAGTGAATCTGTGGAGATTCCATAGGATTGTTCTTGGTTCATTGGTTTAAGCAGGAAAGCATATTGTAAGTCATCAAAAATCTCATATTTGTCTTTTTACTGTAGCTTTGCTTAATTACTGCTTATTCAGCTTTTCTGTGTTTACTTAGTGGTATTTAATAATATTATTGCTTAAAATACATAGCTTGTTCAATAGAAATTGTAGTTTCTTTGAATTCCATTTTGACTGTTAAAATTAGTATACTTGTTAACTTTGGTTAATTGATGTTAAGTTCTGTGTTTCAGTGCTCATTTTAGCTTAATACACAATAATAAGTTGATCTGAATCAGTTGCATAAGCTCTTTAAGCCATTTATATCTTAAATCATAAAACAGTCTAGGTATAAGGTGTGTTTGCATCAAGATAATCCTAGGTGATCCAGTGCTTTATTGTTGTTGTTTCTAGTTTATACAAGTCATCTAGGATAATATTAACTAAGAACAAGCAATAAATCAGACCTAGTTAACCAATAAAGTCAAAATCACTTTGAATCACTCACAGTGACTCACTGTGTGGAAATTAGAGAGTCATAAGTTTCAAATCATTTCACTAGTAGTTGTTCTAGCTTATTTTAGTCTTATTCTAGCTTATTATAACCTAATCAGTGTTTAAATCTAGGTAGAATCTCACAAAAGTCAAACTAGTAGTTAAATTCAACAAAGTCAAAAGTGCAATCTCAGTTTTTCTCAAAAATGGTAGGAATTTTCATGATTTGTGTATTTGGTTCTAGGGTTTGAAATTAATTGGGTAATTAGTCTATCAGTAGAACTTGTGATTTCCATACTTTTCACATTTTTGTGAATTTTTCTTATTAACCTTTTTGCCCCTCAAAGTGGGCTGCAGGGCAACCATCTCCCCTGCACACAGCTTTTGACCCTTTTTCTTTAAACCATAGTGTGCTCTCCTGTGGACCCCACACCCCAATCTTTAGCTTAATTAGTAGATTATTACCTCAGTTTTTCATACCTAGGTTTAGCTTGGCCATTAGCTTATTGTAGCATAGCTGATTTGACCTAGCTTGTGGCCTGTGTCCAAACACCCTACACTGACCACTCAGTGTGTGATCCCTTTTACCAAGCCCCACCTAGAGTTCCCTAATAAGCCATAAGCCCTGCTTATTGGCTTATTTGAAAGCTTGACAGGTGTACTTGAAGGTTCAGGGTTCATTTTGAACCTCCCCTCACTTCTGTGGACCCCACAGAGGTCCATAATACCACCCTCAGGCCTGTTTGGTTGTCAGGATTGTGATAAGTGCTTATTTGGATTCCCTGGCTTATCCAGAGTGCTTATTTATGCTTTTAGTCTTATTTCAAGTTGGTATACATATGTGAGAGCTTATTTAATCATTTAAACAACTTTTCACCAAGTCACAAGTCCTAATAAGTTACCCTGTGCATCAGCAGACCATCAGGCCATACCCACCACTTTGGTGGTTGATTGTGACCACACCAGTGGGTCCCACACTCCAAATCTTGGTTCTTACAACCCCCTCCTACCAGAGTTTAAGATTTGACCATTTGTTTGACCTATACATCAGTGGACCCCACCTAGAATCAACCCTAAACTTTGTCCCATTTCTGTCTCAGAAACTAAGTTTGGAATTGCTTATTGTGGTCTTGTAGCTTATTCTTACTGCTTATTTGGCTAAAACTTGCTCAAACATATCCAAGTAACTTGTATGTATCTGATTTAATCAGTGTGGACCCCACATAACTCCAATTTAGCTTATTTCTTTGTGTGGTCAAACTTAGTCAACTATCTAGGGTAATAAGCACTCTCAGTGCTTATTCTGAGTTTCTAAATTAGTTGTCTTTGTAAAAGTTTCTTATTTTAAGTATTTTAATTGTTTTATAAAAGAAAAACCAGAAAAAGCAAAACTTAGTTATAGTGATAGCTTCAATTTAATATAAATTATCTATTTAATTTTCATTTCAGCTTATTAATAAGCACTTTTACATTTTTATAATTTTCTTAATTTCTTATTACCTTTAAGTAGCAAAAATAATTTTCTTAGATTTTTCCTAAGCAGTTTACTATTTATTAGATTTAAAAGTTTTTTAAATAATTAAATAGGTAATATTAGTAACTAATTAGTTTTATTTAATTTTAATTAATAACAATAGAATTTTATATTTTTCCTAAGTTTTATAAAGTAGTTAAGACTTTTAAAAAATAGTTTCATAATTTCCACTGTCCATTTTCCAATTTTCTTATTTAATTTAATTAAATTAGATTTAAAATAATTAATAGGTAATTAATTAGTGAAATAACCTAAAATATAATTTTTAGAAGTTTTTATAATTTTGTAGGATTCCTGTGATGTTTAAATAGTCTTATAAATTTTATCATAATTTTCTAAGTTAATTTAGTATTATTAGTAATTTAAAATAGTTTAATTAGTTTAATTAAGTTAAATAGTTTTTAATTAATATAAAACTCATAAAAAGACAAAAATATTAATTTTCATTTTTTATACTTTCTTCAAGTTCTTTTTAAGGTTTAGAAAATATTTTTGTTAATTTTTAGTTTAATTTGTAATCCTTGTTATTTCTAGATAATTTTAATTAAGTTTTAAATTAGATTTTAATTAGTTTTATTAATTAAATAATATTTAAATTGTAAAATAATCATTTTCATAATTTCATTTTCATTTTCAATTTTCTTTTAATTTTAAGTTTTAAAAAGTTTCACTTATACCCCTTGTAGTTTGTAACTTATTAAAACCCACTTGTCTCTGTCTGTTATCTGATTTTCTTATTTGTGCTTTTGTGTGTATTTCTGTTATTGTTTATATCATTTCATATTATCCAAATACCAAGTAATCTGTAGTATAATCATTCCCCAATCATTTTTGTTACTGTCCTCAGTACCACTCATTCCTCTAATCGTTCAAAATACAATTTCAATCTCGTTGGGATTTAACGACCCGGGGATTTCCCTATATTTCCACGGTCAATAATAACTTGTACTTTCTCCTAGGTGGGCCTATCAACTGCACCCGGTTGACTGGTTGGTTTAGGAGGAGTCAGTTATTAAACGGGTTTGTTATCGGGTGAATTTGGACAGGAAAAGGGGTTTGTGTGTGATTAAGCTAGGGAATCTACAAGGAAATAGCTTAAATAAGCTATATGAATAAGGCTATAAAATCAGAAAAACCAGAAATGATTAAAACCTAAAACGCGTACGTTTACATTTAACTAAAACGTAAACGTACAAAATAAAACGTGAAAACTGAAATCTGAAAAACCCTAGGGGGTGAAAATGACTTTTTTACAAACTAAAAGATAAAAGAAAATTTCTAGAAAAAGAAAATTAATTTTCACACTAATTAATTATTTAATATTAATTAATTACTAATTATTACTAAATTATTAATATTTAAACAACTTAAATATAATACAATATTAATTAAATACTGAAAAGGTGAAAATAAAATTTCTAAAATTATAAAATAACTAAAAACTAATTTTAAAATTAAAAATAAGTATTTTTGTCTTTTTGTGATTTTTCTATTAATTAATTACTAATTAAACATTAATTACCTAATTAAACTATTTTAAATTAAGAAAAATAGAAAATGAACAGTAAAAATTACAAGAAAAATTCTAAAATTGTATTATATTATATAAAAGCTAGGAAAAATATAAAAATTAGGTCTTGCTTAATAAAAGCTAATTATGCTATTTTAAACTTAATTATTAATAATTAATAAAACTAATATTAATTCTAATAAATACTAAATGATAAAATAAAAATCTGAGAAAATTATTATAAATACTTTAATATAAAAGGAATTTAAGTAAAATATAAAAAAGCTAAGTACTTAATAAAAATATAAAAATGAAAATTAAAATTTAAATAAAATTAAATAGAAACTATCACTTAAAATTAAAATTGTTTTTCTGGAATTTTTCTTTTGGAAACTTGTTTTACACCTAAAAATGGAAACTTTTTGTAAAAACAAACTTTATGGAGTTTAAAAATAAGCTTAGTTCAAGCTTATATATGTGACAGTTGACTTTGGTCAACTGTCAAGGGAAAAAGGTAATGTAGGCAGCTAGGGGGGCCCACAAAGGATGATTCAGGTGTGAATAAGCTAAGTGCACTAAAATAAGCTAGAAAAAGCAAGAAAGTAGCACTGAATAAGCTAAGAAACTGATTAAGCTACTCCAAGTGCCAAACACCCTACTCAGATAAGGGACAAGGTTGAGTGACCAAGCAGCCCTATCTAATGAAGTCTAAACTTGAGAACAAGCCTAGGGACTTGAAGATGAGCTTATTGGCTTCTCAAAAGCCAATAAGCTCATTGTGGGGCTGTTAGGTCACCATTATGTAAACACAAGTATAATAACAATAGAAATGAGATGAGAAAGGAGATTTGGGTGATTATATGAATAAGAGAAATATAAGTGCAAGAGTTTCCTTAAGAAATCAAATAACCAACCAAATTTACAAATGACCTAAGGCTTCTATACATAGGGAAGGAGCTAGGGCAAAACTCCCTCTCCTTCCTTTCATCATTTCGTGGGCTTTGAGGCCCATGGGTTTCATACCTTAAGCCTAGTAAACTTAATACATTTAGTAAATGAAAGTAAATAATAGTTAAGCAACCTAACATTATTACAAATGACCGAGACTTGATAAAATAGTGAAAACTATGATCCCAACAATCTCCCCCTAAGGGTCGGTCATCACGGTTGCTTGACGTCTTCATCTTTGTCGTTGACTTGTGACATGTTAAACTCTAGACGTCTTCAAAAATGGTTTGAATGATAATGAATGTACTTTGCTCTATGTCTTTGTTCTTTGATGATGATGTAGTGATAGTGTTATGAAGTAATCTTCCGTTTGTCACTCTTGCGTCTGTGGTGGTTGTCCGCCATTCCAACATACTCACACATCTTTGGACTTAGACTTTCACGTACAAGAAGTTCCTTTTCATACATTGAGATCTTTGTCTTTATACTTTGTAGATTCTTCTTATTGGCGTAGAATCTTTCTTGGAACTTTGTGTTGCTAAGATCTTTGGGGGAGCTATCATTTGCTTCAAGATGTATGTATGAGCATGTTGGAATCTACCATCATGGAAGTGAGGTACCTGCGAGTAAACAATTAGCAATAAATAACTGGTACTTACAGATAAGGAATTAGAGCTCATCAACAGCATATTGTGAAGACTCCTTCTAATCCTTATCCAGGCCGTTCCCATATCAGATACTCCCGAAGGAGCTTACGAGACCTACTGAGTAGCTCAATGACTGGGTGAGTCGCTGGGGATCACTCCACGACTGTAGACCGTAAAGGAACCACCGCAAACACTAAGCGTAACCCTTGTGAGGTTACCGAAGTGACCTGCTTTCAGGGCTATTTGATGTTGACCCTGGCAGGATTTTCGTTCAATCATTGAGAAATACTTACGTAATTCTCTCATAAACGTTCTCGGCAGATTGCTAAGATCTGCGAAGGACTCGATAGTTTACAACTGATGCCCATTGATGTAGAACACCAGTTGTAGAAATACTAAGTGTTCCTAAGAGATCTTTGATGTATCTCATGGCTCTAGACTCTATAAGTGCACACCTAGGTTTCCTATGCGGAGACTAGGGAGGGGTCTCCTGCTTCAATATCAACCGTCTCTAAGAGATAGGTCGATAGGTTACGCTGGTTCCCCGTGAGAATGAAACAAGTCCTTTTAAGAGGACTTGAGTGGTTAAGAAGGTTTAGTGCATTGCGTCACTGGGTCCATGACGACTTTGTCTTCAATACCGGTGTTGTCTTTTGCAACAACCAGTAGCATACGTATTGAACCCGGTGTCTGCCCTAAGGTTGAACAAATGGAGGGCTATTTCTTTTCACCCTTTTCTTTACTTTTCTTTTTAATTCTTCAACTCCTTCTTTCCCTTTCATTCTTTTCTCCTTTTTCGTATCATACCTGAGGACTTCTAATTCTAACTATGGGAGATGTCCTTGGGTAGATCCTTCCGGCTCTGGCGGATCATAGGACGGATATTCCTATCTTAATCACCTTATAACTCCGACAGTAGCCAAGAAACCTTTGATAGAAAATCTCTCAAAGTGTTTGTGATAAATAATTTTGGTTAACACTTTGAGAGTTTTGTGTACACTTTTGAAGGGCTCCCCCTGCACATGTGCTCATAAGTATTTAATAAATTTGCACATGCGGGAGGAGCAAGCACTTTTGAATTGATCCACTTTCCGTGAACAAAACCGATTCGAGACACGCTTACATCACTAGTTAGACTAGCTTGAAGTTATTACCCGGCCTGGTCAAGTCCACAGAAAGTTTCTCGAGACGGTACATTTCTACTAAGACATATCCTTTTCGAGACACGCTTACGTGGTTAGTTAAAGAGATACATTGTCAGCTTTTAGGTGACAACTAGCTCTAGTAACTAACTTGATGTTATTACCCGTCGAGGATAAGTCCTTTCGATATTACTAACTTTTATTGTCTCGTCAATTCCTGGGTCAATACTGAGTCTAGCTTGCACATGATACAACTTTTAAGCTTTGACTTCGTATATTTTAATCACTTTTTCATTTTCTCCCCCTAAAAAATAGCATATGAAATGATGTTTTTGACAATCTTTTAGATTAAAATATGCCTTTTGAGTCTTACGGGGAGATTCACCAAGAACTTTTGATTTTGAGCAAAGTATTTTGTTTTGAGAAGTGCTCCCCCTCAACAAGTGATCAGGTCTTATTGAGGTGAAATACTTGTCCTTTTGAGCAGAATTATGAAAATCATAAATGTTTGATAAATTCTACTCAAAAGTAAGAAGCCTTCGCTCCTTATATTTAGGATTGAGGCACTGATGCGTACCTCAGGGTCCTTTCTTTACAAGTTCGGGTTGTGCACTGTTATGCGTACACAAGCCATGATGAAAATAATTCAATCAAATGAAACAATTGATATTAAAAAGAATAACCAAATGTACCAAGTTAATCTTCGTCAGGAAGTGGAGCATCAAAGTCAGTGAACTTGGGTTCTGGTCTTTCCAAGAGTCTGATAGGAAACGATGGTCTGACACCGATATAGCTTTCCAGTCGTCTGATCTGTTCCCGTCGAAATAACCTTTCTTCAATCTTTAAGACAAAGTTACGAACTTGTCTTCTTGTGCTGGATTTCCATCTAGGTTGTTCCCCCTTAGCTGTCTTTCGGCGATCATCATTCAACCTTTTGACAAGCTCATCACGAACAGATTTGAGTGTAACATCACAAAATTTGTGTACCTCATCGAACCTCATGAAACTTTGTAGCTTTTTGCTGTTGATGTAGGTGAAACCAAAAGGATCTTGGTTGAGAGTAAACTGTGACGTTTGATAGATTCCATCTAATGTGAATTGCGGCTTTGTCAAATTGATCTTCTGTTGGTAACTTTCCACTCCAAGCTGAAGATCTTCCACTCTTTCTTGAACTATCAATCGTCGAATGTAAAGAAGTAGTGATGCCATGAAGTTGTACTATACATCTCTATCGAATCCACGCATTCTTCCTTGAACCTTTTCGAGATACATGTCTTCGATTTCATTGAGATTAAGGTCTGGAAAGTCTGCTTCGGAGAACTTGTACTTCTTTTCATCTTGTCGTTTAACAACAATTTCACGCATGAATATGTAGTTAAACCGTTGCGGCTCTTGAATCTCCAAGATAGCGATGATCTTAGATTTTTGCTTCACATTTTCCAATGATTTCTCTCCTAATCTGCTGGTATAACCGAGACGACGACGTTCTGGCCAGTGTTGAATTCCGTGTAGAGCATCTCTGTCGTAAGCTACGATGGAGTTGCTGAAAATACGAGTGGTCTCTTCAATGGCAGGAATTTCGTATCTTGCGGCAGGTACTGAGATTGTGAGTGAGGAAGCATATTTCTTCTTGGAAGTTTCTTGGGTGAGTTGGATGTTACGAAGATCTTTGTTGAAGAAGAAGCTGTAAGGTATCTTGGGTTTATCTGGAAATCCTTTCAAGGGTAATGGTTTGGTCCAGTCAGTGAAGTAAGGTTTTTCATGATTTTTGGAACTGAGATCGATATTCACGTCAGGATTTAGCCTGTCAAAGTCGGCAGATATTGCACTAGCTATATTCTGCATATGATATTCGTATTCCACTTTGTTTCCAGATCTTTTCTTGAGGAATTCTTGTGCATCCCTATTGATTCTTTTGAGCTCCGTCTTTATAAGTTTGTTGATCTGAAGATCCTTCATTATGACTTGGGTGAACTGTAGAGTGTTACCAGGAAGGGGTTCTTCTTCTTCGAGAGGAGGTTGAGCTTGAACCATTTCTGTCAACCAGTCATTCTGAGGAGTATCATCATTGTCGAGCCATGAATGACGTCTTTTCTTCTTTGATTTCTTTGATTTAGATGTAGCATCTTTGTCTTTAGATTTGGATGGTGACGATGGTCCAGCATGAGAATCTGGAATAGGTGGAGCACAATAATCGGTGTCAGGTTGACCCTGGTAGTCATCTGTAGGTTCCATGAAAGTTTCTTCCTCTTCAGTTTGACCTTGACCAGCAGCTGAGGGGTGTTGTTGATTTCCAGGAGGAGTGGAGTCCTTTTTTGGTTGTAGAGAAGATGAGGGACCGGTTCCAGACATAGATTTCTTGCCTTTAGAGTTTGGGTCAGGATCGTCATCTTTTCTTGTCCTTTTCAGGGTTCCAACTGCATCTTTGCATGACTCTTTGGATATGTAAGCCACCATAGCATCATAAAGTGCTTTTTCTTTAGCAGTCTGTGTGGTTTTGGAGGAAACATTGTCGAAGAGTTTGGCAAGCATTTCATTGAAGGATAATTCAGGGACGGTTGGAGCAACAGTAGAAGCTTTTGCAGTGTGAAGTGTGAATGGTGTAGTTGACAACATTTTTCTAGTGACACTTCTGATTCTGTGATCCAAGTTGTCCTTGATTGGTTCAAGAAGGTTTGCTACTTCAGGAGTGATCATATCAACTAGATTTTCAGAGAGAAAATCATGTGTGGCAGTCCTGATAAATCCTGTGTAATCAGAGTTCAAGAACTTATCGATCAGCTGCTTTGACTCCTGAAAGTCTTCAACTTGTTTGGTAAGACTAGTAACCATGTTGGTAAGTTTGTTGACTTGCTCCTGAAGATCAACTGGTTGTTTCGGTTCATTGATTGAATGCTGTTTTGATGCGGTTTCTGAAGGTGTGGGAGATGAATGCTCAGGTGATGATTCGGACGATGACTCGTTGTGAGAGTTTGAAGAAGAAGCAGGAGGAGTCGAATCCTTTGGTGGAGAGTCTTGAGGAGGTGGAGGTTTTGCTGAGGAAGTCTGCTGAGAAGATGACTTAAGAAATATGTTGGTGTCGAACGCATTCTTCTCTTCGTTTTCTTTTCTACGACGTTCCTCTGCTTCTCGTGCAAGAAACTCTGGAGTAATGAGGTATTCATGTTCCTGATCCGTAGCTATGTTTTCTTGTCCGGCAACATTCTCCTCTACATTAGCAGTCTCTGTCATATTGACATCTCTTGTTTTGTTTGTATCTTTAACAGTGTCATCAGGCTGTGGAGCTGATTCTAACGTTGTGGACACAACGGGAGGAATCATGCTGCTTGTAGCTCCTTCATGTTCCGACTGATCGATAGGTGGTGGAGTTGAAGGTTGAGACATGAGTCGGCTTTCGAGAGTTGCTTTCCTTTGTTCTTTCCGAAGTCGCTTTTCTTCAGCTCGAGTGTCGACAACTATACTCTTCAGTTTACGTTTATCAACCAAAGGTTCAACGATTGGTTCGTCTTCATCTTCATTAGGCTCATTAATAGTGATCCCTTTTCTTTTCCTTGTCTCTTCTTCATAAGTTTCTAGACTTTGTTGTATGGCGATCTCTGTTGCAGGAAATCCTTCATCAGGTGCTCTTACTCTCAGTTCATAATCTGGTTCTTCTTCTTCAGATTCCGTGTCGAACTCGGATTCGGTGTCAGAAGGTGGAGGTGTAGGTTCATCCCGAATAAAGTACTCAGGAGTTGCCTTCTTCTTTGGCTTGGTGGCAGGTTTAGACTTGGATGTTGGTTTAGGTTTGGCAGAAGACTTGGGTTTAACAGATGGTATAGTCTTGGGAGCAGCCTTAGACTTAGTCTGAAGTGAGCCAGTGGTGCTTG
This sequence comes from Artemisia argyi, assembly GCA_030686995.1. NCBI lineage: Eukaryota > Viridiplantae > Streptophyta > Magnoliopsida > Asterales > Asteraceae > Artemisia > Artemisia argyi. The sequence continues at coordinate 549,995 of JARVZY010011032.1, read as the reverse complement.
TAGTACTTCCAGACTTTACACCTCCTTTGCTTCGAGTCTGTATAGTGGCTTCTTCCTATACCCCTTTGTAAGCATTATCATACAGCTTGTAGTTCAGACTTTTCTTGATTTTGTCATCAAGAAGGTATTCGGGAAGCCTCATTCCTTTGATCTTGGTAGAGGAAGTGGTCGTCTTGATGAATGAGGTGGTGAAATCGTCCTCGAAGAGGTGTTTAGGCTCATTAGGATCTGCCATCCTCTTGATGAATTCTGGAGTGTCTTTGCAGAGATGTTCTATGAGAAGCTTGGTGAATCTTGTGAATGGTATCATAGTCTTCACACGATCGGTTTGAATGCTGTAGACTATATCATTCATGATTGGTACTGCAAAGTCAATAGGTGTCAAAGTCACCATTCCCCAAAACGTTTGCAAGTGTTCAAGCCTAGGATGTTCATGACCACTCTTTCTTCCTGATATCGATCTTACAACCAACAGACAGAATGTTCTCCAAGGCTGAGGGATATTCTTGGCATTGAATCGGGAATGTTTGACTAGAGGTACGTTGTCATCAACATCATATCCTAATTGAACAAAGAAGTCAAGAAGGTCCAGTTCAGGCAGTATTGGAGCGAATTCGTTGTCAGCTTGAGGCAGGTGAAGGACTGTACGAAGAACGTCGTGATTAACATTGTAGACTTGGCGATCTAGCGTAACAGTAAAAGACTCATCATCCAAATTTGCCTTAGCCGTAAGCCAGAACTGATGAAGGTAGAACAGAGGAACTGAAGTAGAACAGATGAGCAGATGTTTGCATGGATGTGCAAGCAGAATATCTTTGACAATCATGCACGAGTTCTCAGTAATTCTCAATTTGTCGAAGTCAACTCGTGGATTGTTGTTGCCAATTGTGACATTGTAGTTTTCGGGAGTGATGTCATCCATGGTGAGTAATGGAAGATCTTGTTTAGGGACATTCTCGTTGTGTTCAGCCATGTTAATCTGAAAAGTATAATCATAAACCAAACATCCAGATTTGTTACGTGTTAGCACAGTTTTGAGTTTGGTAATCGATATCTACTTAAGACAATTAAGCACGAATGTTTCATTATGTTATGTGTGAAGTGACATTTGATGCATACTTGAAGAACATTGATCATTTAGAATCACGAAATCAATCATACAATGCAAAGTCTTATATCTAAGCACAATTGATATTCACTATTCATTGTTACATCACATTATACAACAACTAAGAATCACAACAAAGTCACATGTATTCAAAATGACAAGGCCATTATGAGATTTCGAAAAAAATATAAAACATTCTTATCGCAAACATGTTTTAAGAAAGAATCTCAAAAAATGTTACTAAGTATGTTTTTGATAAATATTTTATCGAGAATATGCTTATTTGTAAGATTTTCGAGATCATTCCTTATACATGATTGCGAAAGATTTCATGTTTTCGAAAAAATCAATACTCGATAAAAATTTTCGCAATCATACTATGACCTAGTGTTTTCGAAATCTATGTTCAAAGAGTATTTTCGAAAATAATATTTTCGAAAAAAAAACTGAGTTTTGAACAAAAATTATCGAAATCATGAGTCAGAGAATAATTTCGAAAAGTTTCACTAAGATTGCGAAAAAATTGAGTTCTCGAAAAAATTCTTATACAAGAATCATTCGAATTTGAAGTCTATCGTACGTTTCTTTTGCGATAATATGATCCAATGATTCAGGCCTGTCATAAAGATTGATAAACACCAATTAGACATAACCAATATGCACGTTATCTAAGATCTCAATAATTATCAAGAACAAGTTCTCGATAATATTTCAAATTTGAGTCTAATGAGTATCAATGGTTCTAGCATATCACAAACACATGTAAAAAGCACATTATGACAACATACAACACATTTAGACTCAGATAGATAGAAATTTACTATGAACGAGGCATACAAGTTTATCGAGAACCAAGCACCAATGGTGTAGATCAACAAAATCAATCTAACATGTATACTTGTGACCATAGAAACATATCCCATCAATAATACAAAGCAAACAAACACAGAATCAAAATATCTCAAATCGAACCAAAACCCTAGATTTCTAAATTGATATAAACATGAAGGAAAGCATGATAAAGAGATGTGGTTAGGTTAGAAACAAGTATTATAACAAAACCCAATCAAGAATCAAACTCCTAAGCATGATTATAGCCTTTTTCGAAATCGCAAAACCCTATTTCTCGAAATCGGTTTTCCAAGAAATTTAGCTGTTGGATTTACAATTAAACAAAAACCTATGTTTGTAATACCCTAAAGATCACTAAGGAACATACAGATTGAAGATCACAAGCACGGATTACTCTAATGAATTGTAGCCGTAGGTTTCAATTATGGAGGGTTTAAGGTTGTCTGATTTTCGAAAAAATGAAAAATGGGTGTTTGTTTTGGTTATATTGAAAGATCTTATGATTAATGACACTTTTTACCCCTTAACTTTTGATATTACATGGTGATTCCTAAAGTTAAATGACAAATGAGTGAAAAACAAAGATATACTCCTAACCGCCATTGTAAGTGAAACCTTAACCGAGATGAGACAAGGGAATGAGCTTTATACTTCCACATTATCCGAAGAACCGCATCATATAGAAAATATGCAAGTATATCAATTTGAGAAAAAATGTGAAGCATTTTGAGCTTATCTCCCCCTCAACATTTGTAAAAAAATTTAGAAAAAAAAATGACACGATGTTGAAGAGAAGTGATATACTTGCTTTTTTTTTCTTTTTCTTTTTCTTTTTTTTTTTTTTTTTTTTTTTTTTTTTTTTTTTTAAGTGCAAGAAAAAATGAAAAATCTTTTTGTGTTTTGATTGGTTTATATTGAAGAAAAATATTAACAAAGATAGTTTTGATGTTTGACGATCAATTGTGTTTTAAAAACTTTTCCAGATCCTCTGGAGTCAAACATCGCATACCAATTTGGTGAACTAGACTAGCAAACCTTGATGGTGCTAAGGATTTGGTAAGTAAGTCCGCCAATTGGTACTCAGTCCCAACAAAATAAAGTTCAACGGTACCTTTTTCCACATGCTCTCTGATGAAGTGATATCGGAGATCGATGTGTTTGGATTTGCAATGATGTACTGTGTTGCAGGAGATAGCAATTGCACTTTTGGAATCACAGTAGATAGGAATCTTGTTGAATAGGTAGCCATAATCCTTAAGTTGTGATCTCATCCAGATGACTTGAGCACAACAAGCGGACATGGCTACATATTCAGATTCTGTTGACGAGAGTGATGTGCAGTCCTGCTTCTTTTATTGCCATGACACAAGTTTATCTCCGAGAAATTGTAATCCACCAGATGTACTTTTGCGTGTGTCTAAACATCCTGCATGGTCAGCATCTGAAAAAGCAATTAGTTCAAAACCAGAATCCTTCGGATACCAGATTCCCAAGTTAATGGTTCCCTTTATGTATCGAAGGATTCTTTTGACCTCGCTGAGGTGTTTTTCAGTTGGTTTGGACTGATAACGAGAGCACATATAGACAGCAAATACTATATCAGGTCTACTAGCTGTGAGATACATGAGTGACCCAATCATACTGCGGTATTTGGTAGGGTCAACAGGAGTCCCATGTAAATCAACATCTAGTTATGTGGTATAGCCCATTGGTGTATTATAAGTATCACAACTCATCATTCCATGTTTCTTTAATATTTCAAGAGCATATTTTGACTGATTTATAAAAATTACACGGGGTGATTGATGAACTTGTAGTCCTAGAAAGAACGAAAGTTCACCCATCATGGACATTTCAAAATTATCTTTCATTAATTTTGCAAAATCATTAGAGTAACTTCTTTTTGTTGAGGCAAAAATAATGTCATCGACATATATTTGAACAACAAGTAAGTCCTCCTCGTAGGTTTTTGTAAATAGTGTTGGATCCACCGATCCTTTAGAAAATTTATTGGCCAGCAAGAAAGTGGACAGTTTGTCATACCATGCCCGGGGGGCTTGTTTCAGTCTGTAGAGTGCCTTTTTGAGTCGGTAAACGTGATTAGGACGCTCAGGATCAACGAAGCCGTCTGGTTGGCTCACATACACTTCTTCACGGAGTTCTCTATTAAGAAATGCAGTTTTCACATCCATTTGGTAAACAACTATGTTCCTGTGTGCAGCATAGGCCAAGAAGATCCGAACAGCTTCATGTCTAGCCACTGGAGCAAAGGATTCAGCAAAATCAAGTCCTTCTAGTTGGGAGTATCCTTTTGCTACCAGACGTGATTTGTTACGTATGACTGTTCCTTCTGCATCAAGCTTATTCTTCCAGATCCATTTTAACCCGATGACAAAGACTCCGTTAGGTCTTTCAACTAATTCCCAGACTTCTAATCTTATGAATTGCTGAAATTCCTCTTGCATAGATTCAATCCAGTTGTCATAAGTCATTGCTTCTTTAATGTTCTTTGGTTCTTCGTGACAAACTGTGAGTGCATAGATACAAGTTTCTCCATCAGTGTGAAGTCGTTGTCTTGTCATTACAGGTGCATCTGGATGGCCAATAATATGAACTAGTGGATGGTCTCGAGTCCATTTGTGTGTTGAAGGGTGTAGTTGATAAGTATCTCACATGTTAGCAGGATCCAAATTGCGTGTTGATGACTCAGCTATATCAGGAACTGTAGGAGCTGGTGCAAACGGGTTAAAGAACGCATCAGGATCATGCTCTGCGGGTTGTGGAACTGATTGTGGTGTTGGATCTTCAGCTGGATGGTGGGAAGTAAAACCAGTTTGTTCTGCTATAGATGGTGATACAATTGGAGGACCGTCTCCCGCAACACTTGTAGTTGTTTGTTGAGGTGAGTCTGGTACTAGAATGTTATCAGGTTGAGCAGCGGAAGTTGGTGAGACCTCAGTAGGACGGTATTCAATTGTGTCATCAAATAGTGGAGCAAACAAGGTTTCTAATTCTTTGCGGTTGAGTGGCAATGGTTCAGCCGAAGATTCCGGAGAGTTAAGACGGTTGAATTCGGGTCCTAAGCTGTGTTGCTCAGAAGCCATCTGTGTGAGTTCATCAAAATTAGCGTGAATAGTTTCTTGAATTTCTCTTGTACGACGATTCCATATCCGAAAACCTTTGGAATTTTCACAGTATCCAACGAACACTCCGATGTCAGCCTTTGCTTTAAGTTTACCTAAATCATCACGATCATTTTTCGGATAACAAAGTGCTCCAAATACATGAAAGTAATCGATGTTCGGTTTCCTTTTGTGAACAATTTGATAAGGTGTTTTGCGATGGCGTTTTGTGATCATGCAACGGTTTTGGGTATAACATGCAGTTGAAACAGCTTTCGCCTACAAGTAATCTGGTAATTGAGCATTAATCAACATAGTTCTAGCAGCTTCCACTAACGTCCTGTTGCGTCTTTCAACAACTCCATTCTGTTTTGGGCTTCTAGGAATAGATGTTTGATGTTCAATTCCCACTTTCTCAAAATATGACCTAAGTGTCTGATTCTTGAATTCAGTTCCATTGTCAGTTCTGACCATTCGAACCGTGTTGCGTAACTGAACTTGAATTTTTGTGAGAAAGGTAATGATCATGGAAGGAGCCTGATCTTTACTTCGTAAGAAGTAAACCCAAGTCCATCTTGAATAATCATCCACAATTACAAGAATGTAGCGTTTACCGTTGATACTTTGAACACGCATCGGTCCACACAAATCCATGTGTAGCAATTGTAAAACATGATTCGTACTGTGCTCAGGTTTTGAAGGAAAATGAGCCCGGGTACTTTTTCCTTGTTCACAGGTAGAACATAAGTGATCTTTGGTAAAACGGAATCTTGGAAATCCATCAACAAGTTTGTAACGAGCAAGGTCAGTCATTGTTTTGAAATTCAAGTGCGAAAGACGTTTGTGCCATAACCAAGATTTAGTTGATTCTGCTTTGGAGAGAAGACATATCGGAGATGTTGCAATCATATCTGACATTGATATTGTATAAATATTGGAGCCACGTGAGCCAGACATTAGATCGTTTCCTTGTAAGTCACGAACAAAGCAAGTTTTCTCACGAAATGCAACTTCTAGATCCCCATCGCAGAATTGACCAACAGAGAAAAGGTTGTGTCCAAGGCCTTCCACATAATATACACGACTGATTTCAATGTTCCCGCTGATATAGTCACCATATCCCATGATTAGAGCGTAATGATCATTCCCGAATTTGACAGTACCAATAAACTTTGAGACAAAGTTGTGTAACAGTTTGAGATTGCCTGTCATATGTCGGGTGCATCCGCTATCAACAATCCAGAGAACGATCTGTACTACCTGCATCACAAGAAGAAGATACAGATGGAACAGAAGTAAGGGTGGAACCCAAAGACAGTGCGGGTTCCTGTTGGTTAGAAACACATGTATTCAACAATTTAGGAATCCATTTAAAGTCTGGTTTGTATTGTAACCAACGTTGCCAGTTCCAACTAGTTTTTGCTTTCATAATGTTAAATGCACTAGTAGTTGGCTCATTCCTAGATTTGTTCTCGGCACCTATGGGGGTAACTACAACTTCATTAGAAACCGTAGAAGACGGCTTTCCGAAATTAGACTTAGAGGCAGTAGTGGGCCTAGAAGGAATGCGTGTCCTACATTTCTTATGACGATTGAGAAGAGAATTAGCTAGACATTTTGTATGATCACCAGATGATACGCTTTTACGACAAAACACACAAGATGCATTAATATTCAAAACATTCAAAGGTTCATCATTCGTTACATTTAGATTTTGATTACAATTTGCCAGATTAGAATCTAAATCTGATGCAACATGAGTTTTATTCAAATTCCTAAGTTGATCTTCTACTTCTTGAGCTTCTAGTTGTCCTCTTTTACGTTGCAAGATCCTATTCTTCTTTTTACTTTTTCGCTTGGGTCTGCTAACGCTATTAGTGGAGACTAGTCCTGTAGAAGTGGAGTTATCAACATTAGTGTTTTGAATGACATTTTCTTTAGCAGTTTTGTTTAATTGATACATTCCTGGTGCTATCACCGTGGTGTCAACCATCTTTCCCTTTTGAATTAGCTTAATTTTCTCTTTCAAATCAATGATGATGTGATTTTTATCCTGGATTTCAGACTCAAGTAAACCATTGCAATATTTGATGTCATCGCGGTTTTGTTGCCATTCGGCGTTTTCAATTTTTAAATCCGCAATTTCTTTCTCGTATCGGAGACACAGACTTTTTAAAGACTCGTTGTTTTTGCAAATCTGACAAGAGTTTGAAACATTTTGACTTTGAAGCTTCAATTCCATTTCAAGACTTTGAGCTTGACACCATTCAAGCCTTTGTTTAAGTTGACAAATTTCTTTTGAAAATTGTTTTGTCACATCATCATTTTTAATTCTCAGCTTATCATTTTCCAGATTGAGTGTCTCAATTTCCCCATTCAACAAGTTATTATCAACACAAAGATCATCCATAAGCATAGAAGTACCAGATTTATAGAGATCATTCATGATAACAAACAAAATATCAGCATTGAGAACTTGTTCCAAGAGTCGATCAGCATCATTTTTTAAAACTCTATTTCTTTGCTTTTGAACCAAAATCTCATTTTCAGTTGAGTTGAAAACGTTTATCATATTTTTGACCTCGTTTTGAAGTTCCTGATCCCAACGTGTAGCACAAAGACGGAGGTGTTTGACAATTGGCAGCATTTGTTTTTGAAAAATATCTCTCTTTTCTCGCTCGTAAGCGGATTGAAAAGTTTCAACTTTTATTTCAGAATTGCGTGCAATTGTTTCCTCCAAAATTTCGATGTCTTCCATAAAAGTTTTGTAATAGTTTAAGACATGACAACTTTTTGGTAAAGGTGTAAGTTCACCGGATGATGGTAAAGGACCATTTATTTGTGCTACAGTTTGGACAGGGGCCGCATTAGAGGATGAAACATATGACTCTTCGACAAACCATGATTTCTCAGGTAATTCCTTTTGAGTAACAAAAGACTTAGAAAGAGGTGGAGCTTTTGAATAGTCATATGGTGTCCAATATTGAACATAACTCATTTTTGATCGACTCTCGTCTTCAAGTTCTTCTTCTTCCTCAGTATCAAAAACAACAGCACGCACAATCGTATTATCAAGCAAATGGTCCATACTGTAAATTTTAGGAATTTCTTTGAATGCCGTGTGAAGAAACATTGAATTGTAATCGCCAAGTGCAAATCCTTTATCGGGTCTCGGTTTTAAAGTAAATTTCTGAATTGTTGTGACAGAGTTCCCGTGTTTGTAAACAATGTTACGAAATTCTTTGAGTTGTTTTTCAAGATCAACAATATCACCGAGTAAGTCATCTATATACTTCCTTTTTCGTATTTTATGTTCACAAAAATCCTTTTTACAACTTGACAATTCTGTTTCTGTTTTTGAAAGTACTGTTTGAAGACGTTCAACTTGCATTTTCAATTCACACTTTTCACTTTCGAGTTTCGAAATCAACTTTCCGTTTGACTCAATTAAATCTTGCATTTTACGTTGAAGATCTTGTTCTTTGTTGTAAGAATCTTGAAAAGCTTTTTCAAAACTTTTTGCATTTTTAATCTTGTCTTCCGGATTTGAAAGCTGAATTTTATAACACTCAATATCTCTAGCAAGTGACGCATTTTCTCTTTTAAAACTTTGTTTTTCTCGTTGCATTTTATTATTTGCAATTGTTGTGCATCCAGTTGTTTAGATAACAATATTAGGTCAGGGTCTGGATCAAATGATGGTTCATGTTGTTCTATATGATCATGTTTATCATTCTCAATAGGATCATCAAATGAAACAACTGTGTCATCATCAAATATGACAACTGTGCTTATTTGTTCATCTGTTTGAGAAGATGAAGATGATGTAGATGGAACAACTTGCGCCATATCTGATTCAGAAGCAGAGGGTGAAGCTATTTCATGTATTAGGCATGCTTTTTGGTCATGTACCTGAGACAAGCCGTTAGTGTCATACACTGGACCTGAATCATTAAATTGAAGTTCCTGCATGTTGGCCATAAGCATCACAGCTGCATTGGCTTCCAGATCTTCCATGTCATCATCATTGTACACATTTTCCATGAAGTTGTTATCTTGTTCAGGGAAATGTCCATCTTTTTCATCTTGAAGAGCCATGAGTAATGCCTGCTTGTGAAACTTACTACCCCGAGTTCTCGGTTTGGGACATGCTGTCGCTATATGACCTTGTTCATTACAGTTATAGCACCACACTGCATTCCCTGAGTTGGAGTTCCTAGTTGCAACTGGTTCAGACCTTTGCTGAGAAGACCCTGAGTCGTTCCTGAACCCCGCATTGTTACTAAACCTCTGACTATTCCCAAAGTTTCCAGAAGAACTTCCTGAACCAGATCGACCATAGCTACGATTCTGAATTTCCACTCTTCCATCATTGACAACAGCTTCATTCCTTGTGTTAGAAGATGAACGTTGACGGTTGTTTGTTTTGTTGGAGAATTTGCTAAAAGCACGAGCAATAAGAGCAAGTCCCTGATTCAACGTGTTAAAGTCATCATCGTCATCATCATTGGAATTTGAGTAATATACTGCATCATTGTTGTTTAATGGAACAAGTTGAGTAGAAGCATTCTGTGGAGATGAATCATAAGGGACCATTTGGTTCGAGGTGGAAGACTGTGGATAACTGAAGTAGTTCTGCTCTTGAACATATGCATGATTTGACATTGGTGGTGGAGCATAGGGAGATTGAGCTACGAGAGCCAAAGAATTTGGTGTTGGTGTTGGTGTGTATCCTCCTCGTAGAGCTCGATCTTTTTCCACTTCAGGTTCATGGTGTTTCAGAAAATCATACAACAGACCATATGGAGCATCATGAAGATTTTTGGTTTGACGAACAAATGTCACATATTTATGCCAATCTGGACCAAGACTACCGACGAATTTGGAGTTTACTGCTATCCTCGGTACTGTGATTTTGTGACATTCCAGATCATTGACCACATTTGTGAAACGATGATAGTAGGATTCAAGTGACTCTCCTGGTTCAATTGTGATGTCTGTGTATTCCATGTAGAGTTTGGATTCCATATCATCTTTGTTCAATTGAGTGCCTTCCATAAGGAGATGAACATGTTCCCACATAGCTTTAGCTGTTTTCAGAGCATCGACACTTCGATAAATTGGATTAGGTATTCCTTGAAGTATATAAGCCATTGCGTACTCATCAGCTTCACGATATAATTTCTGTTCTTCTGTGAGTGCAGATTCTGGAAGAGGTCTATCACCAGGAGGACGTGGAGGATCAGCATTTGGATCACCAATTTCAAATCTTGTTGGCCACTCAAATGGTCCTTCAAGTATCACTTGTTTCAAGAATTTTCCATGAGGTTTCTTAAGTTCAAGAAATCGTAAGAATCGACTTGACCACTGAACATAGTTCCCAGGTTTAAGCATTGGAGGTGTTTCAAGTGATCCTGCCTCATGTCTGGATTGTTGAGTTGTAATAACTTCACACATTCTGTCAAACCAGTGAGGTTGTTTGGAGGAAAACTGAGTGTTTTGTTGTGGCATTTGATATGGTTGTTGTTGAGGAATGATTTGATGTTGTTGCATCATTAGGTAATGATGTAGTGGATTAAACGGTTGTTTTTGAACGTGTGATTGTGAAGGTTGTTGATACAGTTGTTGCTGATGGTATTGTTGTTGCTGATACTGCTGATGTTGCTGTTGCTGAGAATGAGGGAAGTAGTAATTAGGTGGTTGAGACATTTTAGAACACTTGTGTAGAAATGGATCTTGTAGAAGGTATAGATTTAGCCAAATCTCGAAAAACTTTGCTCAACTTCGGATTGCGAAACTATGCACAACAGTGATTGCGAAAATTTGGAATTGCGAAATTTGGGATTTCGAAAATATTGGGATTGCGAAACAAGTCAGGTTCTCGAAACTTCAGTGATTTCGATACTTAAGAAATTATCGAAAACTGAGTGATGGTTGTGAGATTTCGAAACTTATACAAGTTTGTGAAAAAAAATTGTGATTTCCAAAAAAAAATTAATGTTTTTCGAAAACACAAGGTCACGAGCACTTTTTTGAAATTATCCAAGTTCGAAAGTAAACCAAATGTCGAAGTACTTTTCTTTCTTATACAAGAGAGAAGAGACTGAGTACACGATCCGTAAGTCGATTTGAAGCACCTTCTTGTGATTTCGAAACTTGGTCAAATGGAGGATTTCGAAAATTTGGCAGATTTTGTTTTTCAAAGAAAGCAATCCAAAAACTCGTTTTTATTTCAAGATTCTTGTACTTTTATGTGTAAAATGAAGAGATCTTTAAGAAAGTTGAAAACTTTAAGAACTTTTCCAAAATTTTTAAAATTGCGAAAACAAGTACAATAAACCCTAATCGAATTTTTTTGAGAAAAAATTGATACTTTTTTGTTTGTTTTGATTTGTAGCACAAGTTTGTAAGCCAATATGTGATAAAAACCAAGAAACAAGCAAGAAAGTACAAAAATTTGAACAAAAATCGATTATAAAACAAGTTTAAGAAACAAAAATCAATGAAAAACCAAAACTACACCTTCATATGGCGAATGATACCACTTGTTAGGTCACCATTATGTAAACACAAGTATAATAACAATAGAAATGAGATGAGAAAGGAGATTTGGGTGATTATATGAATAAGAGAAATATAAGTGCAAGAGTTTCCTTAAGAAATCAAATAACCAACCAAGTTTACAAATGACCTAAGGCTTCTATATATAGGGAAGGAGCTAGGGCAACACTCCCTCTCCTTCCTTTCATCATTTCGTGGGCTTTGAGGCCCATGGGTTTCATACCTTAAGCCTAGTAAACTTAATACATTTAGTAAATGAAAGTAAATAATAGTTAAGCAACTTAACATTATTACAAATGACCGAGACTTGATAAAATAGTGAAAACTATGATCCCAACAGGGGCCCACTAAGTAGGCCAGTGGAATGCATGGAAGTTGGGGTGTTGGACTGGGTTCTGTGTAGCAGGGCATATCTGAAAAAGTTCATTAACATTTCTCCTGAAGTGTTAAAAACACCAAACAAATCATAAACAACAAAACAAACTGTGAAGTTAAATTACTTTGTTATCTTTAAGATTACAACCTATACAGTTGGTTTAAGGTAAGTTCTGACATTAAATTGCGAACTGAAGAGGGATCCATTTATTTCCTCCCGCCAATCTGCGAGTAATCTTAAAGGGACGATTTCGGTTAACGAATTAGTTCCAAAAATATTGTCCAAGTTTTTCACCCATACACGAAAAGCCAAAAACATTTTACTGTGAATATAATTACATAAAAGGTTACCACCGAAAACCAAGGCAGAACACCTACCAACTGGGGGTGTGAACATAATAAGTTCCCAAACTTAAGATTTAAAACTTACCATTGTATCCTTGTGAATAGTGTTCCTTTTTTAAAGGAGCTGTTCATTTGTGATTATTGGATTCAAGTTCACTGTCGTTTTGCCTCTGTCTTGTTTTGATTGATACTGTTTTTAGTGCATGCGCACTCGTTCACAATCACGACGTAATCGTCATAAAAACGTAACCGAGTTACGTACTGTTGAAGAAGAACACATATTAAAAATGAACGACGAGCCCCCATTCCCTCCCAAGGAGGAACCAGTTCCTGACACCCGAACAATGGAGGAACTGTGTCAACCTACCATGCAAGGGAAGGGTGGACCCATTGCACCACTCACTATTGGAGCCACGGATTTTGGATTAAAACACCACACGATACAACAAATCCAGAATACGTGCCAGTTCCATGGATTGCCGGGTGACGATGCTAACAAGCATCTCGACAAATTTTTAACTGTCACCCAGAGCATGAAACAAAATGGCGTCACCGACGACGGCCTACGTTTGTACCTTTTTCCCTATTCCCTCACTCATCATGCGACTTCATGGTTCGATCGACTTCCAAAGAATTCGATCCACACTTTTGATGAGATGATCACTAAATTTCTGGCCAAATACTTTCCACCATCTATGGTCACAAAGCTTAGGAATGATATCAGCAACTTCAGACAGCTTCCCGAAGAGTCCTTATTTGAGGCATGGGAATGTTACAAACTTGCTATTGATCGGTGTCCCAATCATAACATGCTTCTTGTCACCATTATCGATACCTTTTATAATGGTTTGACACTCCGTCATCGTGACACCATCAATGCTGCTGCTGGGGGCACCTTTATGAAAAGAACCCCTGAAGAGTGCTATGACTTAATCGAAAACATGACTGCCCATCATAATTTTTGGGACTCCTCTGCTGAGAGGAACGACTCATTTAAGTCTGTCACTCCGGCAAGCAATGAAATATCCATCCTAGCTAAAAAGCTGGATGATTTGTCTACAGCAGTTTTGCGTATCCATCAGACAAATCATAATCAGGTCAAAGCTGTTAACCCAAGTTGTGAAACTTGCGGTGGTCCACATTCCTACACAGAGTGCCCAGCCTCCGGTGGCTCGACTCGTGAAAACGTGTATGCAGCTCAAGGTTCCTATAATACGGGAGGTAATTCTTCCCAACCGCAAGGAGATCGAAACCTTTTGAGCTACCGATCTAATAACTACATCGGACCACCAGGGTTTAATCAGTCCCAGAACCAAAATAGTCAAAACAGAAACCAGAACTTTAACCAGAATCAGAACCAGAACCGGATGAACCAAGGTTATAACAACCAAGGGAATTTTAACCCTGGTCAAAACCAGGTTCAACAAAATCAGAACCAAGGGAATTATAACCGAAATCAAGGTCAGAACAATTACCTACAGGGTAATTTTCAACAACAAAACCACTTCCAGGGTAATAACAACCAGCAACATGGGAATTTCCAGAACAATCGAGCTCAAAAATTTCCAAACCAAAATCAAGCCATTGTTCCAACTGGACCATCACATGATGAGTTATTAAAACAGTTTATGAAATCCCAAGAAGAACTGAAGAAAATGCTGGTTAGTCAAATATCTAATTTGCAGAAGTCTTTAAATGATCGACCCTCGGGCTCAGGTACTACTTTACCTAGCAACACGATCGCTAATCCGAGGGGCGATGTAAAGGCGATCACCACAAGAAGTGGAGTTTCTTATAAAGGACCCACAGCTCCGTCTACCTCTTCTCCTATCCCGGTAGAGGAATGTGAAACTGAGGATACTACGGATACGATACTTCCTAATAATAACGGAGGTACCAATGACATCCCTCCTCTAGTTATCCCGGTCCCGACTCCCCCTAAAAGAGTCGTGTTTGAAACTACCGAAGGTCCTGTTGAAAATCCAAAAGCCAACACAAAACCAACAATTCCATATCCCTTACGATTGCAAGATCAGAAGCTCCGTGACAAAGCTAATCATCAGATGGAAAAATTCTTTCAGATTTTCCAAGAACTACACTTCGATATTAGTTTTGCGGATGCTCTTCTTTTAATGCCCAAATTCGCATCGACAATCAAAAACCTGTTGAGCAATAAAGAAAAACTGTTTGAGATGGCACGAACTCCACTCAATGAGAACTGCTCTGCAGTTCTATTGAAACAGCTTCCCGAAAAGCTAGGAGACCCCGGGAGATTTCTAATACCATGTATTTTCCCGGGTATGGTTGAATGTTTTGCCTTGGCCGATCCTGGTGCAAGCATCAACTTAATGCCCCACTCAGTTTGGAAAAAGCTCTCTCTTCAGGTACTTAGTTCCACATGCATGACTCTCGAGCTTGCAGACCGTTCAATTTCACGTCCCCTTGGTATTGCCGAGGACGTATTTGTAAGAGTGGGAAAGTTCCATTTTCTGGCAGACTTTGTCGTTGTTGATTTCGATGCAGATCCAAGAGTTCCTCTCATTCTTGGGAGAGGATTCTTAAGAACAGGACGTGCATTAATCGATGTTTTCGATGAGGAAATCACGTTACGAGTTGGCAATGAAGCGATAACGTTCAACCTTGATCAAACCTCGAGATACTCCTCGAATTATGATGCTGAATCGGTCAACCGAATTGATGTCATTGACATTGCATCCGAGGAGTATGCTCAGGAAATCCTTGGATTCGCTGATAGTTCTCCGAGTGGCAATCCCACTACTTCTTCTCATCCCATAATCGCTAATTCTTTTCCTTCCTTCACTCCGTTTGATGGAAGTGATTTCGTCCTTGAGGAATTAGAGGCCTTTCTCAAAAGTGATTCAGTTCCCGAAGGAATTGATAACCAAGAGATTGACCCGGAGAGGGATATACTTCTCCTTGAGAAGTTATTGAACAAAGATCCTTCTCCCATTCCTGTTCTACCTCCACAAATTCATAAGGCGAAAGTCAAATATGTTGAGAAAAATGATGATTTCCCCGAGGTCGAACTTAAGGACCTGCCTCCTCATCTAGAATATGCATTCTTAGAAGGTAACGATAAGTTACCAGTCATTATTGCAAAAGACTTAAAGGATGAGGAGAAAACCGCGCTGCTCAAGGTTTTAAAGTCCCACAAGCAAGCAATTGCTTGGAAGCTCTCAGACATAAAGGGTATTAACCCGGATTTTTGTACACACAAAATCCTAATGGAAGAGGACTTTAAACCTGCCGTGCAACATCAAAAAAGGGTAAATCCAAAAATCCACGAAGTTATAAAAGCAGATGTTATCAAACTTCTTGATGCGGGATTGATTTACCCTATATCAGATAGTCCTTGGGTTAGCCCAATACATTGTGTTCCAAAAAAGGGTGGTATTACGGTTATCACAAATGAGGACAACGAGTTGATACCAACTCTTTTGGTTACAGGGTGGCGAGTATGTATTGATTACAGAAAGCTTAACGAAGCCACCCGCAAAGACCATTTTCCTCTGCCCTTTATGGATCAAATGCTCGAAAAACTAGCGGGGAATGAGTATTATTGTTTCCTCAACGGCTTCTCGGGTTACTTCCAAATTCCCATTGATCCACAGGATCAAGAGAAGACTACCTTCACATGCCCTTACGGGACATTTGCCTATCACCGCATGCCTTTTGGGTTATGCAATGCTCCGGGCACTTTCCAGAGGTGCATGATGGCTATTTTCCATGACATGATCGGAAAAACCATGGAGGTATTCATGGATGACTTCTCAGTCATCGGGAATTCTTTCGACTCATGCCTCTCCCATTTAGAAAAAATACTTCAACGTTGTGAAAACACTAATCTTTGTCTAAACTGGGAGAAGAGCCATTTTATGGTTAAAGAGGGCATTGTCCTCGGCCATAAAATTTTTAAAAATGGGATTGAGGTCGATAAGGCCAAAATTGATGTTATTGCTAAACTGCCTCATCCCACCACTGTTAAAGGAATAAGGAGTTTCCTCGGCCATGCCGGGTTCTATCGGAGATTCATACAGGATTTTTCCAAAATAGCCCGGCCCATGCCTCATCTTCTTGAAAAGGATGCTCCTTTCATATTTTCCCCCGAGTGCATCGAAGCTTTTTCTACTTTAAAGAAAAGACTTACCGAAGCACCAATCCTTGTTGCCCCCGACTGGGACTTACCCTTTGAACTTATTTGCGATGCTAGCGATTACGCTATTGGTGCAGTTCTGGGGCAACGCAAAACCAAACATTTCCAGCCAATACACTACGCAAGTAAGACCATGAATGAGGCTCAAACACACTATACCACCACAGAAAAAGAATTATTAGCTGTGGTATATGCCTTTGAAAAATTTTGGTCTAACTTAATCTTATCCAAAAGCGTTTTGTATACAGATCATTCGGCTCTGAAATACCTGTTCACTAAACAGGATGCAAAGCCAAGACTACTCCGTTGGGTCCTGCTCCTTCAGGAATTCGATATTCTCATAAGAGATAAAAAAGGAGCAGAGAACCTTGCAGCTGATCACTTGTCCCGGTTAGAAAATCCTCATCAGGATATTCTCGAGAGAAAAGAAATTAATGAAACTTTTCCTCTGGAGACTCTAAATCTAATCTCTACTCGGGATGATACCACTACCCCATGGTTTGCCGATTTTGCAAATTACCGTGCGGGAAATTTCGTTGCGAAAGGGATGTCGTCCCAACAGAAAAGAAAATTCTTTAAAGATGTAAAACATTACTTCTGGGACGACCCCTACTTGTTCAAAATATGTGCGGATCAAGTCATCTGACGGTGTGTCCATGGCCAAGAAGCCATGGAAATTCTTAAAGCTTGTCATGATGGACCCACGGGGGGACATCATAACCCAAACTACACCGCCAAAAAGGTGTTTGATTCAGGATTCTTTTGGCCCATGATATATAAAGACGCCCATGAACTTATCAAAACTTGTGAGGCTTGCCAGCGTCACAGGAATACTTCCAAAAAGAATGAGATGCCGCAAAACACCATCCAAGTCTATGAAATATTTGATATATGGGGCATTGATTTTATGGGGCCATTCCCGTCTTCACGAGGGAATAAATACATAGTCGTGGCTGTCGACTATCTGTCAAAATGGGTTGAAGTAAAAGCTTTACCCACCAATGATGCCCGAGTAGTCGTTAAATTTTTAAAGTCTCTCTTTGCCAGATTTGGGGCTCCTCGTGCCATTATCAGTGATCGTGGCACTCACTTCTGCAATGAACAATTTGCAAGAGTGATGCTGAAATATGGTGTAACTCACCGTCTTTCTACAGCATACCACCCCCAAACAAGTGGGCAGGTGGAGGTCTCAAATCGGGGTATTAAGAGAATTCTGGAGAGGACGGTTGGTGAAAACCGTGCCTCTTGGTCGGATAAGCTGGACGATGCATTATGGGCTTTCCGCACTGCTTACAAAACACCCATCGGGTGTACTCCATATAAGCTAGTGTACGGGAAAGCATGTCATCTTCCGATCGAATTAGAACATAAGGCCAATTGGGCCTTAAAACATGCAAATTTCGACCTTCAGACAGCGGGTGATCACCGTAAAGTTCAACTAATCGAACTAAATGAATTACATGATCAAGCTTACGAAAATTCTTTAATCTATAAAGAAAAGACTAAGAAGATACATGACTCTAAAATTAAGAACCGCGTTTTCAACGTTGGTGACAAAGTTCTTCTTTTCAATTCAAGATTAAAAATTTTCTCGGGTAAACTAAAAACCCGTTGGTCTGGACCATTTACTATAGCAAAAGTATACCCATATGGAACTGTTGAGTTATTACAACCCGACGGTCCCAATTTCAAAGTAAATGGTCATCGGTTAAAACACTATTTTGGAGGGGACATACAACCAATGGTTGTCCCAGATCTCCAAACTTACCCCATGGACCAATAAATTCGGGGTCGAGTCAAGCTAGCGACTCGGTTAACAAAAACAGTAGCTTCCCCAAGGACAATTTAATTCGGGGTCGAGTCAAGCTAGCGACTCGGTAAACAAAAACAGTAGCTTCCTTATGGACAATTCAATTCGAGGTCGAGTCAAGCTAGCGACTCGGTAATCAAAAACAGTAGCAATATGGGTTTTCACCCATATTTCTGTCTTCTTACCCCTTTCTACCACCCTAGTGTGGGGGAGATGAACCACATGTTGTACATATGTAAATATTGTTAAAAAAAAAAAAAAAAAAAAAAGTGCGTTTGTATGTAAATAGACTAAAATAAAAGGTTAATAGTATTTCCTTTTTACGTTCTAAGTCTTGGTGGGACACCAAGTACTTTGAATATTGAGGGCAATATTCAGTTCTAAGTGTGGGGGAGAGTTCTCACGAATTCAAAACACATGTTCCATCAAGAACCCCCATTTGATCAAAATTACCAATTTTTTCACACTTAGAAATGCAAATAATGGTTATCAATCCACCATGTCTAACCCACAAAAGGATTGGCTAGTCCAGGAGCAATCGGCTCTTGGTAAAGACATCTCAAATCCGTTGATGGCTTGCAATTTGCCCAAAATTGTATGGTTCCTCAACTCCCCATATCCTATAAAGCGAATGAGTTGGCTAGCCCGCAAGATTATGGCTTGTGGTAAAGGCCGTGGAAAAACCATAATTGGTAATCAGCTCACCAAGATGTTGACTATTCCATCAAGAGTTGGCTAGTCCAGAAGCAAACGGCTTTTGGTAAAGACAAATCAAATCCGTTGACAGCTGGTGGTTTGCTCAAAAGCACACGGTTATCAGATGTGCCACAGTTCTTACATCTGGCTACTCCAGGAGTGATGGCTTTTGGTAAAGAGTAAAAATCCATTAAAATTTTCTCAAAAGATTGCTAGGGACTAGCAATAGTTTAGTGTGGGGGATTGATGAGTGTCTAAATACTCATCATTTTATACCAATCTGAACTGCCAAAACATACAAAAACACTCAAATATGCATCAAAATACTGAAAATATCTTAGAAGTGTGTTTTATATGTTTCAGATTCAAAATAATCAAAAACAGATGAAAAACGTATAAAGTTTGCATAATTGGCAGTTTCAGTCCCTCAAGTTTCAAAAGTTGTCAAAATTAGTCCCTGGTAAATCAAAACATGAAAAATATCATCAAGGTCCTTAGGGATTCTTAAGTTGTCAAGTTCAGTCCTTTAAAGTTAAAAATTACAAAATGACAACTTTAGTCCCTCAAGTTTCAAAAATGTCAAAATTAGTCCTTAAGGTTTTAAAAATGGGAAATTAATAAAATAAACCTTGAACTATTCTTAAATGACAAAATTGGTCCTTATGATAAAAATTTTGAGAAATTACATCTTTAGTCCCTTAAAAATCTAAAGTTACATAAATGGTCCCTGGAGTTTCATAAATTATAGAAAAGGTCCTTGGAAATTCAAAATGAAAAAAATTACATTTATGATCCTTGGTTTATCATATTTGGCAAGTTAAGTCCTTGAATATACTTTGGGAGAATTACAATACCAGCCCCGTAACTTTGCTCAAATTACAACTTTGGTCCTTGTGTAAAAATAAAACCAACCGGACCCTTTTATTACAAATCCAAAACCAAGCCTAGTCCAAAACACACCTCAGCCCACCCTTCCTTTCCCTAAGCCCAAACAACCCTCGGCCTACACCCTTAATAAATATAAACGGGGGTTTGACCCCGTTTGACTTCCCAAAACCGCCAAACTACACACCACTATTCACCCTCCTCCCTCACCACTGTAAACCATAAACCATGGTGGTTTTCCACCACCTCACCACTCTTCCACCTCATCCCTTACTCCCCCTAACCACCTTTCTACCTCACAATCAAACCACATCACCAATTAATGCAATTCCCACCAATTTTCACTCCAAACCATACCTGCTCCCTAGTTTTCTTCCATATCACCTCAACTTGTCCTGAAAACATCTCTTTTGTCCCCTGACACCTCCACATCCTTCCAATAATCTTTAATTGCTCAGCTTTGGCCCCAAGTTAACTTGGAGACTTTTTGGCGCCAAAATGGTTTAAATGGCTAGGATCATGTCAGAGCAATGGAGGGTCAAGATTGAAGTGGGATATGCTCAGAGTCTCACAAGGAACCCTAATGTGAGCTTATAAAAGGAAGAGAAGTGCAGAAGACCAAGAAATAGTATATTTTAGCTTAATTAATCTCGTTAAAATTGTAATCTGTTATTTCAGTTAATTCTCAAGCTTTTAAGCTTTGTGTTAGTCAATTCAGGTGTAATCTCAACTTTTATGATAATCAATCTCAAGTTTTAAATCAGTTCTCAGTTTATGCAAGATCAAGTTTATTTCAAATTTCTTAATAAGCTATATTGTTGTTATTGTTAGATTATATGGATTCATAAGCTCATATAAGCTCCTCAGAAAGCTTATGAAAGCATTTAGAAACCTTTAAAGCAGTTATAATAGAGAAACTTATAAATCATAAAAAATTAAGAAAAATAAAGAAAAAATTAAAAATCATGGTTATGGTGATCATCAAGTAGGACCAAGGTAAATTCTGGAAGGCCTTGGGTTAGTGAATCAGTGGAGATTCCATAGGATTGTTCTTGGTTCATTGGTTTAAGCAGGAAAGCATATTGTAAGTCATCAAAAATCTCATATCTGTCTTTTTACTGTAGCTTTGCTTAATTACTGCTTATTCAGCTTTTCTGTGTTTACTTAGTGGTATTTAATAATATTATTGCTTAAAATACATAGCTTGTTCAATAGAAATTGTAGTTTCTTTGAATTCCATTTTGACTGTTAAAATTAGTATACTTGTTAACTTTGGTTAATTGATGTTAAGTTCTGTGTTTCAGTGCTCATTTTAGCTTAATACACAATAATAAGTTGATCTGAATCAGTTGCATAAGCTCTTTAATCCATTTATATCTTAAATCATAAAACAGTCTAGGTATAAGGTGTGTTTGGATCAAGATAATCCTAGGTGATCCAGTGCTTTATTGTTGTTGTTTCTAGTTGATACAAGTCATCTAGGGTAATATTAACTCAGAACAAGCAATAACTCAGACCTAGTTAACCAAGAAAGTCAAAATCACTTTGAATCACTTATAGTGATTCACTGTGTGGAAATTAGAGAGTCATAAGTTTCAAATCATTTCACTAGTAGTTGTTCTAGCTTATTTTAGTCTTATTCTAGCTTATTATAACCTAATCAGTGTTTAAATCTAGGTAGAATCTCACAAAAGTCAAACTAGTAGTTAAATTCAACAAAGTCAAAAGTGCAATCTCAGTTTTTCTCAAAAATGGTAGGAATTTTCATGATTTGTGTATTTGGTTCTAGGGTTTGAAATTAATTGGGTAATTAGTCTATCAGTAGAACTTGTGATTTCCATACTTTTCACATTTTTGTGAATTTTTCTTATTGACCTTTTTGCCCCTCAAAGTGGGCTGCAGGGCAACCATCTCCCCTGCACACAGCTTTTGACCCTTTTTCTTTGAACCATAGTGTGCTCTCCTGTGGACCCCACACCCCAATCTTTAGCTTAATTAGTAGCTTATTACCTCAGTTTTTCATACCTAGGTTTAGCTTGGTCATTAGCTTATTGTAGCATAGCTGATTTGACCTAGCTTGTGGCCTGTGTCCAAACACCCTACATTGACCACTCAGTGTGTGATCCCTTTTACCAAGCCCCACCTAGAGTTCCCTAATAAGCCATAAGCCCTGCTTATTGGCTTATTTGAAAGCTTGACAGGTGTACTCGAAGGTTCAGGGTTCATTTTGAACCTCCCCTCACTTCTGTGGACCCCACAGAGGTCCATAATACCACCCTCAGGCCTGTTTGGTTGTCAGGATTGTGATAAGTGCTTATTTGGATTCCCTGGCTTATCCAGAGTGCTTATTTATGCTTTTATTCTTATTTCAAGTTGGTATACATATGTGAGAGCTTATTTAATCATTTAAACAACTTTTCACCAAGTCATAAGTCCTAATAAGTTACCCTGTGCATCAGCAGACCATCAGGCCATACCCACCACTTTGGTGGTTGATTGTGACCACACCAGTGGGTCCCACACTCCAAATCTTTGTTCTTACAACCCCCCTCCTACCAGAGTTTAAGATTTGACCATTTGTTTGACCTATACATCAGTGGACCCCACCTAGAATCAACCCTAAACTTTGTCCCATTTCTGTCTCAGAAACTAAGTTTGGAATTGCTTATTGTGGTCTTGTAGCTTATTCTTACTGCTTATTTGGCTAAAACTTGCTCAAACATATCCAAGTAACTTGTATGTATATGATTTAATCAGTGTGGACCCCACATAACTCCAATTTAGCTTATTTCTTTGTGTGGTCAAACTTAGTCAACTATCTAGGGTAATAAGCACTCTCAGTGCTTATTCTGAGTTTCCAAATTAGTTGTCTTTGTAAAAGTTTCTTATTTTAAGTATTTTAATTGTTTTATAAAAGAAAAATCAGAAAAAGCCAAACTTAGTTATAGTGATAGCTTCAATTTAATAGAAATTATCTATTTAATTTTCATTTCAGCTTATTAATAAGCACTTTTCCATTTTTATAATTTTCTTAATTTCTTATTACCTTTAAGTAGCAAAAATAATTTTCTTAGATTTTTCCTAAGCAGTTTACTATTTATTAGATTTAAAAGTTGTTTAAATAATTAAATAGGTAATATTAGTAACTAATTAGTTTTATTTAATTTTAATTAATAACAGTAGAATTTTATATTTTTCCTAAGTTTTATAAAGTAGTTAAGACTTTTAGAAAATAGTTTCATAATTTCCACTGTCCATTTTCCAATTTTCTTATTTAATTTAATTAAATTAGATTTAAAATAATTAATAGGTAATTAATTAGTGAAATAACCTAAAATATAATATTTAGAAGTTTTTATAATTTTGTAGGATTCCTGTGATGTTTAAATAGTCTTATAAATTTTATCATAATTTTCTAAGTTAATTTAGTATTATTAGTAATTTAAAATAGTTTAATTAAGCTAAATAGTTTTTAATTAATATAAAACTCATAAAAAGACAAAAATATTTATTTTCATTTTTTATACTTTTTTCAAGTTCTTTTTAAGGTTTAGAAAATATTTTTGTTAATTTTTAGTTTAATTTGTAATTCTTGTTATTTCTAGATAATTTTAATTAAGTTTTAAATTAGATTTTAATTAGTTTTATTAATTAAATAATATTTAAATAGTAAAATAATCATTTTCATAATTTCATTTTCATTTTCAATTTTCTTTTAATTTTAAGTTTTAAAAAGTTTCACTTGTACCCCCTGTAGTTTGTAACTTATTAAAACCCACTTGTCTCTGTCTGTTATCTGATTTTCTTATTTGTGCTTTTGTGTGTATTTATGTTATTGTTTATATCATTTCATATTATCCAAATACCAAGTAATCAGTAGTATAATCATTCCCCAATTATTTTTGTTACTGTCCTCAGTACCACTCATTCCTCTAATAGTTCAAAATACAATTTCAATCTCGTTGGGATTTAACGACCCGGGGATTTCCCTATATTTCCACGGTCAATAATAACTTGCACTTTCTCCTAGGTGGGCCTATCAACTGCACGCGGTTGACTGGTTGGTTTAGGAGGAGTCAGTTATTAAACGGGTTTGTGATCGGGTGAATTTGGACAAGAAAAGGGGTTTGTGTGTGATTAAGCTAGGGAATCTACAAGGAAATAGCTTAAATAAACTATATGAATAAGACTGTAAAATCAGAAAAACCAGAAACGATTAAAACCTAAAACGCGTACGTTTACATTTAACTAAAACGTAAACGTACAAAATAAAACGTGAAAAATGAAATCTGAAAAAACCCAGGGGGTGAAAATGACTTTTTTACAAACTAAAAGATAAAAGAAAATTTCTAGAAAAAGAAAATTAATTTTCACACTAAGTAATTATTTAATATTAATTAATTACTAATTATTACTAAATTATTAATATTTAAACAACTTAAATATAATACAATATTAATTAAATACTGAAAAGGTGAAAATAAAATTTCTAAAATTATAAAATAACTAAAAACTAATTTTAAAATTAAAAATAAGTATTTATGTCTTTTTGTGATTTTTCTATTAATTAATTACTAATTAAACATTAGTTACCTAATTAAACTATTTTAAATTAAGAAAAATAGAAAATGAACAGTAAAAATTACAAGAAAAATTCTAAAATTATATTATATTATATAAAAGCTAGGAAAAATATAAAAATTGGGTCTTGCTTAATAAAAGCTAATTATGCTATTTTAAACTTAATTATTAATTAATAATTAATAAAACTAATATTAATTCTAATAAATACTAAATGATAAAATAAAAATCTGAGAAAATTATTATAAATACTTTAATATAAAAGTAATTTAAGGAAAATATAAAAAAAGCTAAGTACTTAATAAAAATCTAAAAATGAAAATTAAAATTTAAATAAAATTAAATAGAAACTATCACTTAAAATTAAAATTGTTTTTCTGGAATTTTTCTTTTGGAAACTTGTTTTACACCTAAAAATGGAAACTTTTTGTAAAAACAAACTTTATGGAGCTTAAAAATAAGCTGAGTTCAAGCTTATATGTGTGACAGTTGACTTTGGTCAACTGTCAAGGGAAAAAGGTAATGTAGGCAGCTAGGGGGGCCCACAAAGGATGATTCAGGTGTGAATAAGCTAAGTGCACTAAAATAAGCTAGAAAAAGCAAGAAAGTAGCACTGAATAAGTTGAGAAACTGATTAAGCTACTCCAAGTGCCAAACACCCTACTCAGATAAGGGACAAGGTTGAGTGACCAAGCAGCCCTATCTAATGAAGTCTAAACTTGAGAACAAGCCTAGGGACTTGAAGATGAGATTATTGGCTTCTCAAAAAGCCAATAAGCTCATTGTGGGGCCCACTAAGTAGGCCAGTGGAATGCATGGAAGTTGGGGTGTTGGACTGGGTTCTGTGTAGCAGGGCATATCATTGCCCTGCAGGCTACTTTGGACAAAGAAATAAGCCACAGAAAAAATTACAAAAATAAGGTGATGGATGGAATTTAAAGTTGAGCTGGGATCGTATAACATGCAAAAAACCACAATACTTGAATCACAACATAAAAATCAGAAATATTCATGCAAATTTTGTGAAAACCGAGAACAAGCAATTTTGACTTTTGAAGAAAACTTGGTACTTTGACTATTGTGAATTTCTGATGATTAATGATGACTTATTATGAAGTTATAAGCTATAATGGACCTAGATTAAGCTGTAAAATAAACTTATGCAACAATGGAATAAGGCTTGGAACTCAAAATCCTAACAGTGGGTGAAATCAAGAACTCACACCATGATTTTGACTTTTTAACTAATAGCTACTTAATTTAATGACACAACTAAGCTATAATAACCTAATGAACTATGTTTATGCTAGAAACAACAACAACAATCAACAATGACACACTGGAACAGGCAGATCCAAACACTTCCTTATATAACTGTTTTGGTGATTTGTGAAACAATCTAACAATTTAAACCATAAATCTGAAACTTAGAGACATACTGAGCTAATGTAAACATAAATAGACAGAGATGAACAATGATCAACCAATAAATCTACAAATCACAAGGTCATGCAATTTTTAGGCTAAAACTTGAAATGGAAACTTACAATGATTTCTGTGTATCAAAACAAGGATTAAAACATTCACTTCTATCCTAACATCTCCCTGAGATTCTAAACCATATGCCATTCATTATCAATCCTTCTCACTGTTCATCATCCTTCTTCATTGATTTTCATATCTTTTTCTATTTAAAGTGACTTTTCAGATTTTAAAACAAGAAGGTTCATAGTCCCTTAAAAACCATGAAATACATTCAAATACGCTTAACTAAACTCAAACAAACACTACACAAAAACTTAGAACAATTTGAGAGCTAATTATGGAAATTTGAAATTTCAACTGATATGAAATAAAAATTTTAACTTGAAATTGCAATTCTTGATTGAATTAAGTTTTCATTACACTGGAAACATAGCATACAAACTTTTTCAAACTAAAAATTACACAAGATAATGAAAATTTAACACTAATTATATCTAAAACTACCCTACTCTACTGCTAGACTAATACACCTCTATTCTTCACTTTTCTTTTTCTTTTATAACCCTTGGAGACTTCAAAGACTTTCCCACACCTAGTTTGAGCCGTTGGATGAGTGTATTTGATCCCCACCGTTCAAATGTATTTTGGCGCGAATTTGTTAATGGAGCAGGTTGGGGTAACTTGTGGGGATTCAAGGATAATTAATGTGATTTGGAGGGTTGTGGAGGCTAGGGGGAACAAAGAATGGTGTGTTATGTGGATTTGGTGAAGGTGGCGGAGGGGGTACACAGTAACAGCCAAGTGGGGTGAAGGAGATGGAGGTGTTGACCTGTTGACCGAGGGAATAATAATACGGGGTGTTTGTTTTTTTTATATTTTGAAGTGGTGTGGATTGGGCTGGTGATTTGGATGGGCCAAGGGATTAGAATGTGGGCTGTGGATTGGAGTGATAAGGTGGGTTGGATTGGGGTGTGTTGTTGGGTGGTATTAATTATCAAGGGTCCGTTTGTTTTGTTAGCAAACACACCTCAAGGACCAATTTTGTAATAAATGAAAAGTGAGGGTCTGAAATTGCAATCTTCCAAAGTATATTATATGTACCAAACTTCCCACATGTGAATAACATAAGGACCAAAGTTGCAATTTTCCAAAATTTGAACCCCGAGGACCAAAATTGTCATTTTCCAAAGTTTAGGGGTTAAACTTGCCATTTTATAAAAACTTTTATCCAAGTGCATTTCTTGCCAAGTTTCATTTTCCAAAGGACCCTGAATGATTTTTCTTTCAAAAATATCCCACCAGGGACCAATTTCCAAAACTCCAGGGACTAAACTTGTAATTTTCCAAAACTTTTGAGATTTTTCACCAAAGGACTAAATATGACAATTTATGATTTCAAAAGGACCTTTGGTGATAATTTTCTATATTTTGAATATCCAGGGACTAGTTTTGACAATTTTTGAAAGTTGAGGGACTGAAACTGCCAATTTTGCAAACTTTGTACGTTTTTCAACTGTTTTTACTCATTTTGCATCTAAAACATATAAAATACAATTTTAAAATATTTTTGGTATTTTGATGCATTTCTGAGTGTTTTTGTATGTTTTGCAATTCAGATTTGACCAAAAAATGATGAGTGTTTGAGCACTCACCAGAATGCAGAAACATAGTCCAGCCATCCACTACATATACTATCAAACTCATCACCAAATCAAGTAAGCATCAGCCACTATCCTTGTAAATAGCTACAGACAAACAAACACACACACTTATAGATGATGATGTTGCATGATGGAGTAATAAATCATGTAAACATCAAATGTACCTATCACTAAACTTAACCTACACCATTTCATGACCTTTACCTCCTCAACCCCTACACCACTTCGGTTTCAGCCGAAATCTATTTATAAGCAAAAAATACTTACCTATTGTGTTTTAAACTACTTCATATGTACATAATTGACTCCTCCCAAACCAACCAGTCAGCCGTGTGCAGCTGTTAGGCCCACCTGGGAGAAAGTGCAAGTTAATATTGACCGTGGAAGTACAGGGAAATCCCCGGGTCGTTAAATCCCAACGAGATTGAAATTGTATTTGTAAACGATTAGGAAAGTGAGTGGTACCGAGGACAGTAACAAAGATGATTTGAGGGTTGATTATACTACTGATTTCTTGGTATTTGGAAAATATAAAACTATAATAGAAATACAGATGTAAGCATAAAATCAGATAATCAGATAACAGACAGAGAAAAGTGGTATTTAACAAGTTACAAACTACAGGGGGAAAAAGTGAAACTTTTGCAAACTTAATATTTAAAGAAAATGGAAAATGAAATTGAAATTATGAAAATGATTATTATAATATTTAATTACTATTTAATTAATAAAACTAATTAAAATCTAATTTAAAACTTAATTTAAATTAACTAAAAATAAAAAGTATTACAAATTAACCTAAAAACTTACACAAATAATTTCTAAACCTAAATAAGAACTTGAAGAAAGTATAAAAAATGAAAACAAATATTTTTGTCTTTTTATTAGTATTTTATTAATTATAAACTATTTAATTTAATTAATCTAATTAAACTATTTTAAATTACTATTATTACTAAACTACCTTAGAAAATTATGATAAAATTTATAAAACTATTTAATTACAACAGGAATACTAAAAAGTTACTAAAAATTATATTTAAGCTAATTGACTAATTAATTACTTATTAATTAATTTTAAGCTAATTTAATTAATTTAAATAAGAAAATTAGAAAATGGACAGTGGAATTTATGAAACTATTTTTTAAAAGTCTTAACTACTTTATAAAGTTTAGGAAAAATATAAAATTCTACTTTAGTTAATTAAAATTAAAGAAATCTATTTAATTACTAATATTACCTATTTAATTATTTAAACTAGTTTTAAATCTAATAAATAGTAAACTGCTTAGGAAAATTCTAAGAAAATTATTTTAACTACTTTAAGGTACTAAGTAATTTATAAAATTATAAAATTGGACAAGTGCTTATTAATAAGCTGAGATGAAAATTAATTAGATAATTTCTATTAAATAGAAGCTATCACTATTTTTATGTTTGCTTTTTCTGGTTTTTCTTTTATAAAACTACTTAAATACTTAAATAATGAAACTTTAACAAAGACAACTACTTTAGAAATCAAAAATAAGCACTGTAAGTGCTTATTAGCTTATATAGTTGACCAAACTAAGAAATAAGCTAAGTTGAGGTTATGTGGGGTCCACTATGATGAAATCTGGTTTACCTAAGTTACTTATACCTATTTAAGCTAGATGTGGTGAGATAAGCTCCTAGAA
Source organism: Artemisia argyi (assembly GCA_030686995.1). Taxonomy (NCBI): domain Eukaryota; kingdom Viridiplantae; phylum Streptophyta; class Magnoliopsida; order Asterales; family Asteraceae; genus Artemisia; species Artemisia argyi. The sequence goes on along the minus strand of JARVZY010011032.1, from coordinate 520,663 downwards.
TAAGCTGGGAAGCTAAAATAAGCAATTGCTTATTTGGTTTCTGACTCAGAAGTGGGACAGAGTTTTGGTTCAAAACTAAGTGGGGTCCACAGATCTATAGGTCAAACTAAAGGTCAACTAATGAACCTGGGTAGGAGTGGGGTTGTAAGAACCAAAGTATGAGGTGTGGGACCCACTGGGGTAACCACAAATCACCACCAAAGGTGGGGGTGTGAGGTGAGTCTGCTGATGCAGGGCACTTAGCTTGCCCTGCAGGTGTTTTTCGTTGAGCTTATCTTGCTCAATAAAATTCTTAAAAATGAAACAGATGTAGGAAACTAAAGTTAAGCTGGTAGGCTTTAATCTCAAAAAGTTTCAAAGGCTAAATCTAAACACTAAATTCTATAAAATTACTTGAATTTTTAGTTTTTTCTGTCAAAGCACAATTTGACTTTTTAAGATTTTTAACTCAGTTGACTAAAATGAACTTATAACTTGATTTTCTGAATGATTAGGTTATAACAAGCTATACTAAGACTAAAATAAACTAAATTACTAACTTGTGAGTGGAATTGATGAGTTTTGGACTCCAATATCACCACAGTTAACTGTGGTGATGTGTTACTTGTGATTTTGACTAATTGGTGTGTAAGACTTGGTTTTATGCTTCTAATATCCTACTTATGACTTATGCAACCTATCCACAACAAAAAGATACCAGAACAACCACAAAGTCACAGGGTAATTCACTAATCCAAACACCCCTATATTGCACTGAATTGAAAGTTTAAGAGGTAAATGGTTTACAAAGCTTATGCTACTTGATGAGTGCTTAAACACTCATCATTTTTACCGTATCTGGACTGCCAAAACATCCAAAAACACTCAAAAACGCATCAAAATACACAATTTATTCCAAAAGTGTGTTTTATATGTTTTAGATGCAAAATGTTTGAAAACAAATGAAAAACGAACAAAGTTTGCACAATTGGCAGTTTCAGTCCCTCAAGTTTCAAAATTTGGCAAAACTAGTCCCTGGAAGTTTAAAATAAAAGAAAAGTCAACTCAAGGCAAATAAAAGTCAAAAATTATCAAAATAAGTCCTTGGGTGAAAAAGTTTGAGAAAATTACACTTTTACACCTCAAAATCCAAAATTTCATGTTTGGTCCCTGGAATTTACAAAGTTGGCAAAACAGGTCCTCGGGAATTTCAATAGTGGAAAAATCAATTACGGTCCTTGTAATATTCATCAATTGGCTAGAAAGACCCTTGGAACATTTTAGAAGATATACAAATTTGATCCATCAATTTTCAACAAAAGTCAAGATTGGTCCCTAGCTTAATTCTACAAACCATACGGACCTAGTTTGTTATTTCTTACCCATCACCAATCCAATCCACCAAAACCAAGCCCACCCATGATCCATGAACCCAACCTTAGCCCATTCACCCTCTCAGCCCACTCAAAACAAATAACAAACACCCCGTATTTTGCCCTCCACCCTTTGACTTCGGTCAACACCTTCTCCTCCACCTCAGCCCCCACTACCTGCTACCCTCCAAACACCACCATCATCACCCCTAGCCTTCACCACCTGCACACTCCATCTATTCCCCCCTCCTACTCCAAACCAAAAGCAAAACTCCAAAAATACACCCTGGCTCCAATGATATCAAAGAAGCAGACAAAATGGTTTTGGCGCCAAAATTTCAAAGGTCAAGATTGAATTCCTTTCATCCAATGGCTTATCTTCTTGCTGGGAAAAGACAAGTGGACTCCCCAAAACCCTAAGGAGTCATTATAAAATGGAGTATTGTAGCAGTTGAAGGGAGAGAGTTTTTAGTAGTTTTAATTTAATTTTCCAAATGTTGTATCTTTAAATTTATTCTCAGTTGTAATTGAACTCTTTCAGTTTAATAGAAGTGTTGTTTCAGAAAGTTAAGTTGTTTTGCATTTCCAGTTTCATAACATTATAAATAAATAAAAAAAATATATATATATAAACAAAAAAAAATAATAATAAGAAAAGAAAGAAGAAGCATGGAGCACAGTGAATAATTGATGGCTGTGGGTTAGTGAATCCGTGGGGATTCAATAGGAGTTATGATTTGGTCCTTTGTTCAATTGATTTAGCTTGGTTGCACTTTGTAAGTTCTTATTAATCTTTTTTACATTTGACAGTAGATAAGCTTATGTTGCTTAATTGTATTTTTTTTCATGCTTAATCAGTATACTGAGATGATAACATGATTTAGAATTGCTTGTTTATTCCTTGAACATTTTTGAAACTCGGTTTACATTTCAGCTGTCAATTTAGCTTGATAAGGGTTTGTAAGATTTGGATGTTGGAATCTGTATACACCTGGTCATTTCAACTTGTTAAACCAATTTAAGTGTTGAGACAACAAGTTTTTGGTCTAAACATCACATTTGTCTCATTAATCTCATAATCAGTTAAGATCAGGGGTGTTTGGATTAGCATGGTTCACTGAGTTGAAGTTATTGTTGTGATGTTATTTTGGTTTGAACAAGTCATCTCAGGTTAATAAGGGTTATTTGAGTAACAAAATCCAGGTTTTAAACCATTAAAATCAAAATCATCATCTCACCACCACCACAGTTAACTGTGGTGGTTTTTAAGATCCATACCCTCCTAAATTGGTTTATAACTAGTAGCTTTAGGGTAATTTAACTTTATTCCAACTCCTTACATGTTATACAAGCTGTAGATTAAGCCCAAAGTTGGAAAAAGTCAAAGTGGTGTAAAATTCTTAAAAGTCAAAATCTGCCTCAGTCATTTTGTTCAAACTTTGGAGCTCTGCAAATTGCTTAATATTAGGATTCTAGGTTTGAAATTTTACATGAATGAGCTCTACCACTTAGTTGATTTTTGTAAATTTTATCAGATTTTTAGAAATTTGTTTGGTGGGTCCCACACCCCTTTGAAATAACCTGCAGGGCAACAAAGTGCCCTGTTCTCAGCAGATCACTTCCACTCCACCACCTTTTGTGGTGGTTTGTAGCCAATTCAGTGGTCTAGGCCTAGTGTTTTTAGATCCCCTCAACCCCCCTCCTACCAGGGAGTGTTTTTGAACCTTTGGTTTGACCCCTAAGTCTGTGGACCCCACCTATTTTTGGCCCTAAGCTTTGTCCCAAGAACTGCATCAGTCACCAATTTGTTAAGAGCTTATTGAAGCTTTTTGGCTTATTCAGGCTCATTTGTTGCTTATTACTTGCTTCTTATTGTTTATTGGACTCAGAGAAATCATAATCAACCATTGTGGACCCCACATTCTCCCATTTGAGCTTAAAATACTCCACAGTCAACAAAAGTCAACTGTGGGTATAATAAGCACTTCAAGTGCTTATTCTTTGGGTTAATTCAAAAGTGTTTTTGTTAAAATTAGTTGTTTTTAGTTTATTATCAGTTTAGAAAAAGAAAAAAATCCAAAAAACCAATTTGAAAAATAGTGATAGCTTCTATTTAATAGGATTTATCAATTTAATTTTCTTTTTAATTAATTTCTAAGTAATATGTCACTTTTATATTTTTATAAATTACATTTTAGGTTAAAATAATTTTACAAAATTTTCCAGATTTTTATTTTGCCATTTAGTGGTATTTCTAATTAATTTTAGTTTAATTTAGTTTTAATTAATATTAATCAATTAAATAGCATAATTAGTTTTTTATATAGTATAACCTAGTTTTTATATTTTTTCTAGCTTTTATTTTAGTTAAAACATTTTTATAAATTTTTCTAGAATTTTTACTGTTCATTTAATAGTTTTCATAATTTAAATAGTTTAATTAGATATTAATTAATAAATAGAATAATAATTAGTTAACTAGTTTAAAAATTCATAAAATTAACTTTTTATAATTTTTTAGGATTCCTGTAATGGTTAATTAGGTTTATAAAAATTTTCTTAATTTTCTAAGACTTTTAGTATTTTTAATAATTCTAATTAGTTTAATTAGTATTAAATAGATAATTAGTAATTAATTAATAATAAATAATTAAATAGTGTAAAAATAATTTTTATTTTTCTTAAAATTTTCTTTAATCATTAGGATTGTAAAAATATAAATTTTACACTTTTAACCCTTCCCGTCCTTCAGTTGTACTTTTTGTTTTGTGCGTCTGTGTACGTTTTTTTTATTAAAACGTACGTTTTTAGTTTTTAGCTCAAATCTCCGTAATCTAAATTCCCGTAATCAATCACGTAGCTTTCCTAAGCTATATTTGTTAATAAATTCCAAATAAATCTGATCATAACCCTTTTCTGTGAATAATCACCCGATCACGAATACGCTAAAGTTACATTTCACACCTCAACGGGAATTAACGACCCGGTGATACCTTATATTACCCGGAGCATTGACCTAGGCTATTTGACTTTGTTGACCATTCTTTGGTTAATATAAGTTAGGTGGTTCGGGACCAATCAATTTATGGCGCCGCTGCCGGGGAGGTGTGCGCGTTTCTGTAGCGTTTTTCGAGATTAGTGTTATCTCACCTCACTCATTGTACAAATACCACCACTTGTGAATATTTTCAAAATCAAAACACATAAAAAAGTCATTGACACTTTTCCTAAAGTGTTAAAACACCAAAAAAAAAAGTAAAAAACAACAAAACCATATCGTAACGTTTTCTGATTCGGTTTTCTTTTAAGGTGATTCTTAAAGAGAAACGATTCTGGATTACGGGACGATAACAAAAATATTGTCCAAAAAAGTTTTTATCCCTAGTGCATGCGCACTCGTTCTTCAAGGTCCACTAGCCCATTACGTGAGCTGGTTCGGAAACCTCGAAGACCTCGTAGACGTTCTGCACCAACAGTCGGATCTGAGATCCGTACTGTTCCACCTCCAGCTGTCATCATGGCAGCTGAACCCACTATGAACGAGCTTCTCCAAGCACCCGTCGAGGGTTACGGAGATGCTATCGTTGTTCCGGCAATCATGGCCGACAATTTTGAGCTTAAAACAGGGTTGATAAACCTGGCCACATCACGTCAATTCTACGGTTATGAGAGGGACGATCCTCAAGATCACATTCAATGGTTCAATAAAATAACATACACCATCAAATGCAAAGATGTCCCCTGTGAAGCAATCAAACTTCTTCTCTTCCCATTCTCCCTGGAGGGACAAGCCCGGATTTGGCTTGAAAAACAACCTCCACGATCTATTGAGACTTGGGAAGATCTTGTGAAAAAGTTCGTGAATGAATTCTTTCCTCCTTCCAAAACCACGAGTCTCAAGAATGAGATCATGAAATTCACGCAGAAATTTGATGAATCCTTTAGTGAGGCATGGGACCGTTACAAGGAATTGCTCCGAAAATGTCCTCACCACGGTTTCTCCGATCTCATGACACTTGATACTTTCTACAATGGTGTAAGCCAATCCGATCAAGACTCTCTAAATGCCTCCGCTGGAGGTAACTTCTTGAATCGCACCACAAAGGATGCTTTAGCGATTATTGAGAATAAATCTAAGGTCTGCATTCCCCGAAGCAAATCGGTTGTTTTCCAAAGGGATGTTGGTCCTTCTTCCTCATCGCCCGTGGCTCAGTCTAGCACCGATGCTAGACTTGACAAACTCACGGAAGCCGTCCATGCATTGGTTCTCGCCCAAGGCAAGAAAGATTCTTCTCCTTCCCCACAAGCTGAAATCAAAAAGATAGAAGTTTGTGTCACTTGTGGTGGTCCACATTCATATTATAATTGCCCTGCCACCGAAGGCAATCCCTTCGAAGTAAATGCAATAGCCGGCAATTCCAACCAAGGAGGTAGCCAATACCGTCCTCAAGTGGAACCAAATTACCGGGCTAGCAATCAGGGTGGACCACCCAGTTTTCCTCAAAATCCAAATAGGTTTAATCCTAATCCACCAAGGGGGCCTAATTTGCAAAATCAAAATCCTGCCCCCGTCAATCAGTACCCACCCCAAAGGGGTAATCAAGGGTATTCAGCTCCAAATTATCAAGATCCCCTCCCAAACGATCTCAATAACTACATCAAAGTTAATGAGACCAAAATGAGGGCAATGCAAAATCAAATCTCAAATTTGAAGAATGATTTTCAAACATCAATAGCCAAACAAGGTCAAGAGCTGAAGAGTGAGTTGATGCAAACAAACAACAAAATTGATCAAAATCAAGGCAAGATTGAAAATATGCTTGCCAGTCTTATGAACCATCTCACTCCACCCTCTACATCTGGAGGTCTCCCGGCTAATACAGTTGTTAACCCCAAGGGTGAACTCAAAGCTATTACTACACGAAGTGGTAAAGCTTATGAAGAGCCGCCAGTTCCTCCTATTCCTCCTCCTCTTTATCCCGAGGAAGTTGAAATTGAGCCTGAGGCAACCACGGACAAGGTGCAATCTCTTAGCCCACGAAGTACCGCACATGTCCACCCTCAGGTTGTTCCAGAAATTGTACCAAAATCTGGACTTGTACCAAAACGAGGAGTTGTATTTGAACCATCAACAACTCCTGTTGAGAACCCTAAATCCAAACCTTCGCTACCATACCCGTCACGACTTAATGAGCAAAAGCTCCGCGAAAAGGCTAGTCACCAAATGGATAAGTTTTATCAAATCTTTCAAGATTTGCACTTTGACGTTAGCCTTGCGGATGCTATCATCCTGATGCCCAAATTTGCATCGATGATCAAGAACTTGTTAAGCAACAAGGAAAAATTGTACGAAATGGCAAAGACTCCTTTGAACGAAAACTGCTCTGCGGTTATCTTAAAGAAGCTTCCTAAGAAGCTTGGAGACCCTGGGAGATTTCTCATTCCATGTGTTTTCCCTGGGATGGTTGAATGCTTCGCCTTGGCCGATCTTGGCGCTAGTATCAACCTGATGCCTTACTCAGTGTGGGAGAAACTATCTCTTCCTCAACTTACTCCTACGTGCATGACTCTCGAGCTTGCCGACCGTTCAATCTCTCGTCCTCTCGGCATTGCCGAAGACGTATTCGTGAAAGTAGGAAAGTTCCATTTCCCCTCTGACTTCGTTGTTGTTAAGTTCGATGCTGACCCACGAGTTCCTCTCATTCTTGGGAGGGGATTCTTAAGGACGGGTCGTGCGTTAATTGATGTGCACGAAGAGGAAATAACTCTTCGTGTTGGTAATGAAGCTGTAACCTTCAACCTCGATCAAACTTCGAGGTACTCCTCTAATTATGACGCCGAAACGGTTAACCGAATTGATGTCATTGATGTTGCGTCTGAGAGTACGCTCAAGAGGTTCTAGGTTTTGTCGATGATTCTCCGAGTGAAAACCTCACTCCATCTTCTCACCCCATTGTTGCCAATTCTTTTCCTTCCCTCACTCCGTTTGAGGGAAGTGACTTCATCTTCTTAGAAGAAATTGAGGCCTTTCTCAAAAGTGATTCGATTCCCGATGGAATTGATAACCAAGAGATCGACCTCGAGAGGGATATTCACCTGCTTGAAAAATTGTTAAACGAAGATCCCTCTCATCTTCCTGTTCTACCACAAACACTTCATAAGGAGGAAGTCAAAAATGTTGAGAAAACTGATGACTTTCCCGCGGTTGAACTTAAGGACTTGCCGCCTCACCTTGAGTATGCATTTCTGGAGGGTGATGATAAATTGCCCGTCATAATTGCTAAAAATTTAAGTGTCAAGGAAAAGGCTGCTCTTATACAGGTTTTGAAAACTTCTTGATGCCGGATTGATTTACCCTATCTCGGACAGTCCTTGGGTCAGCCCAGTTCACTGTGTTCCAAAAAAGGGTGGCATTACTGTTGTCACAAACGAGGAAAATGAGTTGATTCCAACTCGTTTGGTTACGGGTTGGCGCGTCTGCATTGACTATCGTAAGTTAAATGACGCCACCCGTAAGGATCATTTTCCCCTGCCCTTTATGGATCAGATGCTCGAGAGATTAGCGGGGAATGAGTACTATTGCTTCCTCGATGGTTTCTCGGGTTACTTTCAGATTCCCATTGACCCGCAAGACCAAGAAAAGACCACGTTCACGTGCCCCTATGGAACTTTCGCATATAAACGTATGCCATTTGGCTTATGTAATGCTCCGGGCACGTTTCAAAGATGTATGATGGCCATTTTTTCCGACATGATCGGAAAAACTATGGAGGTCTTTATGGACGATTTTTTGGTCATTGGGGATTCGTTCCAATCATGTCTCTCCCATTTAGACAGCATGCTAAAACATTGTGAAGACACAAAGTTATGTCTAAATTGGGAGAAGAGTCACTTTATGGTCAAAGAGGGCATTGTCCTCGGCCATAAAATTTCAAAAAACGGGATTGAGGTTGACCGTGCCAAAGTGGATGTCATTGCAAAATTGCCTCATCCCACGACTGTGAAAGGTGTTAGGAGCTTTTTGGGTCACGCCGGTTTTTACCGTAGGTTTATTCAAGATTTTTCTAAAATCGCCCGGCCTATGACCCATCTCCTCGAGAAGGATGCTCCTTTTATCTTCTCCCCTGAGTGCATCGAAGCCTTTGAAACATTAAAGAAAAGGCTTACTGAGGCACCGATTCTTGTTGCCCCCGAGTGGGACTTGCCCTTTGAGCTCATGTGTGATGCTAGTGATTATGCTATTGGGGCAGTCTTGGGGCAACGCAAAACAAAACATTTTCAGCCTATACACTATGCCAGCAAGACTATGACCGAGGCACAAAGTCATTACACCACCACTGAAAAAGAATTATTAGCTGTGGTGTATGCTTTTGAAAAATTCCGGCCATACTTGATTCTGACTAAAAGCATAGTGTATACGGATCATTCGGCTTTAAAGTACCTTTTTGCAAAACAAGATGCAAAGCCGAGACTTCTTCGTTGGGTTCTCCTCCTTCAGGAATTTGATATCATAATTCGTGATAAAAAAGGAGCTGAGAACCTAGCTGCTGATCATCTCTCCCGTCTTGAAAACCCTCACCAAAATGCTTTCGAGAAAAAGGAAATAAATGAAACATTTCCTCTCGAAACCCTCAATGTGGTTTCATTTCGTGGAGACTCGATTACCCCATGGTTTGCCGACTTTGCAAACTATCTTGCGGGTAACTTCATTGTGAAAGGGATGTCGTCCCAACAAAAAAATAAATTTTTCAAAGATGTCAAACATTACTTTTGAGACGACCCCTACTTGTTCAAGATATGCGTGGATCAAGTCATCCGGCGGTGTGCGTATGGTCAGGAAGCCACTGAAATTTTAAAGGCTTGCCATGCTGGTCCCACGGGGGGCCACCATAATCCCAACTACACCGCCAAAAAGGTGTTTGATTCCGGCTTTTATTGGCCCTCGATCTACAAGGATGCCCAAGATTTGGTCAAGTCCTGTGACGCTTGTTAACGTCACGGGAATATTTCACAAAAGAATGAAATGCCTCAGAATGCAATTCAAGTTTGTGAAATCTTTGATATCTGGGGCATCGACTTTATGGGACCATTTCCATCCTCTCACGGAAACAAATACATACTCGTGGCAGTTGACTATTTGTCAAAATGGGTCGAAGCAAAAGCTTTACCCACAAATGATGCCCGAGTAGTTGTGAAGTTTTTGAAAGCTCTCTTTGCTCGATTTGGAACTCCACGTGCTATAATTAGTGATCGTGGTACACATTTTTGTAATGACAAATTTGACAAAGTCATGCAAAAATATGGTGTAACTCACCGTCTTTCTACTGCGTACCACCCTCAAACAAGTGGACAAGTAGAAGTTTCCAATCGAGGCATAAAGAGAATATTGGAAAGAACCGTTGGGGAAAATCGTGCATCTTGGTCGGATAAATTAGATGATGCACTTTGGGCTTTCCGTACGGCGTATAAAACACCCATTGGGTGTACGCCTTATAAACTTGTGTACGGGAAAGCATGCCATCTTCCGATCGAGCTTGAGCATAAAGCCTATTGGGCTCTCAAGCATGCAAATTTTGACCTCAAAACTGCGGGTGATCAAAGGAAAGTTCAACTCAATGAATTAAATGAACTTCGTGATCAAGCTTACGAGAACTCTTTGATCTATAAACAAAAGATAAAGAAGATCCATGACTTAAAAATCAAAAACCGCGTTTTTAACGTTGGTGATCGAGTCCTTCTTTTCAACTCTAGACTCAAGATCTTCTCGGGAAAGCTCAAAACCCGATGGACTGGTCCATTCACTATCACAAAAGTTTATCCTTATGGTACCGTCGAATTATCTCAAAATGACGGTCCTAACTTCAAAGTGAATGGACATCGGTTAAAGCACTACTTTGGAGAGGACGTACCATCCATGGCCGTCCCGGATCTCCAAACTTTCCCCAAGGACAATTGAATTCGGGGATAGAGTCAAGCTAGCGACTCAATGACCAAAAACTAGCAACAATACGGGTTTTCACCCGTATTTCTGACTTCTTTCTACTTTCTACCACCTTAGTGTGGGGGAATGGCCAACCCCCCGCTATTTGAAAAATGTATATAAGTTCAAAAAAAAAAAAAAAAAAAATGTGTGATTGTATGTACAGATAAATAAAGTGAAAAATACAAAACAAAATTCCACAGTTAGCTTCGAATATTATCTTTTTACGTTCATAGATTCGGCATAATAGCCGGGACTTTGAATATTGAGGACAATATTCATTTCTAAGTGTGGGGGGGAAATTCTAGCGAAATTTATCGCAAAATACTTTTAAGTACCCCCAGTTTGGCCCAAAATTTTCAAAATTTTTTTCACTTTATTTCAAAAATTTTGTGGTAATCAGTCCGCCTTGTCTAAGCGACAAAAGGGATTGGCTAGTCCAGGAGCAAACGGCTCTTGGTAAAGACAACTCAAATCCGTTTACGGCTGGCAATTTGCCCAAAATTGTATGGTTCATCAACTCCCCAAAAACAAATGAGTTGGCTAGCCCGCAAGATTATGGCTTGTGGTAAAGGCCGTGGAAAAACCATAATTGGTAATCAGCTCACCAAGATGTTGACTATTCCATCAAGAGTTGGCTAGTCCAGAAGCAAACGGCTTTTGGTAAAGACTAATCAAATCCGTTGACAGCTGGTGGTTTGCTTAAAATCACACGATTATCAGGTGTGCCACAGTTCTTACACCTGGCTACTCCAGAAGTGATGGCTTTTGGTAAAGAGTTTAAAATCCATCAAGTTTTTCTCAAAAGATTGCTAGGGACTAGCAATAGCTTAGTGTGGGGGATTGATGAGTGCTTAAACACTCATCATTTTTACCGTATCTGGACTGCCAAAACATCCAAAAACACTCAAAAACGCATCAAAATACACAATTTATTCCAAAAGTGTGTTTTATATGTTTTAGATGCAAAATGTTTGAAAACAAATGAAAAACGAACAAAGTTTGCACAATTGGCAGTTTCAGTCCCTCAAGTTTCAAAATTTGGCAAAACTAGTCCCTGGAAGTTTAAAATAAAAGAAAAGTCAACTCAAGGCAAAGAAAAGTCAAAAATTATCAAAATAAGTCCTTGGGTGAAAAAGTTTGAGAAAATTACACTTTTACCCCTCAAAATCCAAAATTTCATGTTTGGTCCCTGGAATTTACAAAGTTGGCAAAACAGGTCCTCGGGAATTTCAATAGTGGAAAAATCAATTACGGTCCTTGTACTATTCATCAATTGGCTAGAAAGACCCTTGGAACATTTTAGAAGATATACAAATTTGATCCATCAATTTTCAACAAAAGTCAAGATTGGTCCCTAGCTTAATTCTACAAACCATACGGACCTAGTTTGTTATTTCTTACCCATCACCAATCCAATCCACCAAAACCAAGCCCACCCATGATCCATGAACCCAACCTTAGCCCATTCACCCTCTCATCCCACTCAAAACAAATAACAAACACCCCGTATTTTGCCCTCCACCCTTTGACTTCGGTCAACACCTTCTCCTCCACCTCAGCCCCCACTACCTGCTACCCTCCAAACACCACCATCATCACCCCTAGCCTTCACCACCTGCACACTCCATCTATTCCCCCCTCCTACTCCAAACCAAAAGCAAAACTCCAAAAATACACCCTGGCTCCAATGATATCAAAGAAGCAGACAAAATGGTTTTGGCGCCAAAATTTCAAAGGTCAAGATTGAATTCCTTTCATCCAATGGCTTATCTTCTTGCTGGGAAAAGACAAGTGGACTCCCCAAAACCCTAAGGAGTCATTATAAAATGGAGTATTGTAGCAGTTGAAGGGAGAGAGTTTTTAGTAGTTTTAATTTAATTTTCCAAATGTTGTATCTTTAAATTTATTCTCAGTTGTAATTGAACTCTTTCAGTTTAATAGAAGTGTTGTTTCAGAAAGTTAAGTTGTTTTGCATTTCCAGTTTCATAACATTATAAATAAATAAAAAAAATATATATATAAACAAAAAAAAAATAATAATAAGAAAAGAAAGAAGAAGCATGGAGCACAGTGAATAATTAATGGCTGTGGGTTAGTGAATCCGTGGGGATTCAATAGGAGTTATGATTTGGTCCTTTGTTCAATTGATTTAGCTTGGTTGCACTTTGTAAGTTCTTATTAATCTTTTTTACATTTGACAGTAGATAAGCTTATGTTGCTTAATTGTATTTTTTTTCATGCTTAATCAGTATACTGAGATGATAACATGATTTAGAATTGCTTGTTTATTCCTTGAACATTTTTGAAACTCGGTTTACATTTCAGCTGTCAATTTAGCTTGATAAGGGTTTGTAAGATTTGGATGTTGGAATCTGTATACACCTGGTCATTTCAACTTGTTAAACCAATTTAAGTGTTGAGACAACAAGTTTTTGGTCTAAACATCACATTTGTCTCATTAATCTCATAATCAGTTAAGATCAGGGGTGTTTGGATTAGCATGGTTCACTGAGTTGAAGTTATTGTTGTGATGTTATTTTGGTTTGAACAAGTCATCTTAGGTTAATAAGGGTTATTTGAGTAACAAAATCCAGGTTTTAAACCATTAAAATCAAAATCATCATCTCACCACCACCACAGTTAACTGTGGTGGTTTTTAAGATCCATACCCTCCTAAATTGGTTTATAACTAGTAGCTTTAGGGTAATTTAACTTTATTCCAACTCCTTACATGTTATACAAGCTGTAGATTAAGCCCAAAGTTGGAAAAAGTCAAAGTGGTGTAAAATTCTTAAAAGTCAAAATCTGCCTCAGTCATTTTGTTCAAACTTTGGAGCTCTGCAAATTGCTTAATATTAGGATTCTAGGTTTGAAATTTTACATGAATGATCTCTACCACTTAGTTGATTTTTGTAAATTTTATCAGATTTTTAGAAATTTGTTTGGTGGGTCCCACACCCCTTTGAAATAACCTGCAGGGCAACAAAGTGCCCTGTTCTCAGCAGATCACTTCCACTCCACCACCTTTTGTGGTGGTTTGTGGCCAATTCAGTGGTCTAGGCCTAGTGTTTTTAGATCCCCTCAACCCCCCTCCTACCAGGGAGTGTTTTTGAACCTTTGGTTTGACCCCTAAGTCTGTGGACCCCACCTATTTTTGGCCCTAAGCTTTGTCCCAAGAACTGCATCAGTCACCAATTTGTTAAGAGCTTATTGAAGCTTTTTGGCTTATTCAGGCTCATTTGTTGCTTACATTTCACACCTCAACGGGAATTAACGACCCGGTGATACCTTATATTACCCGGAGCATTGACCTAGGCTATTTGACTTTGTTGACCATTCTTTGGTTAATATAAGTTAGGTGGTTCGGGACCAATCACTACTGATCCATAATGACTTATTATGATATATTAGATCTTAATAAGTGCTTAGAAACAGAAAATGACCACAATTACACACTAATACTGATTATACTAAGTTGACTGTGAAACTTTGATTATTTGGTAACTAGAAATTTCAACAAACAAGATACTATTCTAAGGTTATAATATCATTATTTAAGACTGAATAAGCATTAAACAACTGAAAAAACAAGTAATGAACAAAGCTAGAGTACAAAGACAATAATGAGATTTCAAAAACTTACAAGGTGCTTTCCTGCTCAAACCATGAACCAAGGACAACCTATTTCCTCCCTGAGGATCTAAACCAAACTCCACAGCTTCTTTATTGCTTCCAAATCTTTTCTGAAACCCAGAAATCAAAACCAAGTGCCACAGTTGACTTTCTTTGACCAAGTTTGTATATGATGAATTTTTTATCTTATACTGTTTTGTAGATTACTAAAAGCTTTATTGAGCTTATGGGAGCTTATATGAGCTTCTTGAGTCTCTATAACATAACAATAATAAGTACACAGCTTATTGAGATTTTTGACATGAAATTGAAAATGGCATCAACTAGGATAACAACACAAACTTGATTTTTATTAACTAAAAAGATTACTAGTACACTGAGAATACTTAAACTGAAACTTGAAAGCTTTAAATTACACTTGAACTTTTGAAACAACTAATACGACATACACTTTTTTAAAATTAAACTAGATAGATAACTCTTCTGCTTCTCTTGATCTTTATAGGTAAGAATGAGCATCCAGGTGTCCTCAAGGACTTTTCCCACTTCATCTGAGCCCTAGATTATGTCCAATTGATCTCCACCGTTTAAACTCACTTTTGGCGCCAAAGTCCTTCACGTTAACTTGGAGACTACGGTGAATAATTAAGGACAATTGGAGTTATGTGGAGGTGGCAGGGGACAAATGGGAAGGATTTTAGGCAAGTTGGTGTTGTATGGAAGAAAACAGAGGTAAGGAAATAGTTTGGAGGGAAAATTGGTGTAGATAGCATTAAATGGGGTGTGGGTTTGCTGTGAGGTGGAAAGGTGAGGTTAGGGGAGTAGGGGGTGAGGTGGAGAGGTGAGGTGGTGGTGGGAAAACCACCTGGTTTTGCTGGTTTCAGGCGAGGGGGAGAAGGGTGTACAGTGTGTGTGGTTTTGGCGGTTTGGGGTGGTCAACGGGGTTTGACCCGTTATAATATTAAGGGTGTTGGACTGGGCTGAGGTATGGGCTGGGTTTGTGTTGTGTTGGGTTCGGTTTTTTTTGTTTATATAATAAATAAGGGGTCCGGTTTGGTTAAAATGTACACAAGGACCAAAAATGTAATTTGGCAAAATAGAGGGACTGAATATGTAATTTTCCCAAAGTAGTTTCAAGTGCTATTTTTGCCAAATATGATAAACCAAGGACCAAATTTATGATTTTTTCCATTTAAAAATATCCAGGGACCTTTTCTGTAATTTTTCATACTCCAGGGACCATTTATGTAAATTTGGATTTTTAAGGGACTGTGGTTGTAATTTCTCAAAACTTTATCAAAATTGTTCCATTTTGTCATTCATGCATAGTACAAGGGTATAATTTGTAAATTTCCTAGTTTTGAATACCCAGGGACAATTTTTGCCAATTTTGTAACTTGAGGGGTAAAAGTTGCCAGTTTGTGTAAACTTTCATCCAGGGATCGTTTGTGAATATTTTTGGTTTCCCAAGGACTTAAGTTGACTTTTCATTCATTTTAAACCTTCAGGGACTAGTTTTGACACTTTGTGAAATTTGAGGGACTGAAACTGCCAATTATGCAAACTTTGTACGTTTTTCATTTGTTTTTGCATATTTTGTATTTGAAACATATAAAACACACTTCTAAGATATTTTAAGTATTATGATGCATATTTGAGTGTTTTTGTATGTTTTGGCAGCTCAGATTGGTATAAAATGATGAGTATTTAGACCCTCATCAATCCCCCACACTAAACTATTGCTAGTCTCTAGCAATCTATTTGAGAAAAAATTAATGGATTTTTACTCTTTACCAAAATCCATCACTTCTGGAGTAGCCAGGTGTAAGAACTGTGGCACACCTGATAACCGTGTGATTTTTAGCAAACCACCAGCTGTCAACGGATTTGATTTGTCTTTACCAAAAGCCGTTTGCTTCTGGACTAGCCAACTCTTGATGGAATAGTCAACATCTTGGTGAGTTGATTACCAATTATGGTTTTTCCACGGCCTTTACCACAAGCCATAATCTTGCGGGCTAGCCAACTCATTCGCTTTATGGGATATGGGGAGCTGAGGAACCATACAATTTTTGGCAAATTGCAAGCCATCAACGGTTTTGAGATGTCTTTACCAAGAGCCGTTTGCTCCTGGACTAGCCAATCCTGTTGTGGGTTAGACATGGAGGATTGATACCATTATTTGCATTTCTAAGTGTGAAAAAACTGGTAATTTTGATCAAATGGGGGTTCTTGATGGAACATGTGTTTTGCATTCGTGAGAACGCTCCCCCACACTTAGAACTGAATATTGCCCTCAATATTCACAGTACTTGGTGTCCCACCAAGACTTAGAACGTAAGGAGGCAATACTATTAACCTTTTTATTTTACTCTATTTACATACAAACTCACTTTTTTCTTTTTATTTGTCTTATACCATTTTTTTTTTGAAAAAAATATTTTACATATGTACAACATGTGGTTCGTCTCCCCCACACTAGGGTGTTAGAAAGGGATGAGAAGACAGAAATATGGGTGACGACCCATATTGCTACTGTTTTTGATTACCGAGTCGCTAGCTTGACTCGACCTCGAATTGATTTGTCCATGAGGTAGCTTGTTTTTTATTCCCGAGTCTCTAGCTTGACTCGACCCCAAATTAAAATTGTCCTTGGGGAAACTTGTTTTTGTTAACTGAGTCGCTAGCTTGACTCGACCCGAATTTATTGGTCCATGGGGTAAGTTTGGAGATCCGGGACAACCATTGGTTGTATGTCCCCTCCAAAATAGTGTTTTAACCGATGACCATTTACTTTAAAATTGGGACCGTCGGGTTGCACTAACTCAACAGTTCCATATGGGTATACTTTGGTTATAGTAAATGGTCCAGACCAACGGGTTTTTAGTTTTCCTGAGAAAATTTTTAACCTTGAATTGAAAAGAAGAACTCTGTCACCAACGTTAAAAACGCGGTTCTTAATTTTAGAGTCATGTATCTTCTTAGTATTTTCTTTATAGATTAAAGAATTTTCGTAAGCTTGATCACGTAATTCATTTAGTTCGTTTAGTTGAATTTTACGGTGATCACCCGTTGTCTGAAGGTCGAAATTTGCATGTTTTAAGGCCCAATAGGCCTTATGTTCTAATTCGATCGGAAGATGACATGCTTTCCCGTACACTAGCTTATATGGAGTACACCCGATGGGTGTTTTGTAAGCAGTGCGGAAAGCCCATAATGCATCGTCCAGCTTATCCGACCAAGAGGCACGGTTTTCACCAACCGTCCTCTCGAGAATTCTCTTAATACCCCGATTTGAGACTTCCACCTGCCCACTTGTTTGGGGGTGGTATGTTGTAGAAAGACGGTGAGTTACACCATATTTCAGCATTACTCTCGCAAATTGTTCATTGCAAAAGTGAGTACCACGATCACTGATAATGGCACGAGGAGTCCCGAATCTGGCAAAGAGAGATTTTAAAAATTTAACAACTACTCGGGCATCATTGGTGGGTAAGGCTTTTGCCTCAACCCATTTTGACAGATAGTCGACAGCCACGAGTATATACTTATTCCCTCGTGAAGACGGGAATGGCCCCATAAAATCAATGCCCCACATATCAAATATTTCACAGACTTGGATGGCGTTTTGTGGCATCTCATTCTTTTTAGAAATATTCCCGTGACGCTGGCAAGCCTCACAGGTTTTGATAAGTTCATGGGCGTCTTTATAGATCGTGGGCCAAAAGAATCCTGAATCAAACACCTTTTTTGCGGTGTAGTTTGGGTTATGATGTCCCCCCGTGGGTCCATCATGACAAGCTTTAAGAATTTCCATAGCTTCTTGGCCATGGACACACCGTCGGATGACTTGATCCGCACATATTTTGAACAAGTAGGGGTCGTCCCAGAAGTAATGTTTTACATCTTTAAAGAATTTTCTTTTCTGTTGGGACGACATCCCTTTCACAACGAAATTTCCCGCACGGTAATTTGCAAAGTCGGCAAACCATGGGGTATTGGGATCATCCCGGGTAGAGATTAGATTTAGAGTCTCCAGAGGAAAAGTTTCATTTATTTCTTTTCTCTCAAGAATATCCTGATGAGGATTTTCTAACCGGGACAAGTGATCAGCAGCAAGGTTCTCTGCTCCTTTTTTATCTCTTATGAGAATATCGAATTCCTGGAGGAGTAAGACCCAACGGAGTAGTCTTGTCTTTGCATCATGTTTAGTGAACAGGTATTTCAAAGCCGAATGATCCGTATACACCACGCTTTTGTTTAAGATTAAGTAAGACTGAAATTTTTTGAAGGCATATACCACAGCTAATAATTCTTTTTCCGTGGTGGTATAGTGTGTTTGAGCCTCATTCATGGTCTTACTTGCGTAGTGTATTGGCTGAAAATGTTTGGTTTTGCGTTGCCCCAGAACTGCACCAATAGCATAATCGCTAGCATCGCACATAAGTTCAAAGGGTAAGTCCCAGTCGGGGGAAACAAGGATTGGTGCTTCGGTAAGTCTTTTCTTTAAAATAGAAAAAGCTTCGATGCACTCTGGAGAAAAGATAAAAGGAGCATCCTTTTCAAGAAGATGAGTCATGGGCCGGGCTATTTTGGAGAAATCTTGTATGAATCTCCGATAGAACCCAGCATGGCCGAGAAAACTCCTAATTCCTTTAACAGTGGTGGGATGAGGCAGTTTAGCAATAACATCAATTTTGGCCTTATCGACCTCAATCCCACTTTTTGAAATTTTATGGCCGAGGACAATGCCCTCCTTAACCATAAAATGGCTCTTCTCCCAATTTAGACAAAGATTAGTGTTTTCACAACGTTGAAGCATTTTTTCGAAATGGGAGAGGCATGAGTCGAAAGAATTCCCGATGACTGAGAAGTCATCCATGAATACCTCCATGGTTTTTCCAATCATGTCATGGAAAATAGCCATCATGCACCTCTGGAAAGTGCCCGGAGCATTGCATAACCCAAAAGGCATGCGACAATAGGCAAATGTCCCGTAAGGGCATGTGAAGGTAGTTTTATCTTGATCCTTTGGATCAATGGGAATTTGGAAGTAACCCGAGAAGCCATCGAGGAAACAATAATACTCATTTCCCGCAAGTCTTTCGAGCATTTGATCCATGAAGGGCAAAGGAAAATGGTCTTTGCGGGTAGCTTCGTTAAGCTTTCTGTAATCAATACATACTCGCCACCCTGTAACCAAACGAGTTGGTATCAACTCGTTATCCTCATTTGTGATAACCGTAATGCCATCCTTCTTTGGAACACAATGAATTGGGCTTACCCAAGGACTATCAGATATAGGATAAATCAATCCCGCATCAAGAAGTTTGATAACTTCAGCTTTTATAACTTCGTGGATTTTTGGATTTACCCTTCTTTGATGCTGCACAGTAGGTTTAAAGTCCTCTTCCATTAGGATTTTGTGTGTACAAAAATCCGGGTTTATACCCTTTATGTCTGAGAGCTTCCAAGCAATTGCTTGCTTGTGGGACTTTAAAACCTTGAGCAGCGCGGTTTTCTCCTCATCCTTTAAGTCTTTTGCAATAATGACCGGTAACTTATCGTTACCTTCCAAGAATGCATATTCTAGATGAGGAGGCAGGTCCTTAAGTTCAACCTCGGGGAAGTCATCATTTTTCTCAACATATTTGACTTCCACTTTATGAAGTTGTGGATGTAGAACAGGAATGGGAGAAGGATCTTTGTTTAATAACTTCTCAAGGAGAAGTATATCCCCCTCCGGGTCAATCTCTTGGTAATCATTTCCTTCGGGAACTGAATCACTTTGGAGAAAGGCCTCTAATTCCTCAAGGAGAAATTCACTTCCCTCAAACGGAGTGAGGGAAGGAGAAGAATTAGCGATTATGGGATCAGAAGAAGTAGTGGGATTGCCACTCAGAAAATTATCAGCGAATCCAAGGAATTCTTGAGCATACTCCTCGGATGCAATGTCAATGACATCAATTCGGTTGACCGAATCAGCATTATAATTCGAGGAGTATCTCGAGGTTTGATCAAGGTTGAACGTTATCGCTTCATTGCCAACTCGTAATGTGATTTCCTCATCGAAAACATCGATTAATGCACGTCCCATTCTTAAGAATCCCCTCCCAAGAATGAGAGGAACTCTTGGATCTGCATCGAAATCAACAACGACAAAGTCTGCCGGAAAATTGAACTGTCCCACTCTCATAAATACGTCCTCGGAAATACCGAGGGGACGTGAAATTGAACGGTCTGCAAGCTCGAGAGTCATGCATGTGGGACTAAGTGCCTGAAGAGAAAGCTTTTTCCAAACTGAGTGAGGCATTAAGTTGATGCTTGCACCAAGATCGGCCAAGGCAAAACATTAAACCATACCCGGGAAAGTACATGGTATTAGGAATTTCCCGGGGTCTCCTAGCTTTTCGGGAAGCTTTTTCAATAGAACCGCAGAGCAGTTCTCATTGAGTGGAGTTCGTGCCATCTCAAACGTTTTTTCTTTATTGCTCAACAGGTTTTTGATTGTCGATGTGAATTTGGGCATTAAAAGAAGAGCATCCGCGAAACTAATATCAAAGTGTAGTTCTTGGAAAATCTAAAAGAATTTTTCCATCTGATGATTAGTTTTATCACGGAGCTTTTGGTCTTGCAATCGTGAGGGATATGGAATTGTTGTTTTTGGGTTGGCTTTTGGATATTCAACAGGACCTTTGGTAGTTTCAAACATGACTCTTTTAGGAGGAGTAGGGACCGGGATAACTGGAGGAGGGATGTCATTGGTACCTCCATTATTATTAGGAAGTACCGTATCCGTAGTATCCTCAGTTTCACATTCCTCTACAAGGATAGGAGAAGAGGTAGAGGGAGCTGTAGGTCCTTGGTAAGAAAGTCCACTTCTTGTGGTGATCGCCTTTACATCGCCCCTCGGATTAGCGATCGTGTTGCTAGGTAAAGTTGTACCTGAGCCCGAGGGTCGGTCATTTAAAGACTTCTGGAAATTAGACATTTGACTAACCAGCATTCTGTTCAGTTCTTCTTGGGATTTCATAAACTGTTTTAATAACTCATCATGTGAGGGTCTAGTTGGAACAATAGCTTGATTTTGGTTTGGAAAATTTTGAGCCTGATTGTTCTGGAAATTCCCATGTTGCTGGTTGTTATTACCCTGGAAGTGGTTTTGTTGTTGGAAATTACCCTGTGGGTAATTGTTCTGACCTTGATTTCTGTTATAATTTCCCTGGTTTTGATTTTGGTTAAACTGATTTTGACTAGAGATGAAATTCCCTTGGTTGTTATAACCTTGGTTCATTCGGTTCTGGTTAAAATTTTGGTTCCTGTTTTGAGGTTGATTAAACCCTGGTGGTCCAAGATAGTTATTAGAACGGTAGCTCAAAAGGTTTCGGTCTCCTTGCGGTTGGTAAGAATTACCTCCCGTATTATAGGAACCTTGAGCAGCGGACACGTTTTCACGAGAAAAGCCACCGGAAACTGGGCAATCTGCGTACGTATGTGGACCACCACAAGTTTCACAACTTGGGTTAACAGTTTTGACCTGATTAGGATTATTCTGATGGATACGCAAAACTGCTGTAGACAAATCATCCATTCTTTTAGCTAGGATTGATATTTCATTGCTTGCCGGAGTATCTGACTTAAATGAGTCGTTCCTCTCAGCAAAGGAGTCCCAAAAATTATGATGGGCAGTCATGTTTTCGATTAAGTCATAGCACTCTTTAGGGGTTCTTTTCATAAAGGTACCCCCAGCAGCAGCATTGATGGTGTCACGATGACGGAGTGTCAAACCATTATAAAAGGTGTCAATAATGGTGACAAGAAGCATGTTATGATTGGGACACTTATCAATGGCAAGTTTGTAGCGTTCCCATGCCTCAAATAAGGACTCTTCGGGAAGCTGTCTGAAATTGCTGATGTCATTCCTCAGCTTTGTGTATTTGGCCAGAAATTTAGTGATCATCTCATCAAAAGTGTGGATCGAATTCTTTGGAAGTCGATCAAACCATGAAGTCACATGATGAGTAAGAGAATAGGGGAACAAGTATAAACGTAGGCTGTCTTCGGCGACGCCATGTTGTTTCATGCTTTGGGTGACAGTTAAAAATTTGTCGAGGTGCCTGTTGGCATCGTCACCCGACAATCCATGGAACTGGCACGTATTCTGGATCTGTTGTATCATGTGGTGTTTTAATCCAAAATCCGTGGCTCCAATAGTGAGTGGTGCAATTGGTCCACCCCTCCCGTGCATGGTAGGTTGACACAGTTCCTCCATAGTTCGGGTGTCAGGAACTGGCTCCTCCTTGGGAGGGATTGGGGGCTCGTCGTTCATTTTTATTGTGTGTTCTTTTTCAACAATACGTAACTCGGGTACGTTTTTCTTCTTTTTATTCTTTGCTTGTGAACGAGTGCGCATGCACAAAAATTAGTTTTCAACACAAGATAGAGGCAAAACTACAGTGAACTTAAACCCAATAATCACAAGTAAACAGCTCCTTTAAAAAAGGTACACTATCCACAAGGATACAATGGTAAGTTTTGAATCTTAGGTTTGGGAACTTATTATGTTCACACCCCCAGTTGGTAGGTGTTCTGCCTTGGTTTGCGGTGGTAAACTTTTATGTAATTATATTCACAGTAAAATATTTTTGGCTTTTCGTGTATGTGTGAAAAAAAACTTGGACAATATTTTTGAAACTGATTCGTTAACCGAAATCGTTCCTTTAAGATTACTCGCAGGCTGGCGGGAGGAAATAAATGGATCCCTCTTAAGTTCGCAATTTAATGTCAGAACTTACCTTAAACCAATTGTATAGGTTGTAATCGTAAAGATACGAAGTAATTTAACTTCGCAGTTTGTTTTGTTGTTTATGATTTGTTTGGTGTTGTTAACACTTCAGGAGAAATGTTAATGAACGTTTTCAGATATGATTTTGATTTTCTTAAAAATTTTCAAAGTGGTGATATTTGTACAGGAGGGTTTTTGAAAACCACTAAACTTTTACCGTTTTGAAATACGCAACAACCTCCCCGGCAGCGGCGCCAAATTTTGACTTCTCCCAAACCAACCAATCAGCCGTGTGCAGCTGTTAGGCCCACCTGGGAGAAAGTGCAAGTTAATATTGACCGTGGAAGTACAGGGAAATCCCCGGGTCGTTAAATCCCAACGAGATTGAAATTGTATTTGTAAACGATTAGGAAAGTGAGTGGTACTGAGGACAGTAACAAAGATGATTTGAGGGTTGATTATACTACTGATTTCTTGGTATTTGGAAAATATAAAACTATAATAGAAATACAGATGTAAGCATAAAATCAGATAATCAGATAACAGACAGAGAAAAGTGGTATTTAACAAGTTACAAACTACAGGGGGAAAAAGTGAAACTTTTGCAAACTTAATATTTAAAGAAAATGGAAAATGAAATTGAAATTATGAAAATGATTATTATAATATTTAATTACTATTTAATTAATAAAACTAATTAAAATCTAATTTAAAACTTAATTTAAATTAACTAAAAATAAAAAGTATTACAAATTAACCTAAAAACTTACACAAATAATTTCTAAACCTAAATAAGAACTTGAAGAAAGTATAAAAAATGAAAACAAATATTTTTGTCTTTTTATTAGTATTTTATTAATTATAAACTATTTAATTTAATTAATCTAATTAAACTATTTTAAATTACTATTATTACTAAATTACCTTAGAAAATTATGATAAAATTTATAAAACTATTTAATTACAACAGGAATACTAAAAAGTTACTAAAAATTATATTTAAGCTAATTGACTAATTAATTACTTATTAATTAATTTTAAGCTAATTTAATTAATTTAAATAAGAAAATTAGAAAATGGACAGTGGAATTTATGAAACTAATTTTTAAAAGTCTTAACTACTTTATAAAGTTTAGGAAAAATATAAAATTCTACTTTAGTTAATTAAAATTAAAGAAATCTATTTAATTACTAATATTACCTATTTAATTATTTAAACTAGTTTTAAATCTAATAAATAGTAAACTGCTTAGGAAAATTCTAAGAAAATTATTTTAACTACTTTAAGGTACTAAGTAATTTATAAAATTATAAAATTGGACAAGTGCTTATTAATAAGCTGAGATGAAAATTAATTAGATAATTTCTATTAAATAGAAGCTATCACTATTTTTATGTTTGCTTTTTCTGGTTTTTCTTTTATAAAACTACTTAAATACTTAAATAATGAAACTTTAACAAAGACAACTACTTTAGAAATCAAAAATAAGCACTGTAAGTGCTTATTAGCTTATACAGTTGACTATAGTTGACCAAACTAAGAAATAAGCTAAGTTGAGGTTATGTGGGGTCCACTATGATGAAATCTGGTTTACCTAAGTTACTTATACCTATTTAAGCTAGATGTGGTGAGATAAGCTCCTAGAATAAGCTGGGAAGCTAAAATAAGCAATTGCTTATTTGGTTTCTGACTCAGAAGTGGGACAGAGTTTTGGTTCAAAACTAAGTGGGGTCCACTGATCTATAGGTCAAACTAAAGGTCAACTAATGAACCTGGGTAGGAGGGGGGTTGTAAGAACCAAAGTATGAGGTGTGGGACCCACTGGGGTAACCACAAATCACCACCAAAGGTGGGGGTGTGAGGTGAGTCTGCTGATGCAGGGCACTTAGCTTGCCCTGCAGGTGTTTTTGGTTGAGCTTATCTTGCTCAATAAAATTCTTAAAAATGAAACAGATGTGGGAAACTAAAGTTAAGCTGGTAGGCTTTAATCTCAAAAAGTTTCAAAGGCTAAATCTAAACACTAAATTCTATAAAATTACTTGAATTTTTAGTTTTTTCTGTCAAAGCACAATTTGACTTTTTAAGATTTTTAACTCAGTTGACTAAAATGAACTTATAACTTGATTTTCTGAATGATTAGGTTATAACAAGCTATACTAAGACTAAAATAAACTAAATTACTAACTTGTGAGTGGAATTGATGAGTTTTGGACTCCAATATCACCACAGTTAACTGTGGTGATGTGTTACTTGTGATTTTGACTAATTGGTGTGTAAGACTTGGTTTTATGCTTCTAATATCCTACTTATGACTTATGCAACCTATCCACAACAAAAAGATACCAAAACAACCACAAAGTCACAGGGTAATTCACTAATCCAAACACCCCTATATTGCACTGATTTGAAAGTTTAAGAGGTAAATGGTTTACAAAGCTTATGCTACTGATCCATAATGACTTATTATGATATATTAGATCTTAATAAGTGCTTAGAAACAGAAAATGACCACAATTACACACTAATACTGATTATACTAAGTTGACTGTGAAACTTTGATTATTTGGTAACTAGAAATTTCAACAAACAAGATACTATTCTAAGGTTATATTATCATTATTTAAGACTGAATAAGCATTAAACAACTGAAAAAACAAGTAATGAACAAAGCTAGAGTACAAAGACAATAATGAGATTTCAAAAACTTACAAGGTGCTTTCCTGCTCAAACCATGAACCAAGGACAACCTATTTCCTCCCTGAGGATCTAAACCAAACTCCACAGCTTCTTTATTGCTTCCAAATCTTTTCTGAAACCCAGAAATCAAAACCAAGTGCCACAGTTGACTTTCTTTGACCAAGTTTATATATGATGAATTTTTTTTTATCTTATACTGTTTTGTAGATTACTAAAAGCTTTATTGAGCTTATGGGAGCTTATATGAGCTTCTTGAGTCTCTATAACATAACAATAATAAGTACACAGCTTATTGAGATTTTTGACATGAAATTGAAAATGGCATCAACTAGGATAACAACACAAACTTGATTTTTATTAACTAAAAAGATTACTAGTACACTGAGAATACTTAAACTGAAACTTGAAAGCTTTAAATTACACTTGAACTTTTGAAACAACTAATACGACATACACTTTTTTAAAATTAAACTAGATAGATAACTCTTCTGCTTCTCTTGATCTTTATAGGTAAGAATGAGCATCCAGGTGTCCTCAAGGACTTTTCCCACTTCATCTGAGCCCTTGATTATGTCCAATTGATCTCCACCGTTTAAACTCACTTTTGGCGCCAAAGTCCTTCACGTTAACTTGGAGACTACGGTGAATAATTAAGGACAATTGGAGTTATGTGGAGGTGGCAGGGGACAAATGGGAAGGATTTTAGGCAAGTTGGTGTTGTATGGAAGAAAACAGAGGTAAGGAAATAGTTTGGAGGGAAAATTGGTGTAGATAGCATTAAATGGGGTGTGGGTTTGCTGTGAGGAGGAAAGGTGAGGTTAGGGGAGTAGGGGGTGAGGTGGAGAGGTGAGGTGGTGGTGGGAAAACCACCTGGTTTTGCTGGTTTCAGGCGAGGGGGAGAAGGGTGTATAGTGTGTGTGGTTTTGGCGGTTTGGGGTGGTCAACGGGGTTTGACCCGTTATAATATTAAGGGTGTTGGACTGGGCTGAGGTATGGGCTGGGTTTATGTTGTGTTGGGTTTGGTTTTTTTTGTTTATATAATAAATAAGGGGTCCGGTTTGGTTAAAGTGTACCCAAGGACCAAAAATGTAATTTGGCAAAATAGAGGGACTGAATATGTAATTTTCCCAAAGTAGTTTCAAGTGCTATTTTTGCCAAATATGATAAACCAAGGACCAAATTTATGATTTTTTCCATTTAAAAATATCCAGGGACCTTTTCTGTAATTTTTCATACTCCAGGGACCATTTATGTAAATTTGGATTTTTAAGGGACTGTGGTTGTAATTTCTCAAAACTTTATCAAAATTGTTCCATTTTGTCATTCATGCATAGTACAAGGGTATTATTTGTAAATTTCCAAGTTTTGAATACCCAGGGACCATTTTTGCCAATTTTGTAACTTGAGGGGTAAAAGTTGCCAGTTTGTGTAAACTTTCATCCAGGGATTATTTGTGAATATTTTTGGTTTCCCAAGGACTTAAGTTGACTTTTCATTCATTTTAAACCTTCAGGGACTAGTTTTGACACTTTGTGAAATTTGAGGGACTGAAACTGCCAATTATGCAAACTTTGTACGTTTTTCATTTGTTTTTGCATATTTTGTATTTGAAACATATAAAACACACTTCTAAGATATTTTAAGTATTATGATGCATATTTGAGTGTTTTTGTATGTTTTGGCAGCTCAGATTGGTATAAAATGATGAGTATTTAGACACTCATCAATAATACATACTACAGAATTCACCTGCTCCTCTTCATGACCTGCACCACTT
This sequence comes from Artemisia argyi, assembly GCA_030686995.1. NCBI lineage: Eukaryota > Viridiplantae > Streptophyta > Magnoliopsida > Asterales > Asteraceae > Artemisia > Artemisia argyi. The sequence goes on along the minus strand of JARVZY010011032.1, from coordinate 493,435 downwards.
TAACCCATGAGCTTACTTTACATATGCAACAAGCGCCTACATTAACAACCATACTATGTTCCATTAAATTTGCTGAAGGCTCAAACACCTTATTACATAATCACACTTTCAATGCACACATTCCGACACCTCTTGAATTTGCGATACAAAAATTGACCCATTCACAGTTGCACTATATTTCATTTCACAAAACAAGTCAAATTAATAGATAAAAGGAAAATGGGTCGAACAAATCAATAGTCACCCAAAGTATATTTTTTCATGCACAAAAGAATCATTGTATTATATTTGACATACTACAGCCCGCTCGACTTATTATCCGAAAAGAAATATTTATAAAATATTTATGATCTAAATAGCAGATGAAGTACCTGTGGCTGTAGATATTGAATAGCTATTTGTGGTTTCAGATAAAACCATTATTGCTTTATACATTCAAAACAACCAATATTAGTATGACAACTAATAAGAAAAACTAAAACATAGAAAGTTAGAAACTATAGTAATATTTAGGTGGCACAAAGAGTAGATAAAGTCGATATAAGGACATAAATTGTTGACTTGTTGGACCAATATAAAAAAGTTACCCTTTTTTACCCATTAACCAACCGGCGACACCAAAATATTTTGAGACAAATTTGATTGATTGGAGATAAAATAATATTCATGTCAACGCATTTTGAGACAAACGGGTCAAAATTACCACCTCTACTTTAAGGGATGAAGGTCAGGACACACGAAAATCAGGAGTTTCTTGATTCTTAACAACACTTCCAAATAACTAAATGTCACATGCACGGACAACAAACTAACACAACGAAATAGTAAAACTGATTGCATGTTTTATTTACCTTCTGATGAAGGTTTAGGTTTGCATCTAGCAGTCCGATATTTATCCTTTTAAAATCAAGCATTTTCGACATCAGGCACTCAATTTAAGTATGCAACTTACGTCATCAGAAGAAATCATAAATGAACCTCTAGATGACTTTTTACGTCTAGATGATTATGTTTGTGACCCAACCTGAAACACATCTTAAACTTGAGTCAAACGAATACTTCCAGAGTGAGCTAAAATTAAATCCTGGAAAACTAAAACACACCTGCATAATAGTAACTCCATCATATAATTTGGTGATTCTTTCATTTACCATTTCTTTCACATAATCATGTTCTGCGGCATGTAACATCAGGTTCTTTAAATGCAACAATATTTAGTGAACCTTACAATATGTTCACTACAATTAATTAAAGGAAAAACATGTGCAATCATTGAGTCTATAGATAGTCTATATTTATTGGCTTAACTAATTTTTAAGTAGATGAGGAATGTTTGGGTAAAGCCGAAGGGCTTATTGCATCTTGGTAAATCTATTAAGTTATAATGAGTGTTTGGGTAAAAGGCAAAGGGCTTATGTTTATGGGCTTATTAAACCTACTTTTGGGAAGCTCTATATTCATGTTGCTTCTTGAGATTATTTAAGAATGCTTCTTACATATCACAATTTTACAATGAAGCACACATAACATGTTACTTTCAATCGAATAGTTCATGTGCAGATACCAAATTCTTTGCAAAATAAAGTAACCTCCTTGGAATCAACTCATAAAAGAACCCCAAAAGAACTTATCTTAGTTAAAATCAAACAGCTTAAGGGGAAATACAAAAACTTGCTTCAAATAAAGATGGAAATATTTTACTCACCGGTTATATAAATTTCCTTCAAATTGAGTTCAACATCCAATACCATTCCAAAAACACATATATGAACTAATATAAACCTGTTACATATGAAATCTTTCATTAGAAACATTTTAACACTTTATCTTTAACTTTAACTTAACTTTAAAGCTTATTAATTTACGTGAGCGACATGATATATGTTTAATCTCCTTTCCATATCATCATATCATATCCTGAAACAAAAAGGAACAAAAAATGTGCATGAATAAACTCCTACAACATCAAACCTTTTTCAGTTCTTGTAAATAAACCAATTTGAGCAAATAGTCAATCAATACAAACTTGAATATGAACAATCCTGTATAAAATAGATTCAAACAAATAACTGAAAAACGTATTATAATTGAATCGAAACAAACAAAAAAACATATTACTTACCAATTAAACCTATAATTCAAACAAACAACTGAAAAGCATATTAGAATTGTTGAATGAAAGATATATATAGTCAAATCGTAGGTTATTTTTGGATATTATTTTGAATGAATTGACATTAATGGGTGAATTGAAACTGAAAATTCAAAACGCGTTGAATGGTGAATTGAATAGGATGCGATTAATGCCTTCTAATAGTTTACAAAAATAAGCCAAAGAGGAGCGGTATAAAAAGTATTGCATTAAAAAGTTGTACAAACTTTATAAAAGGAAGGACACATCAGCGCATTGAATTTTATTAAGCTTCATTGGGTGGTACAAAAGTGAATTATATTAGAATACATAGATGAGATTATTTGAGAATGCTTCTTACATATCACAATTTTACAATGAAGCACACATAACATGTTACTTTCAATCGAATAGTTCATGTGCAGATACCAAATTCTTTGCAAAATAAAGTAACCTCCTTGGAATCAACTCATAAAAGAACCCCAAAAGAACTTATCTTAGTTAAAATCAAACAGCTTAAGGGGAAATACAAAAACTTGCTTCAAATAAAGATGGAAATATTTTACTCACCGGTTGTATAACTTTCCTTCAAATTGAGTTCAACATCCAATACCATTCCAAAAACACATATATGAACTAATAGAAACCTGTTACATATGAAATCTTTCATTAGAAACGTTTTAACACTTTATCTTTAACTTTAACTTAACTTTAAAGCTTATTAATTTACGTGAGCGACATGATAGATGTTTAATCTCCTTTTCATATCATCATATCATATCCTGAAACAAAAAGGAACAAAAAATGTGCATGAATAAACTCCTACAATATCAAACCTTTTTCAGTTCTTGTAAATAAACCAATTTGAGCAAATAGTCAATCAATACAAACTTGAATATGAACAATCCTGTATAAAATAGATTCAAACAAATAACTGAAAAACGTATTATAATTGAATCGAAACAAACAAAAAAACCTATAATTCAAACAAACAACTGAAAAACGTATTATAATGGTTGAATGAAAGATATATAGTCAAATCGTAGGTTATTTTTGGATATTATTTTGAATGAATTGACATTAATGGGTGAATTGAAACTGAAAATTCAAAATGCGTTGAATGGTGAATTGATTAGGATGCGATTAATGCCTTCCAATAGTTTACAAAAATAAGCCAAAGAGGAGCGGTATAAAAAGTATTGCATTGAAAAGTTGTACAAAAGCTTTATAAAAGGAAGGACACATCAGCGCATTGAATTTTATTAAGCTTCATTGGTGGTACAAAAGTGCATTATATTATAATACATAGATGAGATTATTTGAGAATGCTTCTTACATATCACAATTTTAAAAGAACAACAAGATCTTAGAATTTTCTTTCGTGTTTCACAAAATATTTCCAGACCAAAATATTGTTAAACATACGAAAAGAAAAATCACATCATAGATCTATGTGAAGCTTTGCTTCTTGTTAATATCTGAAACATGTAAAGTAAAGAACAAAACCTCCGTTTCATTCTTTCCTTTCGTTCGGTTCAAAATAAAACGAAACAAAAACAAACAAAGTATACCTACCCGAGACCTCTATGAGATCTTGAAGCCGTATTTGAACTGAAAAATCCTAACATACTTGTGCTTGTGTGTTTTCGTGGGTTTGAAAGTAACGAGAACGGATTTTTTTTTTGGTTAAAGATTGAAGTTGGTGTTTCTGTGGTGCGCGATCAACAGCAGAAGAGAGAAGGAGATAGGGGCGCCGATGATAGTTATGTGTGATTAGGGTTATCACAAATGATTAGGGTATGTATGGTTTTTGGATCGGGTTGGATAGGATAGATCATGGACTGGGCTTTTGTATTTTTAGTGTTACAAACTTTTTGAGATGGGCCGTTGGTACTAATGTTGGGTTGGACCGGTTATAATACAAGTAATTAACATTCATCCAATTATTGAAAAATTGTTTTGTTTTAGCTGAAATATGGGTGTTACAATTTTTGGTTATTTTGGATTAATGTTAATTCTTGGTAGTATTTTGGCTAATTGTTATTTTTGGGGTTATGTGTTATTGACGAAATCAGGATTAATCCATTATCAAGATTCACTTAACCAATAAAAGGCCACGAATCTTCTTTTTAATCTTCTAATCTTATAAAGAAATAGCCAAAATAATTTTGTTTCAATTATTTCTTTCATTTGGTAAGACTTAAAACGGAAAATCAAAAAAATAATAATAAAAAAATAAAATAAAATAAACACTCAAAAACGATATACAAACATCACCTACCCAAGACCTATTTTCCAAGATCTTGAAGCCACCTTTCAACAAAAAGAAACCGTGCATACTCATGCCTGTGAGACGGTTTGATGCAAATATAGTTTACAGTGTAAAGCTTAAACTTATTGTAATTTAAATTATCATTCATTTTTACAATTATTATTAGAAAAAACGTGTAGCCAAATAACATTTGCTCGCCGTAAAGTATAATCACAGGGTACCCGCCGCCGCATTAAACGGATTCCCTGGTAGTTAATATTATATAAGTTCATGTTATAAGATAATATCATGTATTTTATCAGTTGTTTAGCTTTGCTTGGTTTGCACTACATGGAGTCCATTTCTTTTGGTCGTCTTTGCCGACTTCATTCATGAGGATTTCATTGCATTAATCTTTGCATAATTTGACTATGGTTTTTTTTAAACTCTTTTACTATTCTGCTGCGAGGCTTGATATCATATGTATTTGAAACCTATGTTGACTTATTTTAATCAAATGATGTACTTTTTAAAACGACTTATGTAGGTCGTTCAATATAATTGTAACTTTGTGCCATGAACGTCACGCTCCGATTACCATTCCGCTGCCCGATTTGGGGGTGTGACACAAGGATTGTAGTCCAAGGACTTGTCCTCGGCAATAACCTTTCCCGATGACATGTCCACGACGAAAGCCGAAAAAAGTCTTTGGAAATTGAGGCGATTGTACTAGTGCTTGTCGATGTTCAGATGAATTCTTTTTTAGGTGGAGTTAAGTTTAGTATTCGCTCATATAAAATCTTGTATTCTCATATTTTTTTAGTTATATCCATTAGACGTTAATTAAGTGTTTAATATTAATCAACACAATAGTTTAGCGGGTTCATTCTAAGATGTGTGAGACTTTAAGTTCAATTCCTTATAGGTGCAAATAACCCTTGCCACGCCAACCTTCTGAAAAAGGAGGGTTACTTTTACCCGGTTTAAATCTGTGTGATGGTGGTTCAAACCTCGTGGATTAGTCGGCCAAAAAGATCGGAAACCATGGTTAACAAAAAAAAAAAAAAAAAAAAAAAGCTTAGTGATCCGACGTCCGTGCAATGCTTCAACTATGTCGAAGTTAAATCCTTATTACCTTATATAAGTGAATATCTGTGTAATGTTGCAACCAAATATTTGAATTACTAAAAGAAAACACCAAATTATTGATGTGTCGCATATGAAAGTGTTTGGGCCTGTTTGGTACGCAGTTTTTTTGGAGCTGTAAACTTTTTGTTACAAAAATAATCTGCTCCAAAACAAGTAGCCCCGTTTGGATACATCAACTTCAAGCTTTTAATTTAAACAAGTAGCTCGAAAATAAAAAGCTGATTCATGAAGCTTTTAAAATATTTTGGAGCTATTAAAACATAAAATTATTGTTAACATCTAATAATTATATTTTACAGCTGTGGACGTATAGTCTGGAATGGGCCAGGCCTGGCAGACAGCGGCCCACTCTACGCCTAAACCCTAATCCATGTCCTATAAATATAGGGCTGAGATTCCCTTCACAACAGAACACAGCAGGTGACTCTAAACCTAACTCTTGTATGCTATATCGCATCAATACTAACTTGACCGTCGGAGGTGGATCCCGGGGCTACGACCTCGGGTCCACTCCTAACGGGTTCTCTTTATCAACAGGTTTACTCAGGGCTCGAGAAGACGACTAACGGCCTAGGGAGAGTCGTTAAATCCAGCCCGCGCCAGATTATGTATCAACAAAGTGGCGCCATCCGTGGGACTTGACTTCGACAAGTTTCGTGCTCTCACATCACCGGAAAGCAACCATCGAGTTCAAAAGCCGGTAACTTTAATACTTTGTATTTTTTTTTTGTTGCACTTTAAAACCCGGCCGATGCGGTATTCATGCGTCGCATGACCGGACCTACTTTATCTTTTGACCGCGAATTAATTAGCGCACATAATGTTTTTTACGGTTGGTATGCTTGTTTGCACAACGCAGTCACGATAAATCTACCCGCGTTAGGCCGTGCGTTCGGACATCTTCGCAGATTAGCTACGTGCTATTGAACAGGCACCACGATGCTAGTCAATCGCCATGAGCGCACTGGACAAAAGCCGTGGTCATGTTATGTTCATCTGCGATCATCCACAAACGTTCGGGTCTATGTGGTCCCGATACATCCATCTGCGTCTGTGCGTGCAATTGAAACTATTAGTCACGGTCACGGTGCGATTGAAACAACAATTCATTATTTATGTAGTTTGTAAAACCTCACGATAGGTGTAATTTGCACTACTACTTCTCTTATGTGTTAATTTCACATGCTATGTGCTATATATTGCTTCACGCTAATCTTTTACTTCATTAGGTTTTATATGTTGCGGTTCGTGGCATATACTTTTAATATTGCATTAAGTGTTTTTCAGGATTTGAATAACTAAGTTTAATGCTCCTACAAGAGTAGCATCATCAAACTTGGGGGGCTACCAGGGTATATAATACCACTGTTTTCGTACGCGTCACTCAGGTATATTTGGAAGCAGATCGTACGTAAGAGGTATTGCAAGCCCGGTACAAAGACAGATTTAAATATTCGCACCATCTTGCCGCAGGGGAGACGTCCTCTGTCGGTTGTAAAGACGGATGTAATGTTCGCACCTCCTTGTCGCGCACAGCGCGCACCTCTGCCACAGAAGCATGTCTTCTGTCGCACCATGCTGCATCGCTACTAGTACAAAAGGTACGCCCTTACCTAGCATGCAACATACGAGATCCACCTTCACCGTTGTGAGACTCTCACACTCGCAATGTCAGTGTTACCCCAACTATAGAACTACGTGTTCTTCTTACGGGGTCTTTACTGTCACACTGTGGCGGGAAACCTAGCATATGCGCATCCCTCCCCATCATGTAAGAACGGATGTTACTCAGGTCACTGCGGACGCGCCTACAAGGTCGCGAATTCGGATATAGTCTAATGGGCTAAACAGGACTGCGCCATGGGCAACCAGTGCGCACTGTCGCATTTGGGCTGCGTAGTATAGTCCGTCCCATGAGCACACCTAAGTTGCGCACACATGAGCCATGCCATCATGGTTGATTAGGCCTACGTGGCCATGAACAAAACTTAATTCTAGCATAACATAGCCATGCACTATGTCACACTATACTTGGGGGGCTTGTGGACGTATAGTCTGGAATGGGCCAGGCCTGGCAGACAGCGGCCCACTCTACGCCTAAACCCTAATCCATGTCCTATAAATATAGGGCTGAGATTCCCTTCTTTAAAACAGAACACAATAAGTGACTCTAAACCTAACTCTTGTATGCTATATCGCATCAATACTAACTTGACCGTCGGAGGTGGATCCCGGGGCTACGGCCTCGGGTCCACTCCTAACGGGTTCTCTTTGTTGACAGGTCTACTCAGGGCTCGAGAAGACGACTAACGGCCTAGGGAGAGTCGTTAAATCCAGCCCGCGCCAGATTATGTATCAACAACAGCTAATTTACCAAACACTTTTATTGAAAAAAAAGATACAACAACTTGTAGCTCATATTAACAGCTTTGCAGTTTACAACTTACAACATACAACTAGTTTTGCCAAACACAACCTTTAATTATTTTGCCATCACACCAAACACAACACAAGCTAAAAAAGTTTACAACATTGTAATAAATTCCACGAAATGATGCAAAATAATACTATATATGCAATTATGGAATCAAAGTCTAGTAGAGACGCCTGCAAATGGTTTTGCCGTCACCCAACGGAGCCATAACAATTTTCACACGAGGGTCAGCCGCAATTTCTTCATTAAACTTTAAAACACTAGTTCTTCCCTCTCTCTCTGTTTCATGAACTGATTCCTCAGGCTGCACAACAGTTCCACCCCAAAGCGTGTTGTCATACATGATGATCCCGTTGACTTTCAACAATTTCATAACTCTCTCGTGATAGTTAAGGTAGTTTATTTTGTCAGCATCAATAAAACCAAAGTCAAAGCTTCCTTCATTATCAGGCTATGAATAGAGAGATCGTCGTTAGGGTATGTTTTAGTTCCAAACCATCAATGTTATAATGAAACCAAATATGACAGAACCATATCCAATTTATAAGCTAAACAATTATGGTAAAAAAAAAAAAAAAAAAAAAAAAAAAAAAGAAAAAAAAAAGGTCAAGTCCTAAAGCTGTGAAAAATATTAAGACTCTTTTATTCACAATTGTTTGATGATCCATAACGTAAACAATACTCCAGATACGTACATGACAAAAACATGTATATTCAAGATTCATGCATAAACCATACAAAAGTAAATGAAGGTTAAGCTTATAAACATGCAACAAAAACACCAAGTAAAATGGTGAAAAGTGAAAGAAAGCTTACATCCTCAAGAAGTTTATTAAGAGCCGGTAAGGCCTCTGATTCGATGAAGTCAATCTTGTGCTTGACCCCAACTTTTTCTATAATCGGTCTGCCAATCTCATAATATTCCCGGTTTACATCTATCGCTACAATCTATATAAGACAAAGCATTTCGAAAATTTCAAAGCCAATAATCCCAAGAAGCATGTACACTGAAGGAAAACAGAATTTAAGCCCGAAACTACTTCTTGAATCTCAATTCAAGAAACACTTTATTAATCAACCAAAAACCACAAGATCAATAAGTAATTGATCTCAATCAATCCTTATAACACAACAACTATCAAGAACTAACCAAAACCCAGAATCCTACCCACTGCTAATCAGGTGGTAGGCTATTGACTAATTATCAATAGTTCTATTACAAATGCCTCACAAACACTCAACAAAACAATGAAACTGATCTTGGTTGATCAAAGAATGAAACAAGAGAACTGTGTGAAACTTTATGTGAAGATACGACTTGGATGAATGAGAAACCCTAGCAGATAAGAGGGCTTACATAGCCTTGACCAAAACACTTTAGCTGCTTGTCAACACTTCAGTCCTTCAGTCTTTATCATCATGCTAAATCTAGCCAAACTACCACTTCTCTTTATAACTGAAATATAAAAAAGACAACATTAGTCCCTATTATTTATGTGTTCCATTTTGAGTTAATTTCAACATCCCATCTTAACTCAAACCTGGAACACATCAAACATTCCAAGCTTAGAAACAAGCTTTTCATGTTGAAGCTTATCAAGACCTTTTGTAAAAACATCAGCTGTTTGATCAGCTGATTGAACCTTTATAGTTTTAATAACCCCTGCCAAAATTTTATCTCTTACAAAATGCAAATCAATTTCCAGGTGCTTAGTTCTTTCATGAAAAACAGGGTTTGGTGCAATCTTAATTACAGCCTGACTATCACAAAACAGTTTTACAGGTAAAAAATGTTCCCAGTTTAGGTCTTTTAAAACTTTCAAGACCCAAACAATTTCTGAAGTAGCAGAGGCCATGGCTCTGTATTCAGCCTCTGCACTGGACTTAGAAAGGGTATTCTGTTTTTTGCTTTTCCAAGAAACAAGTGAACCATTTAAGAAAATACAAAACCCTGTAACAGACCTTTTAGTTATCACACCCTTGGCCCAATCTGCATCTACATAAGTCTTTAAAGACTCAATAGAATTCTTAACAATGTGTATACCTCTACCAGGAGAACCTTTAAGGTACCTCAAAACTTTAAATGCAATTTTCAAATGAGACTTATGTGGTTTATGCATAAACTGACTCAAGCATTGTATAGCATAAGATATGTCAGGCCTAGTGTGTGTGACATAAATCAATTTACCTACTAACTTTTGATATTCAGTTATGTTATCTAGTATAGGATCAGATAAACTTGGTTCATTAGAAATAGTTAAGCTTTGTTCTAAAGGAAAAGCAGATGGCTTACAGGCCAGTAAGCTAAATTCAGACAAGAAATCTAAGCAGTATTTTCTTTGTGTCAAACAAAGACATTTATCTGTATCAATAACTTCAATACCCAGAAAATACTTAAGTTTGACCATATCTTTAATCTGGAACTTAGACTTGAGAAACACTTTAAATTTCTCAATTTCAGCCAAGTTATTACCAGTAACAATAATATCATCAACATAAACAAGCAAGGCCACAAAGTTACAAGAATCATTTTTAACAAACAAAGAGTAATCACTTTTGCTTTGCATAAAACCATTTTCAATTAAAGAACTGGTCAACTTAGCATTCCATTGTCTAGGTGCCTGTTTCAACCCATACAAAGAATTTTTAAGCCTATAAACTCTTTTATCATTAACATCAAAATACCCATCAGGTAGAGTCATGTAAACAGTCTCATCTAGGTCTTCATATAAAAAGGCATTGTTAATATCAAGTTGAAAGATAGGCCAGTTTTGCTGAATAGCAAGATTGATAAGACATCTAACAGTTACTATTTTGACAACAGGTGAAAAGGTTTCATCAAAGTCAACACCTTCTTTTTGATTAAAACCCTTAGCAGCTAATCTAGCTTTGTACCTATCAACCTCACCATTAGATTGATATTTGATTTTAAAGACCCACTTACAACCTATATCTTTTCTACCATCAGGCAATTCAACAATTTCAAAAGTGTCATTTCTATATAAAGCCTCCATTTCACTATTCATAGCATCTAACCAGTGCTGATACATACAAGCCTCCCAATATGTTTTTGGTTTAAAACTTTTATTTAGCTCAATGACAAAACACAGAGTATCATTTTTAAGTTTTGCATAAGTCACAAACTTTTCAAGTCCAAATTTAACTTTAGAATATACAACATACTCATTACATTTATTAGGAAAAACAGAAGATCTATCAGACCTTCTTAAAGAAGGCTGACTATTGTTATGAAAACTTGTTTCTGCTGCTTGTTCAGGTAAGGGACTTAAATCACCCTCAGAAATATTCACACCACTTGGTGTTGCAACCTTCTCACCAACCCCTGTAGTCTCATTGGAACCAGGAGAATGCCCCAATTCATTCTCCAAATGGTCAATAGTTGGACCATCAAAAGGTTGGGAGTGACTACCATCACCCAAATGATGATCATCTTGATCATTATTACCCAAAGGGGTACCAGTTATATTATTATCATCATTGGGTGTGTCAGAGTCTTCACCAGTAACTTCATCAAAGAAATTAACATGGTTTAAACTCTGACTGAGAAGGTCAGGTGCAGCAGATACATTGTTTATCTTGAAAGGAAAAACTTTCTCAAAAAATTTTACATCTCTAGAAAAGATAAATTGTTTCCTTTCAAGACTATAGAGTTTATAACCTTTTTGAAAGTTGGAATAACCAGCTAAAACACATTTCTCAGCTCTACTGCTAAACTTATCATGACTGGTAAGAATAGTAGCAAAGCACAAACAACCAAAGACTCTTAAATGTGTTAAATCAGGTTTTCTATTAAAAACAAGGTCAAAGGGAGACTTTCCATTCAGCACTGATGATGGCAATCTGTTAATCAAATAAGTTGCAGTTAGAACACATTCAGACCACAAATATAAAGGCAATCCTCCCTGAAACATAAGGGATCTTGCTACATTTAAAAGATGCCTATGTTTCCGCTCTACTACCCCATTTTGTTGGGGAGTATAAGCACAAGATGTTTGATGAATGATTCCTTTTTCTTCATAAAATCTATTAAACTGATTATTAACAAATTCAATACCATTATCACTTCTAAAAATTTTAACACATTTTTCAAACTATGTTTTAACCAAGTTATAAAAGATCTTAACATAATCAAACACCTCATGCTTACTTTTAAGCAAGTAAACACAAATAACCCTGGTGAAATCATCCACAATAGTTAAAAAGAACCGATAACCATCTTTACTTTTAACTTTATAAGGTCCCCAAAGATCCAGATGAACAAGTTCACCAAGACCTTTGGTTTTATGATCACTTAGAGGAAAAGATTCTCTTGTTTGTTTTGCCTTTTGACAAATGTCACAAGGTTCAATTTCAGATTTATTTTCAAAACTGATTTCACCTTCACTGATAAGACTTGATCAGAGGGATGACCAAGCCTGCAATGCCAAGTTTCTTTGGTCAAATTACAAATAGTCCTAGAATTCTCAAATCCTAAACCAATACCTTGATTTTCATCAAAGTAATACAGACCATCCTTTTGTCTACCAATCCCTAGCACACTCATTCCCCTCAAATCGTGAGGTAAGACATAGCACTTAGACTCATCAAAAGCAATAACAAATTTGTTGTCTCTAGCCACTTTATGAACAGACATTAAGCTTACACAGTATTCTGGAACAACCAACACATCATATAGTGTTAAATTTTTGGTTAAAACCATATTTCCAACCTTGGTAATCAAAGCTTCAGTACCATTAGGATGTGAAACTTTGATTCCAAGTTTGGAAATGTCAATGACATTAACCAAGAATTTATCAGTATATGTAAGGTGCTGGTTGGCACCAGAGTCAACAATAATTCCAGCTGCAACAAGTGCAGACCTAGACTTACTGTTATTACAAAAAAACCTTTGAAAATTCTGATTAAAAAACTTACTATTCTTTAAAACAATACCTGCCATATTGGCATGTATTCCTTTCCCATTTCCATCAACACTGCAAGAATTTCCTTTAATCAAAGAGATCAATTTTGAAATCTATTCATCAGAAAAAGTGGAAGTGGAACTAGAACCAACAGAATTGTTATTATTAATAAACCTTCTATTGAAGTTTTGAGCACCCTGATTGTTATTATTATTATTATTATTTCTCTTATTTTTTCCAAAATCAGCAGGGTACCCAATGAGCTTAAAGCATCTATCAGCAGTATGGCCATTAAAACCACAATGTTCACACACAAAAATAGGTCCACCAGTGTTCCTTCTATTATCATTAGGTCTAGAAGTGTTATTAGGTCTTGAGGAATTGGCAGAGGTTGGGGCCTCTGAGAATTACCTCTATTGGGCACACTGGAGTTAAACACAGTTGACTGAGACCTTTGAGAGGTACCAACAGCTGAACCAGAGACCACAGATCTATGAGACTCCTCACTAGAAATAATGGCAAAAGCCCATTTAACATCAGGAAGAGGGTCTCTAGACAGAATATTAGACCTTATTTGCATATAAGAATTATCTAAACACATTAAAAACTGCATAAGTTTCATTAACTGGTTATGTTTCTTAAAATCATCAGAAGCATGAAAAGTACACCTAGGCAATTTAACCAAAGCATCAAATTGTTTCCACAATGTACTCAATTTATTAAAGTATTCAGCAATGGAACTACCATTTTGAGACAAAGAGTTGATTTTATGGTGCAGATTGAAAGTAACTGAACCATCAACTCTAGCAAAAGTTTCTTTTAACTCTGTCCAAACATCAGAAGCCCTTTTTGAAAAAATTTGCCCCAAAAACAACGCTTCTGATATGGAGTTTAAAATCCAACCCAAGACTACAGCATTAAACCTATCCCATTGCCTGCCTAAAACCTCAGCAACATTAGATCTTTTACAAGACCCATCAATAAATCCAGTTTTATTTTTACCCTCTAATGCTAACAACATAGCACAAGACCACACATTGTAATTTTCAGTACCTTTCAATTTAACAGAAACAACAGTCAAGGAAGCAGAGTCATTAGGGTGTAAATGCAATGGGTCACTAAGATCAAGTTTACTAATAAGAGTAATAGGCTCCTCTTCCTCCTTTTCAGAAGATTCATGAGGAGAGTTATGTTTACTACCCTTAGGTGAACTACCACCACCTTCTTTAGCAGACATAATGAAACAAAGAAGCAAGCACTACAATCAAACACACAAAGAAAGAGACAAGAACGAAGTTCTCAGGCTTTCCTTGCCACTCTAGGTGGTAGGTCAAGGGCGCACACAAGCAAATAATCAATAATAAAGAAAGAAAAAAACACAGATAGCAAATAAGCAAGAAAGCAAGCTCAACCAACACCTCAACAACAAACAAATCAACTTCAACAATCCCTTTATCCTACTCCCTGTCAATCTAAACAAGAAATAAGAAAAGAAAAAAATTAAATTAAGAGCGTGAGAGGTGTTACAGTGCACGCAAGAAACCAATAAGCAGCGGAACAAGAACCCAGATTGTGATCTTGATTCACTTAGTCAAGAATCACAACCCACACGATCTCAATCAGCCAGAATCAACAACTACCAAACCCTAATTTTCAAGAATTAGGGAAACCACCAACAGAATCACCAAGATTCACCAGAAACCAATCAAGAACCCAAAACCAACCACCAATCGAACCAGAGATCAAAAAACCCCCAAAAATACTCAAACCCTAACTTTCTCAAAAATTAGGCGCTTTTGAAAACCTTTTAGAATCGATCAATTAGAGTCAAAATACACCAATTAACCACAGTTAATTGAGTTTAATCAAGCCAATTTTGAAAACCCCCAAAATTTTGAAACCCTAATTTTTTGAAAACGATTTTAGATATCAGAACCTGGCTCTGATACCATGAAGGAAAACAGAATTTAAGCCAGAAACTACTTCTTGAATCTCAATCCAAGAAACACTTTATTAATCAACAAAAAACCACCAGATCAATAAGTAACTGATCTCAATCAATCCTTATAACACAACAACTATCAAGAACTAACCAAAACCCAGAATCCTACCCACTGCTAATCAGGTGGTAGGCTATTGACTAATTATCAATAGTTCTATTACAAATGCCTCACAAACACTCAACAAAACAATGAAACTGATCTTGGTTGATCAAAGAATGAAACAAGAGAACTGTGTGAAACTTTATGTGAAGATACGGCTTGGATGAATGAGAAACCCTAGCAGATAAGAGGGCTTATATAGCCTTGACCAAAATACTTTAGCTGCTTGTCAACTTCAGTCCTTCAGTCTTTATCATCATGCTAAATCCAGCCAAACTACCACTTCTCTATATAACTGAAATATAAAAATGACAACATTAGTCCCTATTATTTATGTGTTCCATTTTGAGTTAATTTCAACATACACTACTCTAATATTAAAAGTCAACCATCACATATATATAGTCGAAACCAAATTCACGAACCTTGCCATCATCTAGAAGCGTAAGCGCAGTTAGCAGCAATGAGTAACCAGTATAAACCCCTAGCTCTAACGTCTTCCTAGCACTAGTGATTTCCAACAACATTTCCATCATTTGACCACTATCTGGTGATGTACCCATGGCAGCATTGCATATACAAAATAGTAGTAAGTTTTAAACCGCGGAGAAGCAAGTTCATACAATTAAATTTAGGCTCAAAATACATGAAACTTAACTATTGGTGTGTAGCAGTAACGACTCTGATTTCCTTCAATGGTTCGAATTCACGAGGGTACACACTAGTCTCTAGGATGTACTAAATAATGCAAAACACGTACGGTAATAAAAAAAATGTTAGCTCAATTAAGATTTCAAACTTTGAAACGAAAGTTAATTAAGAGTTGTGTGAGCAATTAACTAAACCTGGTATAACTCTTCAGTCTGAAGCAATATATGACGTTTCATTGATGTTGGTGTTTCTTCAAAGTGAAAACTTCTATGAAGATTTACAAATGATGGGATCTGTGAACCTTTTGGAGAAGTATAAATAGGATAGATGTCACAAACGATTTAGTGATTAGTGGTTGTTTCATGCTTTGTCTTGAGGTTAATGTAGCATTTCAGTCACATTTCATTGTACTCATATTTTCTGTGATTACTCCCTCCGTCTGAAAATAATTGTCATAAGAGAGAAATTACAAAGTTTAATAAAAATGAGACGACCGTACCATGGCCGGATTTGGGCCTGTGCAAAGTGACCAACTGCACAGGGCCCAAAATCCAAAATGGGCCCCTAATTGTCCAGCCTGTATATCAAGTCTAGTAGCACTGAAGGTCCAGTACCTTGTTTTTTTGTTTGGCGGTAGCAAAACGTCTATATATTAAAAATTTTAAACACCCGAATTTTGCATTCTTAATCATCTAAAGGGTTATTAGTTCAAAAATATATATATATATATATCTAAAGGGTTAACCCATTCGAGACTCGACAATCGTCTTCATCATTCACACGATTTTCACATGTACAAATCTCTATTTTTCATCAGTCCTTGTTTCTTTAGTTTAATTCCCTTATTGTGTGTTTTTTTTTTTTTTTTTTTTTTTTTTTTTTTTTTTTTTTTTACTTTAATAGCTTTTGAACTACAATTGTTGTGATTGAGAACCTGATGTTGATAGAGATTTGTACAACATCTTTAGTTTAATTCTCCTTCACTTTAGTTTTATTCTATAATTGTTGTGATTGGGAACCACTGAACCAAGCCAATTTTAATTCCTGTTTAAGTTATTGTGCGTGTATTCCCTTTAGGCCTGTAAAGTTTGAATAAATTAGAATCAGTGGAAGGATTTTAAGCTTGATACATTGATACAATGATATATATTTCACTTAGTCATTATAATAAATATCAACATATACATCAGTTAGTAAACAAGAAGTTTTTTTTTTTTTTTTTAAGCCATAATGCTATGATTTCTATGTACTAATTCCTTTAAGCAATAATGGGTTGGCATTGATAGCGATTGAGAACGATTTACTCGAGAGTATTGACCATGAAGAGGTGATCGACAACTTTGCTTCAAAGAATGCTAGGAGAATTGCATTATTTAAGAAATAGATAGTTTAATTTGTACTCATAATTGAAAGTACTTTATTATCGTTAAATTAACATATATAGATACTTATAGTTTTTTTTTAAGAATATTATGAATTTATTTGCATTAGCTTAAAATTTTGGGCTTAAGGAGGGCCTCTTTTGCGACAGCCGCACAGGGCTCCCAAAATCCACGGGACGGCCCTGGAGACCACTATAAATCTCAACCACTCAAAAAGAATATTCCCGTAATATATTCTCTAGTTTTTACTTAAAAAAGTAAAGTGGACAATTATTTTTAGATATGCAAAAAAAAAAAATGTAGAGTATAATTTTGAGACGAACGGAGTAATATATTTGACCAGTGTATACCTAAAAAAAAGAAAAAGAAACAGCGTCGGGCCCAAATGATTTCGGGGGTTTAATTCAACCATATGAGATTTTGCCGCGTCATATAAACTTTTGTCAAAAAAAATTTATTTCTTCAAAATGAAATTTGCTCTTAAATTATTTTGTTACTTCTTAGTTAGTCCATTGTACACGTCAAACACAATTTTTACTCTTGTTCACATATAGTCTCACGTCCGACAATAAATAAAAAAGAGTAGTGATATATAGGCCTAACAATGAGACCTAACAATAGACTTACTCCATTCATCTTTTAACAAATGTTATACACTTTTTCTCTTTCATCATTTACCACCAATCAATTTTTGAAATGCACCTAAAGATGTGATTGGTGCATTTCAAAAATTGATTGGTCAGAAATGATGAAAGAGAAAAAGTGTATAACACTTGTCAAAAGATGAATGAAGTAGGTCTATTGTTAGGTCTCATTGTTAGGCATATATATCACTACTCATAAAAAAACTATATGCTAAATTATAATAGGATTCTCGTAGAAAAAAATATTAATCGCATAAAATATTTTGTTACTGTAGCATTTCTTTCAGGGCCCGTTTGGTTAAGGGTGGTGGGGATCATGGTAAATAAAAGGTGTTTGGTTCAAATATGTGGGACTCAAATATTAGACTCAAAGAAAAAAAATCATCCATCTATAAATCCTAGGCTTACTACCGGGTTTTTACCAAAAATTGTCCCATCAATACTTTTTGTGAGACCTATTTAGATCTCAACCATTTATCATCTATTAGTAACATTTTTCTTTTTCTTTTTAAACAGTACACTTTAATTGTAAATCCTTTATTTATTTAAATAATATAAAATATTTCATTTTATCATATTAATATTTTATTCAAACCCAAACCAAAATTCAAATTATAATCCAAATCAAAATCCAAATCTTAAACCCATCTATAAACCAAACGGTCCCTCAATTTCTGAATTGTGACGTTATGAATAGTTTGGCGGGCCGCACTGCTTCTAAGTTCTAGGAGTGGTTAAATTTCCATGATTTCTTCTCCGTGAATGGCGGTTTCTATGTTTCTTAATTGATACCTAGATCAATCACATGCATCACGTTTTTGCTATATGAAACACACTATCACCGAAACAAACGTAGCCATCTTCAATCATTTTTTTTTCATACTAAAGCGAGATACAACCGCATGCAAGTCTAATCACAAATAGTTTAGGGTTCTTTGTAGACCGCATTGTTTGTGCTATTCATGAGGCTTCCTTCTTCGTCACACATCTTTAAACCCTTTTTACTCCTAATGTGATAATCGCCTACATATAAAGGTCATGATCAACTTGATTTTCATTGGTTGTTCCGTGTTCCCCTTATACCTGTCTCGTGCCATCCTAAAAGTTCCACCAATTTGTTACACCCATCCAAGATATATTTAACATCCCATGTTATGTCTGTATCGATAGGATGTCTTTCATAGATGTCATAGTAATCTCTTTCAAATGTTACATATTAGGAATGTTACGAAAAACACAGCACGTGACATAATTATTAGAATTGTTACATATTAGGATTTTATTTTTAATGGGTGAAGCGGGTAATATTTAGCAAAGGTTCACTATAAGGGCGCATTTTGGAACTAATTGATAACGCAATCGTTATTTTTATGGATAATTAAAAAAAAAATCAAGACTAATAAAAGTTCGTCCGATGAACGGGCTAGAACCATAAGCAATATAAGGGAGTGTTTGTTTTAGCTTGCTAAGAGAGTGGTTATACCACTGCCGTTAGGCGCGGTACTCGACCGTAAGGAGCTATTAAATTCTCAACGCACAATACAAACTTTCTCAATCTTGAAATACATGTGTATCGGAACTGTTGACGCTTGAAAATTCGACCGTGAGGAGCTATTAAATTCTAAAACAATGACATTGAAATAAAAAATCACACAAAAAAACAACGCTATCAGAGTCTACACGCTACGAATAGAATGTCGAAAGAAAATCTTTTACCGCCGAAATTTTGTCGAACACTAGATACCGCTACCGTTAGGCTCGAGTACTCGGCTAGTCATTGCACAAGTCAAACGAAATCGATATGTTTTGATTCACCCATGGGCCATTATATTTTGATTGGTATGTCCTGTTACGTTGACGTGAGTTTTGTTTCTGTCTCCTCGTGAACACATTGATTGATTCGGATATATGTCAAGTTGTATTATTTTTTTCAGAAACATGTTTCACGTTATTCAACTTTTGTTAAAACTATCTTTTTTTAAGAAAAAAATAAAATAAACAAACACTAACCAGTATTGCTCAAAGTGTGTGCATGTTCATACTTCAAGTGTACGTTTAGGTCCTAATTTGTTATGTTTTAAAGATGCTACAAAAAAGTTAGGTCCTAATATGAAGATGCTTAGGCTAGTGACAGTGGTGACCTATATTGCATCATCTTTCCGGCTGCCATCTCAGCTTTCTCTCTCCTCAACCCATATTCACCTCTCTCATCACAGTGGCAACCCATATTGCATCATATATATATATATATATATATATATATATATATATATATATATATATATATATATATATATATATATATATATATATATATATATATATAGTGTATCTTTATTTTCAGAACCCTGTTAAGTGCGGGAACTGCGAGAACTCCAATTTTGCATTAGAAAACATGCATGTTCATATAAAACATGTATGTTTTCTTACATACACCTTAATACACATACATGCATAACATACATGTTCATATAAAAACCTGTTAAGTGCAATAGATCAATGCAAAATATTTTTTATTTTTAGAACCCTGTTAAGTGCGGGAACTGTGAGAACTCCAATTATGCATTAGAAAACATGCATGTTCATATAAAAAATGTACGTTTTCTTACATACACCTTAATACGCAGGCATGCGTATTAAGGTGTATGTAAGAAAACATACATGTTTTATATGAATATGCATGTTTTCTAATGCATAATTGGAGTTCTCGCAGTTCCCGCACTTAACAGAGTTCTGAAAATAAAGCCCCCTATATATATATATATATATATATATATATATATATATATATATATATATATATATATAAAACATTTTAATTAATTAATTTATTTCTTTATTATTTATTTCACCCATGCATGCATGCCATCTGTTTACCATGCAAAGTAATTCAAACATTGTAGACACATGCATGCTATCTAGTATACTACTAGTTCGTGACCATTTTAGAACTTTGCATTTGACATTCAAGAACTTGCAGACCAGTTAGTAGTGCTATTTGTCATTCAAGAGAAATAGTTGGTAGTGCTATTTGACATTCAAGAGAAAAATGGTAAGTTGGAATATGTATTAAATACTGCAAATCTTGAAGCTTTTTTGTGTTCAAAATCGGTTGGAATTGCAACCGATGTTCCAAATTTGTTGCCGGCGACAGATGTTCCAAATAAGCTTCACAGTGGCTCGACCGATATGTGAAATCGGTCGACCGAGCTTGGCAACCGATATTTTCAGGGCCACTGTCACTAGCCTTAGGAGACGTGACCTAGGAGGCATGCATAAGCCTATGTTCATTGAGAAATCTCTACCATTGCTTATTACAAACAGTCTATAAAGTACGGAGTAACAATCTCAATCTTTTGCAATTTATGAAATATTATATGATTGATGTATGGTTAATAGTGATAGTTAATCAGTAATCTGATATACTAGTAATTAATAGATTAATTTTAATCTTCTAAATTAAAATTTATTAAAAGCTAGTTCATACATCCACGTTAGTTATGCTTGTTTTTTTTGGTTAAAAGCTAGTTCATACATCCACGTTAGTTATGCTTGTTAATAATCATTAAAGTTTAAATAAGTATCAAGTGCAAGAAATGATTATTGACCGTGTTAAACTGCTTGTAGGTGATCAACATTGTTAAAATTACATAGAATTTAAGATTTGAAGATCTTGGTTCAGCAAATTAGATGCATATATACAAGATAGTTTCTAAATAATGTTGGCGTGTAAATATACCCAGGAACATCAAAGTTGGCTCATCCAGAATCGAGATATATATATTACTCTGTATCTCAAAAGAAAACATGACCAATTAGCACTACAAGAAAAAGTGCCTATAGTGACCAAAATTTAGTGACCACATTTTTTTTGGTCATTATTTGGGCAAAATAGTGACCATATTGTAAATGGACATTAATGTTTGGTTATCTGTAAACAATTAGTGACCAAGCTCAAAAGTGGTCACTAATTTCGTCATTATACATATGCGATATTTTTCGGTATATAAATAAGTGATTAACATTACAAGTCACTAAGTTTTTAAAAAGTTAATGGTGAAAAATGTTTGTTTAAGCTTATATGTGGCTTATTAGCTTATTTGTGTTTCGGCTTATATTTTAATAAGTCATAAATTTTCAGCTTATTTTGAGACTTGTGGGCTTATATAAGTTTATTATAATATGATAACTTATATAAGCCATAAGTCTTAAAATAAGTCAAGATTAGGGCTTATAAAATATAAGTCAAAGTCAATAAGCTCATAAGCCCATATATAAAAAATAATCAAAACAGGATGCGATAATTAGAGTGTTTCAATAAAAAGTAAATGTGTGCAAATCAATTTCCCTTATATAAAATAATAATCTTTTTCCTCAATTTATTCTATTCAATCCTTATCATTTTTATAAAAACTAAGCCCTTATTTATAAATTATCCAATCTCATTTTTTATAAAAACTAATCATTCTATTCTATCCTTTTATCATTTTTATAAAAACTAAACCATATTTATAAATTATCCTTATCATTCCATATTTATAATTTCTTTAATCGAACAGTACCTTCTTCCCAAACGCTCTTTCTATTCTTCCCATCATTAGTACCAAACGCTCCTTCTTCCCAAACGCTCCTTCTATCCTTCAATTCAATTGTTACTCGATTTAGCCCTAATACGTTTTGTGCCTAATAACCGATTAAGATCGATTCAATTGTTACTTCAATTATTACTCGATTTAGCCGTAATCGTGAAGTGGTGAGATCGATTGCGGTGTTTACTCGATTCAGTTGTTACTCGATTTAGCTTATTTGTTCAATGTTTACTCGATTCAGTATGTTTAGCTTATTTGTTCAATGTTACATTCAGTATGTTTAGCTTATGTTTAGCTTATTTGTTCAGATGTGAAAGGAAATAGCTTATTTGTTTACTCGATTCAGTATGTCCTGAAGTATCTCTTTGTTTACTCGATTGAGTTACATATTATGTTTAGCTTATTATGTTTAGCTTATTAATATTATGTTCGGCGTTTAGGAATTATAGATACATATGTTACAGTGTAAGGTTTTGATCTAGATACTTATGCGGCGCGAGATTGAATTTGACTTAGTTTTAGGGATTATAGAGCCTATGTGAACTTTGTCGATCTAGAAAAGCTGTGGTCGAAAATGTATGATGTATGATGTATGATGGTATCAATGCGCTAAATTAGTCTGTTATGACCTGCTGTATTAGTCTGTTATGTATGATGTATGATGGTATCACTTTGAGATAAAGAAAGACTATGATGTATGATGGTATCAATGCGCTAAATTAGTCTGTTATGACCTGCTGTGATGCCTCTTCTTAATGGAAATTTAACAGCAGAAACAAAGAACTTCTACTTAATATCAACGTAATCACATTGGACATATGTAATAGAGCATATAATCATTGTTAAGAACAATACAATAAAAGCCCACAAAAAAGTTTAGTCTCCACATCATCTGCAATAAAACAAACAATCAAATTAGGTGCATTCATAAGATAAACCAACAGTAAAAGCAAACAATGAAAAAAACGTTGGACCTTTTTCAATTATGCTAATTTATTGCTCTAACTTTATGTATCAAGTAATTTTCAAATAGCCGGGTCCTACTTTTTTACTCAAAGAAAGCTACTTATTTAGTATGATTGCTTATTATCTAGCAATATCAGTAGTCAAAGAATTAACCTGAGCAAAGCGTGCAACACTGAAATCCTTACGGATGTAGTAATACGAGAAGTTTCCAAAACCAGTCATCCAAACATATCCAGCAATAAACACCCGGATAGCATTATATATCTCGGTAGCTAACCTGATTAACCTGATTAAGTTAGATTTAATGGAAGCAACAGGCTGCTTAAATGAGGCTGATTTCGTAAGGCCTCCTTCCAGCAAAACAGTCCGGTCATCTTCCTTATTATACTTCTGTTTGTAAGTAATAACACCTTATTTGGCATTTCTAATGTCCTTTGTATTTCAGGCCATTACCTCATCAGGAGCCAAGAAAGGTGAAGCGTTTTTGGCAGATGTCAACACTAAGCTGATTAACAAAAACATCACTACTGACATTAAAGTGGACACAAACTCAAAGGTAATTACACATAATCTTTTCAGTCTCTTCGATGTAACTATAAAATATATATTCGCACGAAAGAGATTGATGTTTATGGTTATTATTATTTGGTTAATCGAGCAGATGCTTAATTAGATATCGGGCTGTGTACTTCTTTTTTATTTCTTTGATCTGCAATGAGGCAATGAACTCTGAATAATCGTAATCTAGGGACTTGTATGGGATGCAATAACAGTCTTTCAATACTACAGCTGGTATTAGTCTGGTGATGAGTTGGCTTTTCTTTTATCAGTCGCTTTTATCAGTCCAATGAATTCTTGTGTTAGAACCTGGCACTTGAATATACACTATTATTAACTTGATATACATTATTATTAAAATCCTACACATTTCAATAAAGTGGCACTTTTTTCTAGTTGAACACAGATTTGGTACTTAGAGTGTGAACTTACAAGATGAATTTGAATAAGTTTTTGGATTATAAACTGTATGGTTACATAACTAGTCGTATTTGTATGTAATACTTGTTAGTCG
Organism: Artemisia argyi; assembly: GCA_030686995.1. NCBI lineage: Eukaryota > Viridiplantae > Streptophyta > Magnoliopsida > Asterales > Asteraceae > Artemisia > Artemisia argyi. The sequence goes on along the minus strand of JARVZY010011032.1, from coordinate 469,142 downwards.
TATTTGTATGTAATACTTATTCGAGGGCTTGTTTAGGGGTGTTTGTGCTGGATTTTTATGGATGGCTTAAGCTTGCTTTTCTTTTTGGTCATATTACCGGTATAGGCTACTCCTGAGCAAAAACTTATGGGTTTACATATCCTAACTAAGCTTCTGCTTACTTATGTGTAGTTAATTTCTTTGAAACAGCTTAAGCTCTTTCTAATAAGCTATTCCAAACACCCCGAAAGTTGAATATATCTTCTCACAATAACAGTTGGGAGTAATGTTGTGTGACAATTGACAAAAGAATGATATAAATTATTGAGCTTGTTACTTTTTGCTTGTTACTTTAATTGTCCATGTAAATTTCAACCAACTGGTTTAAACGCTTGTATGCAGGTCTATAGATGAATATATGTGCATGATTATCGTATATTTTATCACATTTATGTTTGTATGTATAAGTAACATTAAAACTATACGTTGTCAATTCTTGTTTTTAGATACAATGATTTTTTTAATCTGTGTATATGGGGGTGTTTGTTGAAAAGCTTATTTGATGGGTTTATTGTAAAGCTCAGTTTTAGTGGCTTATGAGCTTCTGAAGTTAACTAAGCTATTAGCTCAAGTTGATAAGATCATAAGCCACCAAAAATGAGCTTTTTGCCTTTTCACTTTTTCGTTTAGCTTATAAGAACAAGTGCAAATGAATACAAAGTATTAGTTTTAAGATTTTGTTGGTTGTGTAATGATGGTCAAGTTATCTGCTGTGTTTGAGAAAGAGCCTTTGAGACAAGGTATAGGTCACCTATAAGAAGGTTTGGTTACTATGTATTGTTGTTTTTAATGTGGTACCCGTGGATTAAGTATAAGTTGAATTTGACACTAGGGCGCTTCACGCTTTTTAAGATTTCGGTTTAATGAGAGCTTGTTATTGTAAATGTTGCTGTTGTTTGTGAAATCAAATAGTTGATATCTGAAAGTGGATTATGCTTTTTTAGTTTTTAAGTAACTTGATTGATTTTGTCTAATTATATTAGCGGCAATGTATGTTTTATAAGCCTTTGTTTTTTTTGTATAATGCCTAATGTGGTTGGCAAACTTATTGGTATTTATCTATTTGTTTTCAGGAATTTACCTTTTCAACCTTGGAAAGACATTGGAAAAGCTTGAGATGGCTGCTAGGGTGATTGCCGCAATTGAGAATCCTCAAGACATCATTGTTCAATCCGCCAGACCTTATGGACAGAGAGCTGTGTTGAAGTTTGCTCAGTACACTGGTGCTCATGCTATTGCTGGTCGTCACACTCCTGGTACCTTCACCAATCAACTTCAGACTCCTGGTACCAGGTTGCTGTCCTTTGTAGTCCGTTCACATTGTTGTTCACATTGGTTTAACATTGTTTTAGTAATTATTCAATGCTGATGCATAAATATCTTAATTTATACAGCCAATCAAGGAGGCTGCACTTGGAAACATCCCCACCATTGCTTTCTGTGATACCGATTCTCCCATGAGATACGTTGATATCGGTATCCCTGCCAACAACAAGGGGAAGCACAGCATTGGATGTTTGTTCTGGCTTCTTGCTAGAATGGTCCTTCAAATGCGAGGTGTTATTCCACAAGGACACCACTGGGAAGTTCTGGTATGGATCATAAGTACCTGTATACTTTTGTTTGATAATCTTTTACCAGAATTGTGTTTTGCTAAACTTTCAATGTGTTTGCAGGTTGATCTATTTTTCTATAGGGAGCCGGAAGAGGCAAAGGAACAAGAAGAAGATGATGGTGCTGTCGGAGACTATACAGATTATGCAGCTGGTGCTATGGGTATGGGTGGTGACCAATGGTCTTCCCAAATTCCTGATGGCCAGTTGCAGGTGGCTGGAATGGTGCTGATGGTAAGGAAGTTGACGTCACTTTATCTGTTTATTCTCGACCTGTGTATATTGATATCTTTGTGCATCTGATTTACGTATGGTTTTATTGTTTTCAGCTCCAGTGTCTGTCTGGACATGTGCATGAGTATGTTGGATCGGATGATCATGGGCAGGAGCATGAAGATTTTATTTGACCAACAACGACGAAATTCTTTATGTAGAGTATATTGGTGTCAATTGATATTAATGGAAGTCTCGGATGGGGAGTTTGCTAGCGAAGCTTATCACTTTGCTTACTTAATTCTGAAAGACATAATTCTGTTTGTACTTCTATTTGTACTTCTATTATAGGTAACAAAAGATTAGAAACTTGGTCTTTGTTTGTACTTAAATGGAATAGTTATGATTTTAATGGTAATTTTCTTGCTTTTAGAAAAATTTTGATTTATTTGGTAATTTTAATTTATAAATCCAGTAATATTGGTTGGTAGTCGGGTTATTGCTTGAGACCACTAATTTGGTATCTACGAAACCATGGTTAGTGACTACATATGTTGGTCACTAATCTGGTCAAAATAGTGGTCACTATTTTTGGTTACTAATCTGGTCAAAATAGTGACCACTTATCACTTTAATGACCATAATAAGTGACCAAATAGGTCGTCACAAAATTTAATAACCACTTTTAAGTGGTCACTATTTAGTGACCATATTCCAATGTCATCACTATTACCTTTAGTGACCGACTTTTAGTGACCACGAGTGACCACTTTGATATGGTCACTAAATCAGCTTAGTGACCAAATATCTACTATTAGTGACCATATTCGTGTCGTCACTATAGGCACTTTTTCTTGTAGTGTAGATATAACTCTCGCATAACTCAACTCTTTCTAGATTAGGGCATGATGCCTCATTTTTAACTTATTTGTGGATATTGTGTGAACAAAATGTGTTTCAGTTCCATGGTGCAGTACAGATGACGTGAGCAGTTGAACACCAAGCAAAACTGTAGACCAGAATTCTCTTTGAACAAATTAAGAACAATGATAGGTAAACAGATCATCTTAAAACGCTAGTTATAAAAAAATAAAAACTCTACTTACAAAGCTACCTAAAAGATCATGTTTCACTTTAATATAAGTCTAGCATAACCTCTAAGAAAGTAAGAATATATCAGTAACTATGGTCCTAAAATCCTTTAATGCAGTGATTACTTATTTCCATCGAATACAAACTCACATATATCCCACCCTTGACATATTCCTCTCAAAGTTTAGGCAAAGGCACTCACAAGGTAGCAGTAAAAGAAACATTAGAATATAAAGCTTTAATACAAAATTGGCCAATCAGCATAAACGTCTTCAACAGTTTAGCATGTAAGGCTCTTAATGCTATTTTTTTATACATGCTATGTTTAGAAGAAACTTCATGTTCATAACTTCTTAGTGATTATGCCGCTAAACACTTAAACTATAAGCAGGTACACTATGTGATGAAGAGGATGTGATGTAAGTTTTTTAAGCAACCACTATGGGGTATTGACACTAGATTAGTAAGGGACTAAGGGTGCTTGGCATTGTATTAATTACTACAAACTAAGACTAATCATGACAATCTGATTAGTTAGTGGTCAACTAATCACTATTAGGTTATCAACATATGACAAGCTGAAAGGCCGCAACAACAGTGATTCCGTATATCTTCTCGTCAGGACACCATTTTACAGTATGTCCTTAAGTAATCACAATTGCTCTTAGAGTAAATTACACCGTTTGTCCTTGTGGTTTGCTCCAAATCACTACCGTAGTCCCTGATCTATTTTTTTTTGCTTTTTTGCTCCTTATGGTTTACATATTGCACGCTGTCAGTCCTTATCGCTAACTGTCGTTATCTTCTCCGTTAGCTCCCAATTGTCAATTGGCAACGTTAGTCCATTAACCAAACGATCATTTGCAACGTTAGTCCTTTATACTAACGGCCGTTTCTAATTAACTCAAATTTTGGTTATTATTTTTTTCGCTCGTTTTCATGCGTTTTCGTCCGTTTTTATACGTTTTTTTTTTCAGTTTTTATACGTTTTCGTCCGTCTTTATACGCTTCCGTCTGTTTTGCTTACGTTTATCCGTTTTTATACGTTTTCATACGGTTTTATCCGTTTTTATACGTTTTATTTGTTTTTATACGTTTTCCTCCTATTTTTACACTTTTCTCTGTTTTTCTTACGTTTTCATCCGTTTTTATACGTTTTCATCTATTTTTATATGTTTCCATCCGTTTACATACGTTTTTGTCTATTTTCATTTGTTTCAATACGTTTTCATCTGTTTTTATATGTTTTCATCTGTTTTAATACATTTTCGCTCGTTTTCTTATGTTTTCATGCGTTTTTATACGTTTTCGTCCATTTACCGATGAAAGTGTATAAAACATATGAAAATGGATAAAAATAGATAAAAACGTATGAAAACGCAAGAAAAATATATAAAAACAGACGAAAACATATATAAATGGACAAAAATGTATAAAAATGGACAAAAACGTTAGAATATGTATAGAAACGTAAGAAAGCAGGTGAAAACGAGCGAAAACGTGTAAAAACGAATGAAAACGCATAAAAACGGATGAAAACGTATGAAAACATAAGAGAAACGGACAAAAACGTAAAAAATGGAGGAAAACATATAAAAACAGACAAAAACGTATAAAAACAGATAAAATTATATGACAACGTAAGAAAACGTATACAAAGAGATAAAAACATAAGGAAAAACAGACGAAAACGTATAAAGACGGATGAAAACGTATCAAAACGGACGAAAACGTAAGAAAATGCATGAAAACGGGCAAAAAATAGACAAAAATGTATAAAAACGGATAAAACCATATGACAACGTAAGCAAACGGATAAAACGAATGAAAACGTATGAAAAACAGATGAAAACGGATAAAAACGAATGAAAACGTAAGAAAAACAGATGAAAACATATAAAGACGGACGAAAACGTATAAAAACGGACAAAAACGAAAGAAAATGGGCGAAAACGATAAAAACATCATAGGAAAGAATTTTTTTAAGAAAACCAAAATTTGAGTTAATTAATAACGGTCGTTAATATAAAGGACTAACATTGCAAACGATCATTTGGTTAATGGACTAACGATGCCACTTGATGATTGGGAGCTAATGGAGAAGATAATGACAGTTAGCGATAAGGACTGACAGCGTGCAATATGTAAACCATAAGGAGCAAAAAAGCAAAAAAAATAGATCAGGGACTACGATAGTGATTTGGAGCAAACCATAAGGACGAACGGTGTAATTTACTCTTGCTCTTATTTGATTAGGGAAATTTGCATTTCTGTATCCGACACTTATTTTCAACTTGACTCAACTTTGTAGCGTATTGCTAAAACTAGGACTTTTCTTTTATTAAATGAGAAGACTACTGTAACACCCCCAAAATCTGATACAGCAGAAGACTATTCAAGCTTTCGGGGTGCTACGGGGATTGGTATCCAACACAAGTCATAAAGAAACGAGATAAAGTAAACATAAGTAAAAGCAAAACCAAAAGGGTTTTTAGAGTTTACATTCACCCCAAATATTTAGCGTAAGGCCCAAAACATAAGTTTTAAACATAGGTCCATGATAAGAAATCAGAGTTTGAAATAGATTCTTTAACCAAATCGCCTTGCCAAGCCTTCCAAGCATGCATCTACAATCATTCTTAATTACCTGAGAAAACGCACTAAAAGTCAGCTTTCGCTGGTGAGATCATAGGTTTATATTCATAATTCAATCAAGTGGACATATACGCAAAACTCTTGCTAGCTAGACTAGGCCTTAATTCAAAACCTGCGGATAACCTCCGCAACATCATAATCACACGGATAACCTCCGTAATATCAAAACCCTATAGGTGCACACTTTAGTCCAACAACCAAATCAAATCAAAAATCAATCTGTATGCGTAAGGATACTACATACCCAACATGTGTAAGGATACGACATGTTCAACTTACCTAGTTCTAGACTAGGCCTCATTGTACAGCTTACCTGGTTCTTGACTAGCCCTTGCTCCATAGCTTACCTAGTTCTTGACTAGGCCTCGCTCTCTATCTTACCTAGTTCTATAAGCATAGCAAGTTTTGAAATCAAAAGCGATAATAGTCCACATAAAACAATTTGCACATTTCTCACCCCAAGTATTGAAAACAAAGTTCAAAAGTAAAAGTGGGGCTATGACTCACCTCAAGTCCAGCAAACAGCATAAATATCAACAGAAGCAATGAAAGTATCAACTTTCTGGCAACGACGACTACTGACTCGGCACTACCTAATAATAATATCAATACGCCTCAACATAAATCTCAAATAAATATTTCCCAATCCCGAACGTATTCCATTTCATTTTCCGAATATCTCTTTCTCATATCCGTTTTAGTGTTTGGTATCCGTGTGTGTGTACTGTGTCGACTCAACAAGATCCATATAAACTCACGCTTCAAAGAATTCAATCAAACAGATCATACAATCTACGTGACAAAGCTTATAGTTTAACAAGTCGTCTAATTAGATTGTTGAAACTTATCGGGTCGTCAACTCGATAAACCTAACAAGGTATTCGTCTTACTTGTCATTCCAAAACTACACCACGACCTAGTGCGTCGTAGGATATGTTATCCATTATTAGATCCTTTCAACATACTTAACGATCTCTTATTAGATTCGTGAATCGAATAAGTTTGTTATCTATGTAAGTTAGATATATTAATGTCAAGTATCCGTGACTAGCAACAAATAGCACAATCATTATTGGTTCTCATAATGGCATTTCTAGTTTTTGCGTGCCCTCGAAACATTTAGTAACTCATTTATTGAAATTTTCCCCTTTTTAACTCTATGTTTATTTACGTCAAAATCTAACAAGTAAACATACTTGTTACTTATTTTCTCTTCATGAAAACCGATTTATATATTTTTACCGTTCAAATCATCACAAATATATATTGCAAGTTATTATTATAGTTTTTGGAGTTACTATTCGTTTCAAGTCACAAGCCCGAGTCATGACCTCTCGGCTTATTATGTCAATCCGAATCCAATAATCTAAAAAGTCAACATGACGCCGACTTGGCACAAAGCTCACAAGCATCATTTAATAAGTCATAATAAACCAATGTGTCTCATCATCTTAGTTTCACCACGACCTCAACTTCAGAAAACATGAGGCCGTCTACGGCACTCGACTAATCCTAATCCCCGTCAACTAAATCGTCATCCGATTAATTCCCTGTTTCAACAATCCAATACCAACAAAAGTATTGCCAAGACCATAAGGGCCTCGGCTCTTATTCATCTTGACTAAACAACGACAACAATTTCAGCCGGCATCAACAAATCCTTGCCGAGACCATAAGGGTCTTGGCCTAGTTTTTCCCCGTCACCAATCTAAACCAAATGGACCATATACGGTCCACAGCTACTCGACAACAACCAATATATCACCAACAATTAAAACCATGCTCAAAATCCAATCCTTGCTCACTGCTCCAAACTAACCAATACCAAAGTAATAATAAATCCGAAACGCAAATGAGTTAGTGTCACTAATATTAAGAACACCCCTATACCGTGAGCTTGAGCTCACGGTTACCAGTCTCGACACAGAAACGAACACAGACATGATATAGATACCAAACGTTATTTAAAATCACATTTTCATTATAAAACTTTGTTTTCCCATCTGTTTTCTAGTTAACCCAAACCAAAACAACTCAACTCGTGACTCAGAGGTCACGGGTTGACTCAGTACCGAGTCACCATGGCGTGTGACCCGTTCCTTACCTTCTCTTTACTCGACCTACAAGCTTATGGTCATAATGATGATGGTGGCGGTGTTTTAACAGCGGTGGTGCACAAAACGCGGTGTTAGTGTTTGCTTTAAGGCGCGTGTAGCATACCAAGGGGAAGAGGAGATGATGGTGATCATTCTTATGGTGGCGGTGTGGTATTGGAGGTGGCGGTGATGGTGTTATCAGGGTGGCCGGCGGCGGCATAAAGAGAGAAGAGAGAGGTGTATGGAAGTGATGAAAATGATGAGAATATGTGAGGGAGAGGTTAGGGTTAGGGTTAAATACCCGAAATTTACCAAATGGTCCCTCACTTTTACATATTTACAAACAAAGTGCTAAACAAGGTCTTGCGGTGCAATAATTATCAAACTCCCCGAAAACGCATACTATTAAATCATGAAAATGATAACAAACGTCGCCGACGTAAATTTTTAATCACCACCAATCACATTAAACACATTTTTCCATTAAATTTATAATAAATATACGTTTATAAAAATAAAACGTAACCGTTCATCATTAAATCCCGACTCTCACTTCCCGAGCCCATATTTGTTATCAAAATCCTCAACACGTGCTTATATGTGCGCCATCATTTTTAAATAGGTTTTTCCACAAAACGTGACCATAAATACGCCTCTATTTATTTCACGTAACAAAACTTTATATATTACGTATTATTAGGTTCCTAGTGCCAAAGTCGAAGTAGTGCCAAATTATCACAACCAAACACATAATATTCCACATAAATAATCAACGATACGGATTACATCCCATACAATCACCAATTCCCATAATTTCTGAAAACTGTTTCAATAAAATTAACGATTCATTTTAAATAATAAAACGACTTTCAAATCCGGTTCTCAAATTTACCAGTTGTCACAATTACCCCTAGCATTGTGTACTTTAGTACTACATCCGGCCCAAAATATAAGTCCATTTTGACTTTTTCAAAGTCTTTTTATTCCAACTTTGACCTTAATTATTTTTTTTCATGTTACGAGTATATAATACTTGATGCAAAATATATAAATGAACTTGTGTTTTAAATGCATTTTCATTGGTATACATTTCATCAAGTATTATATAATATGAAAAAAATAATTAAGGTCAAAGTGGGAAAGAAAAGACATTGAAAATTTAAAATGGACTTATATTTTGGGACAGAGAGAGTATATTAAATACAAATGTTTTTCTGTTGAATGTCTCACGCGTAACTGCAACTACATTTGTCGCTTCTACAGCTAGCCATAAGTTGTAAATTTGTCCTTTTTTCATCTATAAGCTTAACAAAAGCACAAAGATTATTCAATACTTTCTAATAAATCTTAATATATATATATATATATATATATATATATATATATATATATATATATATATATATATATATATATATATATATATATATATATATATATATTGTATATATATAAAAATAGAAAAACACACTAAATTGAGGCTTTTTTGACAAAGATTAAAATAAGTTTTTCCATATCATCGATCTCCTTATTTAGACGGATGACTTTGTCCATAAGCAACATGCGTTTTCTTTTGAGATCGTTTATAGACGTTGAAAAAAAGATGTTTTTCATGAATTCAAGGAGCGGAACTGGATCATTGTCATCCGGTGCGTTTGGTGAATTAGACTGTTTTGGTGAAGAGTTTGAAGACATATTAATTAATTTTTTCAGTTGGTGCTAAAGAAAGTTGTCTTTGTTAATATAGATCCGAGTTAAGCCAAATACAGTTAGGGTAAGCGATATGCTATCCACTAACTTTCCTCTTATTTACGATATTATGTGTTACGATACTGATTTTCAGAATGAACCATTTAATTGTAGCTCATGGTTCCCAATGGTTATCAACAAAATGTCTTCAATATTGAATAATTAATGCAAATATAATTACAACATACACCTTGTTTAAATACAATTACAAGACAATTCAAAAAAAAAACTTTCTGCCACACGCTTATGCGACATTGTTTGTTATTTTTCAACGATAAAATTCAATACTCCAACCGCTAGTGAGTAATTTCCCTTTGCCATATGTTGATCTTGCATGGGATTGAGGTAGGAAAATTATAAAAAAAAAAAAAAAAAAAAAAAAAAAAAAAAAAAAAAAAAAAAAAGAAAAAAAACAACAGATTGAAGGTGTTTATCAGGTCTTTCTCCCATTTGTTCCACCTTCAATCTTTGTGTAGATCTTGAACTCTGACGTTAACCTTTGCGTAGGGTGGATTTTCATTGAACTTATACATGGAACTAAATTGTGGTTAAGATTAAATAGTTGTGAAACATAAATCATGTTGATGTTTTGATACATGGTATGCGGAAATGCTGAGATTATTTCGTATGTGTATATGTTGATTTTTTAGGGTACATTGTTGGATCGATATACTCTAACCAAACTACTTTGTAGCTTGTAAGGGTTTAACAATATTGAGTAAACTCAACACTATTAATATTGAAACACTGTTTTACTTTGTAAAGTATGCGGAATCTACTAACACAAAGCTTAAGAAGAACTTTTATATTAATCAAACTTTGAACCTGCTTTGTTACACAGATTCACTAACAATCCCTAACTAGTTTATCAAATTTGATCGACTCTAAAACTTATCTAAGACTTGTATCGACTAATACCTCTTAAGGCTCTTTATATAGATAACCTTAAGTCGGTTTACAACATATAATCCTTGAACGACAAGTCATTATCCCTAACTAATTCTCGAATATTCGTTTAATATTACACATTAATCCTTATCTAATATTGCACATCAGTCCTTGTTTCCTTCGAAGTACATTAAGCATTCTTCAATAACAGCAGTACTTTGACTTTTTCCTTCAAAAGTACTTTGACTTTATTCTTCATGCAGCAGTACTTTGACATCCAGAAGTACTTTGATATTTCATATCCCAACAATCCTCCCCTAACTTGAACTCCACTTGCTTGATTTCAAGTTTTTTTGTTATCTTTAATCTTAAATCTTCAATCATTCAGAGAGATTGTTTCTTTATTCCTTTTTCTTCTATCTGTCATGTATCAAAGTACTCTTCATCTGCATCTTATCTTTTATGGTATCTTCTCAGCAACAATTTGGTACAAAGAACATCAAATCTTAAAAGTTTCATACTATTCTCATCACTTCCAGGTGTGTTAACTCCTGTGAGAGGTGAATCATTGAAAATTATGATTTTTAGCAAATCATCAGCTATCAACGGATTTGATTTGTCTTTACCAATAGCCGTTTGCTTTGGACCAGCCAACTCTTAATTACTTGGAGTATGGTGAGTTGATAACCATATAGTTTTTGGTAAACTACCAACCATCAACGGATTTGATTATCACATCAGAGTCGTACCCTCATGATGAGTCAAACTCTTTCTTGTCTGTTAAACATGGTGAGTTGATTACCATTTGTTGTGCAGTATAAATACTAACCCCATGTGTTTCTTTTCAAATCCTCTTTTCTTTTAAACATCAAAACATTTTATTTTTATTTTAAAAGGACTTATACTGGTTTATATCAGCAAGCAGTACTTTGTTAAAGTACTGTTTGTTTTTGCAGTACTTTGAAAAATACTTTATTTTACAAAACAAATCGTACCAGTATTATGCAACATTACTCTTCAGACTTGACCCATCTGATAAATAGCTTGATAACATCCAAAGCTACTTCAGATTCATTTTCAAGTTCCATTTCATGATCCAGCATTCTGAGCATAATTTCTCTAATCAATGGATATCTCCTCTCAGCCAACATATGAATCATGATACCATCTTCCATCTCTAGTGTATGAACTCCTGATGACTCAAAGAATCTCCATCTTATTATTTCCCAATTCTCTTGATCATTCCAAAAAGGATCAACACTTATTTCTTCAGTATCCCAGATGGTAATTAAGTCTCCAAACAAAACTAATCCCACTCCTGAAGCTTCAATCTCTGCATAGTATGTCTGCACTTGCACATATAAGTCATATAAATCTGCCCTTGAAATATAGTGCAATAAATCCCATAACATATTAAATGTTGTGAAGCTTTCATCTTCTCTGTGGAGCATAAAATAATTCCCTTCTTTTGATTCAACCATAGAAAATGAGATTATCTTGGACTTCTTTCCAGAATCTTCAATCTTCTTGTTCTCAAAATCAATGACTCCTCCCAAACCAACCAGTCAACCGGGTGTAGTTGATAGGCCCACCTGGGAGAGGAGAGTCAAGTGTTTTTAATCCGTGGAAGTATAGGGAAATCCTCGGGTCGTTTAGTCCCAACGAGATTGAAATTGTATTTTGAACGTTTATGGGAATAAGTGGCACTGAGGACAGTAACCAAGATGATTGGGGAATGATTATACTACTGATTGCTTGGTATTTGAACAATTATGGAATGATATAAACAATAACAGATATAATCACAAAAAGCACAACTTGGGAAATCAGATAACAGACAGAGAAAAGTAGGTTTTAACAAATTACAAACTACAGGGGGTGCAAGTGAAACTTTTTAAAACTTAAAATTAAAAGAAAATTTAAAATGAAAATGAAATAATAAAAATGATTTATTTTAATAATTAAATACTAATTAATTAATTAAAACTATTTAAAATCTAATTTAAACCTAATTTAAATTAACTAAAAATGGTAAAGATTACAAATTAAACTAAAAACTTGCAAAAATAATTTCTAAACCTTAAAATGAACTTGAAGAAAGTATAAAAATTAAAAATAAATATTTTTGTCTTTTTATGAGTTTTTTATTAATTAAAAACTATTTATCTTAATTAAACTAATTAAACTATTTTAAATTTTTAATAATACCTAAATGACTTAGAAAATTATGAGAAAATTTATAAAACTAATTAACCATCACAGGAATCCTAAAAAATTATAAAAAGTTACTAAAAATTATATTTAGGCTAATTTACTAATTAATTACTTATTAATTAATTTAAATATAATTTAACTAATTTAAATAGGAAAATGAACAGTGGAAATTATAAATATATTTTCTAAAAGTCTTAACTAATTTATAAAACCTAGGAAAAATATAAAAATCTACTATTGTTAATTAAAATTAAAGAGAACTAATTAATTATTAATATTACCTATTTAATTAATTAAACTACTGTTAATTCTAATAAATAGTAAACTGTTTAGGAAAAATCTAAGAAAATTATTATAAATACTTAAATGTATAAGAAAATTATAAAATTAGAAAAGTGCTTATTAATAAGCTGAAAAGAAAATTGAAAAAGATAAAATCTATTAAATAGAAGCTATCACTAATTTTATGTTTGGTTTTTTGGTGTTTTTCTTTTTGACAACTAAAAATGAGATGAAAATAAGAAACTTTTGTGAAGCAACTTTTTATATAGCTTAAAACTAAGCTGTGTGCACCCCCTTAACCAAAACAGTTGACTTTCTTTGACCAATTAGAAAAATAAGCTCAAATGATTATATGTGGGGTCCACAATGATGAAACTTGGTTCAGTTAAGCAAAAGAGACTTGTATAAGCTAGAAACAACAAACTATAAGCACTGATAAGCTAATTAGACAGAAATAAGCACTTTGAAATCTTAAGTTCAACAGAGAAATGGGACAAACTCTAGGGGTGATTCCAGATGGGGTCCACTGAGCCTAAGGTCAAACTAATGGTCAGACTTTGAAGCTTGCCAGGAGGGGGGTTGGGAAAACCTAAAGTGGACCAATGGGACCCACTGAGGTGGCCTACAACAACCACCAAAGGTGGTGGTGTTGTGGTGGTTTGTTGATGCAGGGGAGGTCAGTCCCCCTGCAAGTGTGTTTGGCTAAGTGTGGGGCCCAGTAAAAAATTCACAAAAATAAAGGGGAGGTAAGACTGATGAGGCGAAAAATGATCCGTTTTTAGGGGGTCATTTAAGCCCGAATCCGAATTTATTTGATCAAATATTGCCCTAAATCGTTCCTTTTGTGATTTTAGGTGTTTGGAGAGTGAATTCTGGAAAAGAAGCCATTTTGGACGTTTTTGGAGCATAAAAGTGAAGAAAACGGCAAAGTACCAAATTTCCATGCTGAAGATACAAGGTGACGGCGTCAAGAGTAATATCTTGACGGCGTCAGACATGAAGATTAAAATACCGAAGGTGGTGACGGCGTCAAACGCCTTCATGACGGCGTCAAAGTGGCAAGAATAAAATACCGTGGTCGGTGACGGCGTCACATAGGCCGTCATAAGTAGATCAAGGCCGTCCGAGGAAGTATATGGCGGCGAGGTGACGGCGTCACATGTAACTCTTGACGCCGTCAGCCTACTTTTCCTATATATAGTTTTCTAGTTTTTTCATTAAAAGAAGAGAAGTTTTGGTGAAACCCTAAAGACGAATTTGGTGCCTCTTTTACAGGTTTTTCAAGGGTTCCAAACCCTTGATACCTTGCATTGTAATTGAGATAAGTGTTCTTCTAATTCAATCAATATGTCTATGTGTTGGTTGTTTATATCTTGTTCTTGTCTCAATTCAATTATGCTAGGCTAGATCTCTCTTGTGTTTGCTTAGATCTAATGAAACCTAGATGTTGATTATGTGTTGATTACTTGTTTATTCTTGTTCTTGGATGAATGATTTATATGTTAGGCTTAAGAAAACTGGCAGATCTCCAAATGGTAACATGCTTGAACGTCTTAAGAAACATGAACCAAGGCGTACTAGGTCTTTATAGGTTGTATTTAATGCATGAGCCACTGTTTACAATCCCTATAGTTGTGCTGGGTCATGGTGTAGGAGGAGATAAGAGCTCATAGAGTTGGGGAGTTATGTATGCCACCCCACGAATGATATTAAGGAATACAATCCGTCATCCATACAAGTATAACAAGTAATTAACATGTAAAAGATATCTAGGGAGTAGTGAAGTCTAAGTAAACACAATTTCTCCAATTACTGCTCACAACCTTAGGATAATTAGTTTATTTTCATTTTTATTATTTTATTTTTATTGCATTTTAGTTTTGGGTTAGTTGAATAGCAACTAATTCCGCCCACACCTTCAAAAACCCGAGATTTTACTTGCTTTCATAAAAATATAAAAATACAAAAATAATCATCCCTCACCTCTAGAACTAGTAAATTAGGTTTTCTAATCCTAGCGACACTATTCCTAAGCTGAACGATCAATCCTCCGGTACTTGTCACTATACTATACTACAACGATCAGATACACTGCCTGGTGGGGGTTGTAAGCTTCTCGAGATCCCTCGAGAGGTAAAGCAAGGTGCGATTCCCACGCATCAAGTTTTTGGCGCCGCAGCCTGGGTAATAGTTATTGTCTAGGTTAGGATTTCTTTTTATTAGGTCTACTTGCTAGATTCCTTTCTAGTAAGATTTTTGTTTTTATTTTTTAGGTCTTCTTTAGTCTATCTTTTCTTTGTGCATTTGTTCGTAGAAACCTTTCCATTGACTCTTCCGTTCACCATTATGGAGTACGCGAATCCACCATACCACCAACCACAAAGGCCATTCTACCCTATTGAAATCTCGAATTTCAAACAATATCGAGATGAACCCATATATGATGCATGGACTCGTTTTAAAATTTTACTTCGAAAATTCCCTCATCATAGTTTCTCTTTAGCATCCCTAACCGAAACCTTTTACTATCGTGTCAGCCGATGTGACCAAATGTGCATTGATGATTTTGCCAATGGGGGCCCTAGGGAATTAAGTGATGAAGAAGCATGGGATACCATAGAAAACTGTGCCCAATATTATTATAGAGTAGACAACCCAACAAACAACATCACAAATCAATCAAAAACAAGTTTGAAGGAGCAAACAGGAAGCTTGTCTGGGGATGATTACTCAGGGATACCTGTGTGGATGTCACCTAAAGCCATAGTACAAAACAAACACATAGGTGACCTTGATGTGATGGAGGATGTAGCCGAACATGATCACATTGATAAAAAAGACTCAGGTTTTATGATCGATGATGATGAATCTCAAGAAACAGATGATGAATCTTTTGGGCAATTTGTATATAGTAGTCATAATATTGAGGATGATCCTTATGATTCGGATATAGAAGTTAAGATGCCTAAAGAAGCACTTGAGATACTTGGGAAAATGTTAGGGTTAGATTATAATAAAAGACATGTTGAGGATGTTGGTGATCCTGACACAAGGAATGATGAAGTAGAAAATCTAAGCCCACCAAGTACCCCACAAGTCCTAGCATCATCTGAGGCACACACACCACCCGTGACTTATTCGGATGAAGTAGAAGAGACTATAGGAACCCCAATTGAGGTAGAACCCTTGGACCAAACACAACTAGAGGATATAGGTTTGAATACTTATAATGATAACCTTACTCTTAGTTCTAGGAAAGATCCTAGTTTTGATGAACCGGAGCCTCAACCAAAACCGTTACCTAATCCTCCATCCTTGGATGTGAATTTAGGAATTGAGATAGGTTCCGATCCACCCATCAAACCATATAGTCCGGGTAGTCTTAGGATAAAGGTAGTGGACTCTAAGCCTTGTAGAGAGGAAACCAATATAGGAGTGGAAAATGACCTTACATGCTTACATCACCCATTTATGATTGATCATAAGAAACATTATGGGTTTAAACCGGGTTTATTAGGTCAAGATGGTTTCCCAACTAGGAGTCTCTTGAAGGTGATTGAGAATGATCCCTTTCTAGGAGAAAATCTTAATCCACCCATTAACCCGATTGAATTTGTTAAGGTTATGATGATAGGAGCACAACCCTTTGAGCATATAATTCATCCACCAATCTTTCCTCACATGGCATATTTCCACCCTAAGGGTGTGTATCGCTACTTCCACCCGCACTTAATCCTAAGTGTAGGGAAAACCTCCCCTATTTCTGGTAAATAAGGGAAGAGTCAGGCTCGTGACTCGAACAAAAACAAGCGCTTCTTGGGAGGCAACCCATGTTTTGTGTGATTTTATTTGTTTGATTGTTATTTGCTTCCGTATGCATGTTTTATTTTTATTGTTGGTTGATCATGTTTCACAATTAAAATGTAGAAATACTTTATTATGTTGTTTGGCCTAGTCTTAACTTCAACCTAAAGGTATTTTTGCAAAAGATAAGTGTAAGGGGAAACCCCAAATATGTTTTTAAGAAACAAACCGATCATGATTCTCCACAATTTTAAATGAACATGTATATTCGTATTTGTTAGAGTCAAATGCTTGTATTGAGTCATAATGAAGTTTTGCAGGATTTTCCAGGAAGTAGGACAAAGTTTTTCCAGAAATTTTCCGGAAACTTAACATAAGAATTTCTACAGGTCCATTCTGACGGCGTCAGGAGTTAAAATCTGGAAATTTTACCGGTTTTGTTTTTCTAACGGAGTCTTATGGTTTTTGTGAATTATTAAGTTTTATAATCTCCAGGAAATCTGCAAACTTCATTCCACAAGCATTATATCTTACTTTGTTTTCTAGGATTTAGTAACTTATATAGGATGCCGCCGATTTTACGCGAGGTTGCCTTGTCTATTGTTGTCAGGATTTACAGGTTATTTTTGACAAGGAGATGATTTATATTCTGGAAGGGAAGCTTTGATTGTTCGTTTTCTTGGAGGAAGATTTAACCTGACCAACCTATAATCCATACCGAGCGAATCAGGGGAGTATTTGATTTCATTCTCTTTACTTTTTCACTTTTACATTCTTTACTTGAACATTGGGGACAATGTTCATCCTAAGTGTAAGGGGAGGGTAAAAAGATGATACCTTACATATGCACTTTCGCTTGAGTTTGTTTTGTTTGATAGTAGATGTGTAATAAAACTATGAGAAATACTTGTTAGTGTGATTTTAGCGCCAAATTTAAAATTTTTTACAACATTTAGGAGTGAAACTTTAGCCATAGCAAGCGTCTCATGGATAGGAGATTGTATGACTAACACATAACCGTATATTCAGAAAAATTTTTCACCCAAAAATGTGAGGTTCGCCTTTAGATTTGATAGGAAAAGCATTTACTATTAGTGCTTATGAGTGTACCGGTAGCATTTAGATTCTAGAACTTGCGTTAGTGATGCATCCCGAGACCGCTAGTGAGACTATATTCGTGTGGTAGGATTTACTACATGATAAGAGGCATTAGGATCACCCTTGTGTTAAACTAGTATTACAATTACTTGACCATTTAAGTCATATTACTTGGCTAGTTAAGTCAACAAATTTTTCCCACACCCTTTGCGTTGTACTCATTTTTAGTACACGATACCCCTAGTACACCCCTCCGAGCCTATCTTTTCGTTTCTAACTTTAAGCATCTTACTTAAAGGAAGAATTTGTTACACTCCACTTAAATGTACACCCAAATCGCCTTAGCCTTCCGTGTATGCGCTCATTTTTAGTGCATTATTGTTATTTGTTAAACCCTAAGTTAACTTTCTAATTGATTACATGGTTGCTAAGTCGAGTCATATCATTGTACATATTGTTTTGGGACTATTGGGACTCATGGGTAAGTACTTATTTTATGGAGTAATGGGGAAGAACATCATTTATTACCCCCATATGTACGTTAATCTTAAAAGTGCTCCAAGTGTTTTGATTTTCTTAATTCGAGTCATTAGATTAGTTAATTGTAAAGTATGTAAAGATTCAAGTGTAAGGGGAATTTTCATCCCCTTTGATGTATTATTTTGGATGGTAGGGTAAGAGTGTATGCAAAAAAAAAAAAAAAAAAAAAAAAAAAAAAAAAAAAAAAAATGAAAAAAAAATATAGAAAAAAACAAGAAAAAGAAAAAGAGAAAAAACACACGGACTACCATCCCGTTTTTATTCTATGTTTATTTTATGTTTTTGTTATTTTTCATTTATTAGCTTAAGTCGAGTCTAGTCTTGGCTTAGCAACGCCATCTTGTACATGTAATTAACCAAGTTTGTTAACTCGCCACCAGTAAAATTTCCTTTATCCAACAAAACCGTGTAATTCATATCCCTATACCTAACGTTACAACCCTTTAAAATACCTCTTTGATAGTTTATCCTAGGTGCTTACACCATGTGGTGGAGGCTTGATCCTTTCCCAAGCCTATGGTAATCTATTTTGCTATGACAGGTAGTGAGAGATATCTTCCATTTCCATAATGTTATATTACTTTATTACACCCGAGAGATATGAGTATCTAAACACTATTTGTGAGGTGCTTGTGTATGACCTCCGTGCTTGTCTATTGGTCTTTAGTGGAACGATTATTTGTTGTAATTACTTTTATATTAGTGTTAAATGACCCCTAACTTGTCTTTCGAGTAGAATAAAAGCGCATTTGCTTGAGGATAAACAAATCTCAAGTGTAAGGGTATATGATGAGGCGAAAAATGATCCGTTTTTAGGGGGTCATTTAAGCCCGAATCCGAATTTATTTGATCAAATATTGCCCTAAATCGTTCCTTTTGTGATTTTAGGTGTTTGGAGAGTGAATTCTGTAAAAGAAGCCATTTTGGACGTTTTTGGAGCATAAAAGTGAAGAAAACGGCAAAGTACCAAATTTCCATGCTGAAGATACAAGGTGACGGCGTCAAGAGTAATATCTTGACGGTGTCAGACATGAAGATTAAAATACCGAAGGTGGTGACGGCGTCAAACGCCTTCATGACGGCGTCAAAGTGGCAAGAATAAAATACCGTGGTCGGTGACGGCGTCACATAGGCCGTCATAAGTAGATCAAGGCCGTCCGAGGAAGTATATGGCGGCGAGGTGACGGCGTCACATGTAACTCTTGACGCCGTCAGCCTACTTTTCCTATATATAGTTTTCTAGTTTTTTCATTAAAAGAAGAGAAGTTTTGGTGAAACCCTAAAGACGAATTTGGTGCCTCTTTTACAGGTTTTTCAAGGGTTCCAAACCCTTGATACCTTGCATTGTAATTGAGATAAGTGTTCTTCTAATTCAATCAATATGTCTATGTGTTGGTTGTTTATATCTTGTTCTTGTCTCAATTCAATTATGTTAGGCTAGATCTCTCTTGTGTTTGCTTAGATCTAATGAAACCTAGATGTTGATTATGTGTTGATTACTTGTTTATTCTTGTTCTTGGATGAATGATTTATATGTTAGGCTTAAGAAAACTGGCAGATCTCCAAATGGTAACATGCTTGAACGTCTTAAGAAACATGAACCGAGGCGTACTAGGTCTTTATAGGTTGTATTTAATGCATGAGCCACTGTTTACAATCCCTATAGTTGTACTGGGTCATGGTGTAGGAGGAGATAAGAGCTCATAGAGTTGGGGAGTTATGTATGCCACCCCACGAATGATATTAAGGAATACAATCCGTCATCCATACAAGTATAACAAGTAATTAACATGTAAAAGATATCTAGGGAGTAGTGAAGTCTAAGTAAACACAATTTCTCCAATTACTGCTCACAACCTTAGGATAATTAGTTTATTTTCATTTTTATTATTTTATTTTTATTGCATTTTAGTTTTGGGTTAGTTGAATAGCAACTAATTCCGCCCACTCCTTCAAAAACCCGATATTTTACTTGCTTTCATAAAAATATAAAAATACAAAAATAATCATCCCTCACCTCTAGAACTAGTAAATTAGGTTTTCTAATCCTAGCGATACTATTCCTAAGCTGAACGATCAATCCCCCGGTACTTGTCACTATACTATACTACAACGATCAGGTACACTGCCTGGTGGGGGTTGTAAGCTTCTCGAGATCCCTCGAGAGGTAAAGCAAGGTGCGATTCCCACGCATCAGAGACCTTAAAGATGAGCTAAGGGGCTACTAAACCTAGAAATCTCAAGGTCTAGAACCTTACTCAAAAATCACAAATAATCTTCCCATTTTTGCAAAACCTGAAACATGCAACTTTGACTTTTTACCTTTTTGTTCCTCAGTTGACTAATGTGAGTTTTAATCTTGCTCAACTGATTAATTATGACTTAATAGACTAATTTGAAACTAAAATGGGTAATGGTGACCAATAATAAGCTAAGAAACAAAGTTTTGGGTGCCAAATCCCTCACAGTTAACTGTGAGGGCACAAAGAATGGGATTTTGGCTTTTTTACTCTATGACTCCCAATCTTAAGTTTTGATTGAACTAATTTGATACTGAGAAAGAGTTTTCAACCAGAGTTAACAACCAAAAACCTCAAGAGCACAGTGAATTAACTAAATCCAAACACCCTCTTAAAAAATGTTATGAACGATTTTCAAAGAGTATGAGGGTTTAGACCACAATCAACATATAGTAAGCATGAATTATCACTAAACAACACCTAATTAATTAAAATCAACAACAAATATCAACTAGTCTCAGCAAATTCCTAGGTTCACAATTATTTACTAATATAGAAAGAAAGACTACACAGATTTAACACTTCCAACAATAAACTGATTTCAAACAAACTATAAAACACTAAACCTACTCAGATTATCCTTAAGCAAGAGTCAAACAGTAATAGACTAAATAAACAGACCCTAAGCTAATATTTTGAAGAAGAATTCAAAATGAGCCAAACTTACAAAATACCCTTAGCATGAACAAAGGGTTTTCCAAAGAAGCCTATCTTTAGATAGGCTTATCCATTTCCAACTTGCCCTGCATTGCTTCTGAATACCTGGAATCAATCTCAAACAAACCACAGTTGACGTATGTTGACTATTTTTATATTTTTGATTTTTATTACTAGTACTGAATTTTATGATCTCTACAAGCTTTAACAAGCTTAAGGGAACCTATGTGATCCTAAGCAGTCCAGAATTACACTACAACATCAATACATGAAAATGAGATTTTTAGATAAATTTAGCATAAACTGAATTGATGAAGAAAACTTGAAATTGAAACTTGAAATGAGATTGGATTACACTAAAATACTTGGTACAATACTTGAAATTGAAAATTACAACTGAATTTGAAATTCTATTTTAATTCGACATAAAAATAAGCTTAATTAACTACTGCCTTCTTCCTTTGCCTTTTCTCCCTTTTATATCTATTAATTAGGGTTCCTCTGAGCCTTGGTGTGCTTTCCCACTTCAATTTGGGCCATTGGATGGCCTGTGACTGATCTTGGCCGTTTAAATGGGTTTGGCGCCAAAAATGGATAAGTCCAATTGGACTGTTGTAGCAACTGGGGGGGGGGGGGTGGCATTTAATGTGGAGGTTATGGGAGGTAGAAGGTGGGTTGGGCGGTGGAGATTTGATGTGCAAGTGGAGAGGGGAGGGTGAATACCGTTGGTGGTTTTGTGGGTGGTATTGGCTGAGAGGGAAAGGGGGAAAGGGGGTTTGACCGGGGGTTTGACCCTGGTATTATTATACGGGGTGGGTTTTGTTTGTGTTTGGGCTGGGATCACATGGGCCAGAAATAAAAACAAGGGAGTGGGCTTTTTTTGTGGATTGGACTTGGTATTGGTTTGGAGTAGTATTATTATTAAGGGGTCCGGTTTGGTTTTTATTGCACAAGGACCATTTTTGTAATTAATTGAAAGTTGCGGGATGAGACTTGGCATCTTTCCAAAGTTTCCATAAGGGTGTTTCTTGCCAAGTGATGAATAGTACAAGGTCCTTGTATGATTTTTTTCATTTTAAATTTTCTAGGGCCTAAATCTGCCAAACTTTCAAACTTCAGGGACCTGTTATGTAACTTCACCAAACTTGCCAATCAAGGACCAATCCTGCCATATATGAGAAGTACAAGGACAAAATTTGTTTTCCTCAAAGTTTTAATATCCTAGGGACCATTTTTGTCATTTTTCAAAGTTGAGGGACTAAACTTGACATTTTGTGAAACTTTGCACCAAAGGATTAATTATGTAACTTTTTGATTTAAAAGGGCCTTTGGTGACTTTTTCAAGTTTTGAGAACAACCAGGGACTAGATTTGACAACTTTTGAAAGTTGAGGGACTGAAACTGCCAATTATGCAAACTTTGTACGTTTTTCGTCTGTTTTTGATTATTTTGCATCTGAAACATATAAAACACATTCCTGGGATATTTTCACTATTTTGATGTAATATTTGAGTGCTTTTAGATGTTTTGGCAGTTTAGAATGGTATAAAATGATGAGTATTTAGACACTCATCAATCCTCCACACTAATACATTACTAGTCCCTAGCAATCTTTTGAGAAAAACTTAATGGATTTGAAAAATCTTTATCAAAAGCCATCACTTCTGGAGTAGCCAGATGTATCGATTCAAGTAAGAACTATGGTCCACCTGATAACCATGTGATTTTGAGCAAACCACCAGCTGTCAACGGATTTGATTTGTCTTTACCAAAAGCCGTTTGCTTCTAGGCTAGCCAACTCTTGGTGAAATAGTCAACATCTTGGTGAGCTGATTACCAATTATGGTTTTTCCACAGCCTTTACCACAAGCCATAATCTTGCGGGCTAGCCAACTCATTCACTTTATGGGATATGGCGAGTTGAGGTACCATACAATTTTGGGCAAATTGCAAGCCATCAACGGGTTTGAGATATCTTTACCAAGAGCCGTTTGCTACTGGATTAGCCAATCCTTTTGTCGTTTAGACATGGCGGACTGATTACCACAAAAATTTTGCAATAAAGTGAAAAATTTTTGAAAATTTTGGGCCAAAAATGGGGGTACTAGAGGATATAATATGATAAAATCCGCTAGAATTTCCCCCCCCCCCCCCCCACACACTTAGAATTGAATATTGTCCTCAATATTCAAAGTCCCGGCTATTATGCCGACTATTTGAACATAAAAAGATAATATTATAAGCTAACTGTGGAAATATCATTTTTTATTTTTCACTTTATTCATATTTACATATAATCACACATATTTTAATTTTTTTTTTTTTTTTTTTTTTTTTTTTGAGATATATACATTTTAAATAGCTGCAGGGGACGGCCACTCCCCCACACCAGGGTGTTAGAAAGTAGAAAGAAATCAAAGACACGGGTGAAAACCCATGTTTTTGCTACTGTTTTTGTTCATCGAGTCGCTAGCTTGACTTGATCCCCGAATTCATTGGTTCGTGGGGAAAGTTTGGAGATCTGGGACAACCATTTGTGGTACACCCCCTCCAAAGTAGTGCTTTAACCGATGGCCATTCACTTTAAAGTTGGAACCGTCAGGTTGAGATAATTCAACAGTTACGTATGAAAACACTTTTGTGACAGTGAATGGCCCAGACCAACGGGTTTTAAGCTTTCCTGAGAATATCTTTAATCGTGAATTGAAGAGAAGGACTCTGTCACCGATGTTGCAAACACGGTTTTTAATTTTAGAGTCGTGTATCTTCTTGGTTTTTTCTTTGTAAATTAAAGAATTCTCATAAGCTTAATCACGAAGTTCATTTAATTCATTTAGTTGAACCTTGCGGTGATCACCCGCTGTGTGAAGGTCGAAATTTGCAAGTTTCAAGGCCCAGTAGGCCTTATGCTCTAATTCGATCGGAAGATGACATGCCTTCCCATACACTAGCTTATATGGAGTACACCCGATGGATGTTTTGTAAGCAGTGCGGAAAGCCTATAATGCATCATCCAGCTTATCCGACCAAGAGGCACGGTTTTCTCCAACCGTCCTCTCCAGAATTCTCTTAATACCACGATTCGAGACCTCCACCTGCCCACTTGTTTGTGGGTGGTATGCAGTTGAAAGACGGTGAGTTACACCATATTTCAACATCACTTTTGCAAATTGTTCATTGCAGAAGTGTGTGCCACGATCACTGATAATGGCACGAGGAGTCCCGAATCTGGCAAAGAGAGACTTTTGAAATTTAACGACTACTCGGGCATCATTGGTGGGTAAGGCTTTTGCCTCAACCCATTTTGACAGATAGTCGACAGCCACGAGTATATACTTATTCCCTCGTGAAGACGGGAACGGCCCCATAAAATCAATGCCCCACATATCAAATATTTCACAGACTTGGATGGCGTTTTGTGGCATCTCATTCTTTTTGGAAATATTCCCGTGACGCTGGCAAGCCTCACAGGTTTTGATAAGTTCATGGGCGTCTTTGTAGTGTAACACCCCCATTTTTAAAGTTTGTCGTAGCGGAAAATTTATTTGGGTGTTACGGTGAGGATCGAAGTTTTAACCAATAAGACGGTTTAAAAGAAACATTTTGAAAGTTATTTGTCATTTAAATAATAATTTTGATAAAAGATGAACCATTTGATTTAAAATCTTATGAAAAGATATAAAGACTTGTAAAAATGACAAATTTGATTTTTACACCATTTTAATTTATCAGAGTAATAAATGCCCACTCCGTGTCTTGTCCTGCTCCGTTAAATTACCTGAGATACACATGCTTAAAAGTGTCAACACAAAGGTTGGTGAGTTCATAGAGTTTTAGGAAAAACCCTTTATTTTGTTCGATTTCAGGAATATTTGGTATTAATAAAATACAAACAATAACAAAACAAGTATCGAATATATTCACAAATAAATCATATAAATATTCAATCACATTCAATAAGGAAATCAATAATCTTAACATGAGCTGGAAACTCATGATACTAAATCAATCAGATAAACAATTCACGTATGGTCAAACCTATACAGCTGTATCTAAATATATGTTGAATACATATATATTTCCTTTATAGATATTGCACCAAGCCTCATGACACACAAGACGTTAACAAAAGGGGTGTTCTATCAAATCAATGACAGATTTTGCCCTCGTGTAATAGGTGATTTGCCAATTCCTATTTTTACTCAAATATAGTGTATCACGACTAATGCGGCTAACCAATTGCAATTGGCATTCCATCAAGCATTAGTGGGATCGGAGGTTAACCCGAAACAGGTTTCGAAGCTGTCCACTATATTCGCGCTCACTTTTCAGTGATTAATGGCTCATGATAGAGGGACTATATGGCGATAAGCTAACTTAGGCAATATCAAGGACTAATGGGCTCATTTAGCACACATCATGAAATCAAGTATCGTATCACAGAAATCCATTTGAGAACAGTATAGTTTGAGTATCAGAAATTCAGTTTGAAAATATCATCATTTGAGTATCATAAATTCAGTTTGAAAATATTATCATTTGAGTATCATAAATTCAGTTTGAAAATATCATCATTTGAGTATCATAAATTCAGTTTGAAAATATCGTCAATATCGTCATTTGAGTATCATAAATTTAGTTTGAAAATATCATCATTTGAGTATCATAAATTCAGTTTGAAAATATCATCATTTGAGTATCAGAAATTCAATTTGAAAATAGTATCGTTTGAGTATCACAAATTCAGTTTGAATATTTCGCCAGTAACACATTTATATCACATACCACAATAATCGAATTGAGAACATTTTCATATGAATAACAATATTTCAGTCAAATAATTCATCAATAAACATATATTTCTCATACCACAATAATCACATTGGAAACATTGATATATTATAAATCACAAATTATATTATTTTAATATCAATTAGGAAATTGATTTGAATCATGTATTTTATTTTATTTCATATACTTATCAAGTTATCAAAGTATATGTAAGCATGTATCTCCCCCAATGAGTTAAAAACAATTATTTGAAATGGGGCTATGACTCACCTGGATTGATTTGGAAATGATGAAAAGTAAGATAGAACGAGATTTATAGAAACGATTATGGAAACGTCTTTGATACGGAACCTGATAAATAAATTTATAAGATAATATAACCAAATACTATTTGGTAAATACGAACGAATAACGAATAAACATTATTCGTTATGACGAATAGATGATGTACAGTGAAATTATTATGTCATGCATAATATGTTAAAATACTTTATTTAAAATATCCATCGTAGTTTTACCTTTTTAATTGTAAGTAATAATATTAACTTTTTAAATATCGTTATATATATATATAATTAACGTAAAAATAAATAATATATATATAAAACGTAACAAAATGCATATGACGTGAGGGTTGCCGTAAAATAGAAAATAAAATAAGAATGTCAAATAGATTATGTGTAGTCCTTGTCCTTTTTCCAATTTTACAATTTTTATACTAACGGCGTTAGCGTCACACCGTTAGTCCTTTTTATATATATTTACAATTATAGTCCACTACATGTCAAATATTACAATCTAAGCTTGTAACAATATTATATTATCAATTTTTATCCTTTCTTTCTGTTTCTACATTTTTAGTCTTTAGTTTTCACAGTTTTCACATTTAGTCCCCATACGTGTAGTCGCGTTACATTTTTAGTCCAATTTTTGCAAAAGTGATTATAAAAATTTTATAAAAATTTCCGTGGCTTCTTTTATTAATTTCTAGCTTATTTCAACTGCTTATTTCATAAAAAGCTTATTTATTTAGCTTATGGGCCTTAATTCGAACCAAACTAAAGCCCATTTAAAATTTTAGAGGCGAGGGCATGAAAATTCTTTTGGGCTTGAACTTGGGCTTACTTTGTGATTTTAAAAATATATTTTATGAGCCCAGTGGACCGTTAAAACGCAAGGTCTTATTGGGCCTTGATTTAAGCCCACTCGACAACTTAAGGTTTTTATTATAAATTTGGTTTTAAAAACTGGTTCTTATCGACTCACTTTGGCTCGTTTAAAATGTCTAAACGTGATTATTTTTATAAGTTATACAAATGAAACTAATAGTTTTCTAGGTGGTCTTTTAGGTCGAGTAAAAATATTGGGTGCTTGTTACATGAAATTAAAAGTTATACGTGTACTTTGTGATATGTTTGGACCGATTACTTATTTTGAAAATCATTGAAATATTTTCTAAGTGTTTCAAATAATTTTATACGTGTGACATGGTTTGAAATAGGCTCGTTATATGCATGTAACATGAAAATAAATGTGAAGTGTACGTGCTACGTGACTCCTAGGCCTACCAAGATAGAGGCTAGTCACGTTTCGTGTTCTAAAAACAAATATGTACGTGTATTATATATATGAAATGATATACGATGGAACGAATATAATTATGATGCATGAACAATTTTTTTAACGTGTAAAAGGGATTGAGTAAGGATGGAAACTACTTACAAACACCTTAGAGGTGATTAAGATCGAGAGTGATAGGATTGAGCACAAGAATATCACGTTTCCAATATATAACCCAAACGTTATATATATATTAAAACCCGATTTCCTTTCTTGAGTCCCACTAATATAACCTTCGACTTGTGATTTGTAAGAGTGACGTTTAGAAGGAAAACGTATATGAAAAGAGTTTGAGAATGGAGGAAACCAAGTGCATGCATGGTTCGTATATATAACCATTCAAAATGATCGTATGGTGTTAAACGACTCAAGGAAACAAGAGTTACTATACTATGCCAGTACCTTGGCTTCTTAGGACGATTTTTATACTAAAGAAATGAATTATGAGAGCACAAATGAGGGAATGTGTTTGGATGATTCACACTAGATGTCGACCACTATATATTTGGTCATACGATTTACAAGATCGTATGTTACTCGTATATACTTGATCATATTGGACATTGGAGCATAAAATCATATTAGAAACATTATTAGGATCATTTAGAAACAAACGGGGATTAAAACGGATAAGAAATGGATTTTGTATGAATCGTTTGGGTCGATTCATAGCTAAACAGAATGCCTCGTAAAAATGTATCAAATCTCAACGTTTGAACGTGAGATTCGACACACTAATAGTTGGCTAGGAACTTAACAAGGACGTGCAAAAATATACATAGGTCGTGTGTACGAATTAAAAATGAACGAGACGTTTTGGAGTATGTTTAGTCGATTTGTATTATTATTTGAAATGAATTTTGGGTTAATAACTTGGGCCGGTTGGGCTTAGGGGGTTTAAGGCCCGATTTGGTTTTTAGTTAATTTTAGTAATTAGGTTTTTATTAATTAGGTTTAGTGTAATTAATGTTTTGTTAATTTTGTTGATAGCTTGTTTTGTCGTTTGACGAATTTGACAATATCGTAATCGTAACCATTTTAATATACAAAGAAAATTTTAAATTTCCCCGTAAAAATGGTAATTACAATAATGACAAGGATTATTTATATAATTAACCGAAGTTAATTATACAAATTTTCGCGAGGTTTTACATGTAGATTGTGGGCCAGAAGAATCCCGAATCAAACACCTTTTTGGCGGTGTAGTTTGGGTTATGATGTCCCCCCGTGGGTCCATCATGACAAGCTTTAAGAATTTCCATGGCTTCTTGGCCATGGACACACCGTCGGATGACTTGATCCGCACATATTTTGAACAAGTAGGGGTCGTCCCAGAAGTAATGTTTTACATCTTTAAAGAATTTTCTTTTCTGTTGGGACGACATCCCTTTCACAACGAATTTACCCGCATGGTAATTTGCAAAGTCGGCAAACCATGGGGTAGTAGCATCATCCCGGGTAGAGATTAGATTAAGAGTCTTCAGAGGAAAAGTTTCATTAATTTCTTTTCTCTCGAGAATATCCTGATGAGGATTCTCTAACCGGGACAAGTGATCAGCAGCAAGGTTCTCTGCTCCTTTTTTGTCTCGTATGAGTATATCGAATTCCTGAAGGAGCAGGACCCAACGAAGCAGTCTTGGCTTTGCGTCCTGTTCAAAGCCGAGTGGTCCGTATCCACCACGCATTTGGTTAGGATTAAGTAAGACCTAAATTTCTCAAAGGCATATACCACAGCTAATAATTCTTTTTCTGTGGTGGTATAGTGCGTTTGAGCTTCACTCATGGTCTTACTTGCGTAGTGTATTGGCTGAAAATGTTTTGATTTGCGTTGCCCCAGAACTGCACCAATAGCGAAGTCGCTAGCATCACACATAAGTTCGAAGGGTAAGTCCCAGTCGGGAGCAACAAGGATCGGTGCCTCGGTGAGCCTTTTCTTTAGAGTAGAAAAAGCTTCGATGCATTCGGGGGAAAAGATGAAAGGAGCTTCTTTTTCAAGAAGATGAGTCAATGGTCGGGCTATTTTGGAGAAATCCTGAATGAATCTCCTGTAAAACCCGACATGGCCAAGGAAACTCCTTATTCCTTTAACAGTGGTGGGATGAGGCAGTTTAGCAATAACATCAATTTTGGCCTTATTGACCTCAATCCCACTTTTTGAAATTTTATGGCCGAGGACAATGCCCTCCTTAACCATAAAATGGCTCTTCTCCCATTTTAGACAAAGATTAGTGTCTTCACAACGTTGAAGCATCTTTTCTAAATGGGAGAGGCATGAGTCGAAAGAATTCCCGATGACTGAGAAGTCATCCATGAATACCTCCATGGTTTTCCCGATCATGTCGTGGAAAATAGCCATCATACACCTCTGGAAAGTGCCCGGAGCGTTGCATAACCCAAAAGGCATGCGACGATAGGCAAACGTCCCGTAAGGGCATGTGAAGGTAGTCTTCTCTTGATCCTTAGGATCAATGGGAATCTGGAAGTAACCCGAGAAGCCGTCGAGGAAGCAATAATACTCATTCCCCGCTAGTCTTTTGAGCATTTGATCCATAAAGGGCAGAGGAAAATGGTCCTTGCGGGTGGCTTCGTTAAGCTTTCTGTAATCGATACATACTCGCCACCCTGTAACCAAACGAGTTGGTATCAAGTCGTTATCCTCATTAGTGACAACCGTGATGCCACCCTTTTTTGGAACCCAATGAATTGGGCTAACCCAAGGACTGTCTGATATAGGGTATATCAATCCCGCATCGAGAAGTTTGATAACTTCTTCTTTGATAACTTCGTGGATTTTTGGATTTACCCTTCTTTGATGCTGCACAGCAGGTTTAAATTCCTCTTCCATTAGGATTTTGTGTGTACAAAAATCTGGGTTAATACCCTTTATGTCTGAGAGCTTCCAAGCAATTGCTTGCTTGTGGGACTTTAAAACCTTAAGCAGCGCGGTTTTCTCCTCATCCTTTAAGTCTTTTGCAATAATGACCGGTAACTTATCGTTACCTTCCAAGAATGCATATTCTAGATGAGGAAGCAGGTCCTTAAGTTCGACCTCGGGGAAATCATCATTTTTCTCAACATATTTGACTTCCGCGTTATGAAGTTGTGGAGGTAGAACAGGAATGGGAGAGGGATATTTGTTCAATAATTTCTCAAGGAGAAATATATCCCTCTCCGGGTCAATATCTTGGTTATCAATTCCTTCGGGAACTGAATCACTTTTGAGAAAGGCCTCTAATTCCTCAAGGACGAAATCACTTCCCTCAAACGGAGTGAGGGAAGGAGAAGAATTAGCGATTATGGGGTGAGAAGAGGGAATGGAATTTCCACTCGTAGAATTATCAGCGAATCCAAGGATTTCCTGAGCATACTCCTCGGATGCAATGTCAATGACATCAATTCGGTTGACCGATTCAGCATCATAATTCGAGGAGTATCTCGAGGTTTGATCAAGGTTGAACGTTATCGCTTCATTGCCAACTCTTAACGTGATTTCCTCATCAAAAACATCGATTAATGCACGACCCGTCCTTAAGAATCCCCTCCTAAGAATGAGAGGAACTCTCGGATCTGCATCGAAATCAACGACGACAAAGTCTGCCGGA
Source organism: Artemisia argyi (assembly GCA_030686995.1). Lineage (NCBI taxonomy): Eukaryota > Viridiplantae > Streptophyta > Magnoliopsida > Asterales > Asteraceae > Artemisia > Artemisia argyi. The sequence goes on along the minus strand of JARVZY010011032.1, from coordinate 437,889 downwards.
AAATGGAACTTTCCCACTCTAACAAATACGTCCTCGGCAATACCGAGGGGATGTGAAATTGAACGGTCTGCAAGCTCGAGAGTCATGCATGTGGGAGTAAGTGCCTGAAGAGAAAGCTTTTTCCAAACTGAGTGGGGCATTAAGTTGATGCTTGCGCCAAGATCGGCCAAGGCAAAGCACTCAACCATCCCCGGGAATATACATGGTATTAGAAATTTCCCGAGGTCTCCTAGCTTCTCGGGAAGCTGTTTTAACAGAGCTGCAGAGCAGTTTTCGTTGAGTGGAGTTCGTGCCATTTCAAAGAGTTTCTCTTTATTTCCCAGTAAGTTTTTGATTGTCGATGCAAATTTGGGCATTAATATGAGATCATCCGTGAAACTAATATCAAAGTGTAGTTCTTGGAAAATTTGGAAAAATTTTTCCATCTGATGATTAGCTTTTTTACGGAGTTTCTGATCTTGCAATCGTGAGGCATATGGAATCGTTGGTTTTGGGTTTGCTTTTGGTATTTCAACAGGACCTTTGGGAGTTTCAAACATGACTCTTTTAGGGGGAGTCGGGACCGGGACAACTGGAGGAGGGATGTTAGTGGTACCCCCGTTATTAGTAGGAAGTACCTTATCCGTAGTATCCTCAGTATCACATTCCTCTACCTGGACAGGAGAAGTGGTAGAAGGAGCTGTGGGCCCTTTATAAGAAACTCCACTTCTTGTGGTGATCGCCTTTGCATCGCCCCTCGGATTAGCGATCGTGTTGCTAGGTAAAATACCTAAGCCCGAGGGTCGATCATTTAAAGACTTCTTCAATTCAGAGATTTGACTAACCAGCACTTTGTTTAATTCATCTTGGGATTTCATAAACTGTTTTAATAACTCATCAGATGATGGTCCAGTTGGAACAATGGCTTGATTTTGATTTGGAAAATTTTAAGCCCGATTGTTCTGGAAATTCCTATGTTGCTGGTTGTTATTACCCTGGAAGTGGTTTTGTTGTTGAAAATTACCCTAATGGTAATTGTTCTGATCTTGATTTCGGTTATAACTCCCTCGGTTTTGATTGTTTTGAACCTGGTGTTGACCAGAGTTGAAATTCCCTTGGTTGTTAAAACCTTGGTTCATTCGGTTCTGGTTCTGATTCTGGTTAAAGTTCTGGTTTCTGTTTTGACCATTTTGGTTCTGGGGTTGATTAAACCCGGGTGGTCCAATGTAGTTATTGGAACGATAGCTCAACAGATTTTGGTCCCCTTGTGGTTGGTAGGAATTACCTCCCGTATTGTAGGAACCTTGGGCTGCGAATACGTTCTCTTGAGTGAAGCCACCGGAGGCTGGGCACTCATGATATGGGTGTGGACCACCACATGTTTCACAACTGATAGTTTTATTCTGCTGATTGTGATTTGTCTGGTGAATTCGGAGAACCGCAGCAGACAAATCATCGAACTTTTTGGTAAGAGTAGCTATTTCATTACTTGCCGGAGTGACTGACTTACATGAGTCATTCCTCTCTGCAGAGGAGTCCCAAAAATTATGATGGGTAGTCATGCTTTCAATTAAGCCATAGCACTCTTCAGGGGTCCTTTTCATAAAGGTGCCCCCAGCAGCAGCATTGATGGTGTCACGATGACATAGTGTCAAACCATTATAGAAGGTATCAATAATGGTGACAAGAAGCATGTTATGATTAGGACACCTATCAATAGCAAGTTTGTAGCGTTCCCATGCCTCAAATAAGGACTCTTCGGGAAGCTGTCTGAAGTTACTAATATCGTTTCTCAGCTTTGTAACCATGAATGGTGGAAAATATTTAGCCAAGAACTTAGTAACCATCTCATCAAAGGTATGGATCGAATTCTTAGGAAGTCGATCGAACCAAGCAGTCGCATGATGAGTGAGAGAATAGGGGAACAGGTATAAACGCAGGTCGTCTTCGGTGACGCCATTTTGTTTCATGCTCTGGGTGACGGTTAAAAATTTATCGAGATGCTTGTTAGCATCGTTACCCGGCAAACCGTGGAACTGACACGAATTCTGGACTTGTTGTATCATGTTGTGTTTCAGTCCAAAATCCGTGGCTCCAATTGTGAGTGGTGCAATGGGTCCACCCCTCCCGTGCATGGTAGGTTGACATAGTTCCTCCATAGTTCGGGTGTCAGGAACTGCATCCTCCTTGGGAGGGTTAGGGGGCTCGTCGTTCATTTTTAGTGAGTGTTCTTTTTCAACAGAACGTAACTTGGGTACGTTTTTCTGTTTTTTATTCTTTGTTTGTGAACGAGTGCGCATGCACTAAAATCAATTTTCAAAACAAGATCGAGGCAAAACTACAGTGAACTTAAATCCAATAATCGCAAGTGAATGGCTTCTTTGAAAAAGGTACACCACCCACAGGGATACAATGGCAAGTTTTTATCCTAAGTTTGGGAACTTATTATGTTCACACCCCCAGTTGGTAGGTGTTCTGCCTGGGTTTGCGGTGGTAAACTTTTATGTAATTATATTCACAGTAAAATGTTTTTGGCTTTTCGTGTATGGGTTAAAAAACTTGGACAATATTTTTGGAACTGATTCGTTAACCGAAATCGTTCCTTTAAGATTACTCGCAGGCTGGCGGGAGGAAATAAATGGATTCCTCTTCAGTTCGCAATTTAATGTCAAAACTTACCTTATACCAACTGTTTCAGGTTGTAATCTTAAAGTAAACGAAGTAATTTAACTTCACAGTTTGTTTTGTTGTTTATGATTTTTTTGGTGTTTCTAACACTTCAGGAGAAGTGTTAATGAACTTTTTTCAGATATGATTTTGATTTTCACAAAAAATTACAAAGTGGTGATATTTGTACAGGAGGGGTTTTGAAAACCACTAAACCTAAAACATTTTGAAATAAGCAACAACCTCCCCGGCAGCGGCGCCAAATTTTGACTCCTCCCAAACCAACCAATCAACCGGGTGCAGTTGATAGGCCCACCTGGGAGAGGAGAGTCAAGTGTTTTTAATCCGTGGAAGTACAGGGAAATCCCCGGGTCGTTAAGTCCCAACGAGATTGAAATTGTATTTTGAACATTTATGGGAATAAGTGGCACTAAGGACAGTAACCAAGATGATTGGGGAATGATTATACTACTGATTGCTTGGTATTTGAACAATTATGGAATGATATAAACAATAACAAATATAATCACAAAAAGCACAACTTGGGAAATCAGATAACAGACAGAGAAAAGTCGGTTTTAACAAATTACAAACTACAGGGGGTGCAAGTGAAACTTTTTAAAACTTAAAATTAAAAGAAAATTTAAAATGAAAATGAAATTATAAAAATGATTATGTTAATAATTAAATACTAATTAATTAATTAAAACTATTTAAAATCTAATTTAAACCTAATTTAAATTAACTAAAAATGGTAAAGATTACAAATTAAACTAAAAACTTGCAAAAATAATTTCTTAACCTTAAAATGAACTTGAAGAAAGTAGAAAAATTAAAAATAAATATTTTTGTCTTTTTATGAGTTTTTTATTAATTCAAAACTATTTATCTTAATTAAACTAATTAAACTATTTTAAATTACTGATAATACCTAAATGACTTAGAAAATTATGAGAAAATTTATAAACTAATTAACCATCACAGTAATCCTAAAAAATTATAAAAAGTTACTAAAAATTACATTTAGGCTAATTTACTAATTAATTACTTATTAATTAATTTAAATCTAATTTAACTAATTTAAATAGGAAAATTGGAAAATGAACAGTGGAAATTATAAATTTATTTTATAAAAGTCTTAACTAATTTATAAAACCTAGGAAAAATATAAAAATCTACTATTGTTAATTAAAATTAAAGAGAACTAATTAATTATTAATATTACTTATTTAATTAATTAAACTACTGTTAATTCTAATAAATAGTAAACTGTTTAGGAAAAATCTAAGAAAATTATTATAAATACTTAAAGGTATAAGAAAATTAAGAAAATTATAAAAATGGAAAAGTGCTTATTAATAAGCTAAAAAGAAAATTGAAAAAGATAAAATCTATTAAATAGAAGCTATCACTAATTTTATGTTTGGTTTTTTGGTGTTTTTCTTTTTGACAGCTAAAAATGAGATGAAAATAAGAAACTTTTGTGAAACAACTTTTTATATAGCTTAAAACTAAGCTGTGTGCACCCCCTTAACCAAAATAGTTAACTTTCTTTGACCAATTAGGAAAATAAGCTCAAATGATTATATGTGGGGTCCACAATGATGAAACTTGGTTCAGTTAAGCAAAAGAGACTTGTATAAGCTAGAAACAACAAACTATAAGCACCGATAAGCTAATTAGACAGAAATAAGCACTTTGAAATCTTAAGTTCAACACAGAAATGGGACAAACTCTAGGGGTGATTCCAGATGGGGTCCACTGAGCCTAAGGTCAAACTAATGGTCAGACTTTGAAGCTTTCCAGGAGGGGGGTTGGGAAAACCCAAAGTGGACCAATGGGACCCACTGAGGTGGCCTACAGCAACCACCAAAGGTGGTGGTGTTGTGGTGGTTTGCTGATGCAGGGGAGGTCAGTCCCCCTGCAAGTGTGTTTGGCTAAGTGTGGGGCCCAGTACAAAATTCACAAAAATAAAAGGGAGGTGAGACCTTAAAGATGAGCTGGGGGGCTACTAAACCTAGAAATTTCAAGGTCTAGAACCTTACTCAAAAATCACAAATAATCTTCCCATTTTTGCAAAACCAGAAACATGCAACTTTGACTTTTTACCTTTTTGTTCCTCAGTTGACTAATGTGAGTTTTAATCTTGCTCAACTGATTAATTATGACTTAATAGACTAATTTGAAACTAAAATGGGTAATGGTGACCAATAATAAGCTAAGAAACAAAGTTTTGGGTGCCAAATCCCTCACAGTTAACTGTGAGGGCACAAAGAATGGGATTTTGACTTTTTTACTCTATGACTCCCAATCTTAAGTTTTGATTGAACTAATTTGATACTGAGAAAGAGTTTTCAACCAGAGTTAACAACCAAAAACCTCAAGGGCACAGTGAATTAACTAAATCCAAACACCCTCTTAAAAAATGTTATGAATGATTTTCAAAGAGTATGAGGGTTTAGACCACAATCAACATATAGTAAGCATGAGTTATCACTAAACAACACCTAATTAATTAAAATCAACAAGAAATATCAACTAGTCTCAGCAAATTCCTAGGTTCACAATTATTTACTAATATAGAAAGAAAGACTACACAGATTCAACACTTCCAACAATAAACTGAGATCAAACAAACTATAAAACACTAAACCTACTTAGATTATCCTTAAGCAAGAGTCAAACAGTAATAGACTAAATAAACAGACCCTAAGCTAATATTTTAGAGAAGAATTCAAAATGAGCCAAACTTACAAAATACCCTTAGCATGAACAAAGGGTTTTCCAAAGAAGCCTATCTTTAGATAGGCTTATCCACTTCAAACTTGCCCTGCATTGCTTCTGAATACCTGGAATCAATCTCAAACAAACCACAGTTGACGTATGTTGACTATTTTTATATTTTTGATTTTTATTACTAGTACTGAATTTTATGATCTCTACAAGCTTTAACAAGCTTAAGGGAACCTATGTGATCCTAAGCAGTCCAGAATTACACTACAACATCAATACATGAAAATGAGATTTTTAGATAAATTTAGCATAAACTGAATTGATGAAGAAAACTTGAAATGAGATTGGATTACACTAAAATACTTGGTACAATACTTGAAATTGAAAATTACAACTGAATTTGAAATTCTATTTTAATTCGACATAAAAATAAGCTTAATTAACTACTGCCTTCTTCCTTTGCCTCTTCTCCCTTTTATATCCATCAATTAGGGTTCCTCTGAGCCTTGGTGTGCTTTCCCACTTCAATTTGGGCCATTGGATGGCCTGTAACTGATCTTGGCTGTTTAAATGGGTTTGGCGCCAAAAATGGATAAGTCCAATTGGACTGTTGTAGCAACGGGGGGGGGGGGGGGGTGGCATTTAATGTGGAGGTTATAGGAGGTAGAAGGTGGGTTGGGCGGTGGAGATTTGATGTGCAAGTGGAGAGGGGAGGGTGAATACCGTTGGTGGTTTTGTGGGTGGTATTGGCTGAGAGGGAAAGGGGGAAAGGGGGTTTGACCGGGGGTTTGACCCTGGTATTATTATACGGGGTGGGTTTTGTTTGTGTTTGGGCTGGGATCACATGGGCCAGAAATAAAAACATGGGAGTGGGCTTTTTTTATAGATTGGACATGGTATTGGTTTGGAGTAGTATTATTATTAAGGGGTCCGGTTTGGTTTTTATTGCACAAGGACCATTTTTGTAATTATTCGAAAGTTGGGGGATGAGACTTGGCATCTTTCCAAAGTTTCCATAAGGGTGTTTCTTGCCAAGTGATGAATAGTACAAGGTCTTTGTATGATTTTTTTCATTTTAAATTTTCCAGGGACTAAATCTGCCAAACTTTCAAACTTCAGGGACCTGTTATGTAATTTCACCAAACTTGCCAATCAAGGACCAATCCTGCCATATATGAGAAGTACAAGTACAAAATTTGTTTTCCTCAAAGTTTTAATATCCTAAGGACCATTTTTGTCATTTTTCAAAGTTCAGGGACTAAACTTGACATTTTGTGAAACTTTGCACCAAAGGACTAATTATGTAACTTTTTGATTTAAAAGGGCATTTGGTGACCTTTTTCAAGTTTTGAGCACAACCAGGGACTAGATTTGACAACTTTTGAAAGTTGAGGGACTGAAACTGCCAATTATGCAAACTTTGTACGTTTTTCGTCTGTTTTTGATTATTTTGCATCTGAAACATATAAAACACATTCCTGGGATATTTTCACTATTTTGATGTAATATTTGAGTGTTTTTAGATGTTTTGGCAGTTCAGAATGGTATAAAATGATGAGTATTTAGACACACATCAATCAACAACTCTGAAATAATTTCTAAGTTCATCAACTGTATCTTCATGAACTAACTTCAGCCTTTTTGAAAGTTGATCATCTTCAGCTAATTTCTTTCTTTTCAATCTCATTTGCTCAGCTTCTTCCTTTCTGATATTTTCTAATTTCTTCTTTCTATCAACTTCCATGGGCACAAAGTTTTCTACTTCTTTTCTGATATCTTCTTGTACTTTATCCCACAGAGCTTTCACTTCTGGATACCTTTTCAAATGCAAATTCTTGTATCCTTTCTTTCTCAAGAACTGTATCATCCAGTTTCTTTCCTGAGCTTTGGTCATTGGCTTCTTTGTAATTGGCCTACTAACTTCTTCCAAATACTCAGCATCATATTCAGCTTGTTGCTTTCTAGCAAGCTCTAAATCTCCTGCAGTCTCTAATTCTCTAATCTGAGCAATAGAAAATTTCTTCTTTTTCTTCTTAGTATCTTTCTAAACCATTATCCCTTTCCCTTTATCTTTTGGATCTAGTTTTTCTGATTCAGAAGTACTTTCATCATCTTTTTGTGCAGGCTCAGAGATATGTATTCCTCCAGTAGGTCTTCTTAAATTCATCATAACTTGAGCAATTGTTTCATCATCACTAGCAGTATGTACTCTTTCTTCCTCTTCAAAAGTAGAAGGACCAACTTCATCTTCATAATGCTTTGTAGAAGGTCCAGCTACAGAAGTTCCAATAGCAGCAATATCTTGTTCAGCAGTACCTTGCACAACAGTATTTTCAACAAAAGTACTTTGAGCATTATTGCCTTCTAAATCAATTTCTTCTGTATCACCACTTTTTACATCCTCATGCTCAACTTCAAGATTAATTTGCTCTGTCTCCCCACTTTTTCTTTCAATACTGTTTTGAGCAACATTTTCATCTTGATCGTTCTTTTCCTCAGAATATTGAACCATATCACCAAATCTATCCAAATTATCATCCTGATTCCTCCCCAATTTGATAGATGATGATTTTCTATGCCTCCTCTTGGATTTAGACTTCTGCTTTGTAGATTTTGTCTTCTGAGACTGCTTCTTTTCTTTCACATAAAGCCTAAAATTTTTAACAAGAGGCCAAACAAATTTCTTCAATCTTCTGAACTTCTTTCTTAGCAGTTTGATTTCTGCAGCTTGAGCATTAACAGTTGACTTCATCTTCTCCAATTCTATAGCCAAATCAGAAGTACTCTCAGTACCTTGAATTCCCTCATCTCGTCCAGGTGTTTGAAGCCCACTTGTGGAAGTATAATCATTTGGAGTAGGTACTTGCGAATCCTCTGAAGCAGTACCTTGAGGATTAGTACTTTGTGGAGAAGTACCTTGAGCAAAAACAGATTTATCCAAGGAAGCTGTCACTGAGGGAGTCCTTTCACCTGAAACAACATGCTGAGGGGAAACAATAGGTGGTGTAGGTGTATGTACTGAAGCAGAATGCTCAGCAGAATCATGTTGATCATCATTATTAGAATGTGCAGACCCACTATTGTCTTCTTCATCCCTAACAACTTGAGTTACCTCTAACATATAAGCATTAAGAGGTGTATTCCTACCCGAAAAATTAACTCTCTTATTGGACATAAAAGTGAAAACTTTAGGCTGCATCCTAATGATAGGTACATAATCCTGAGGTTTAGGTATACCATCTAGTGGATTCTCTAAAAGCAATTGAACAAACCTAGGATACATTAGAAAGGGTTTGCCAACCTTAATGTGAGTAAGCATACCTTCAAGGATCATGTATGAAAAATTGAAAGGCTGATTGGTAATACGACCAACAAAAGCAGAAGCTATGGAATGGCTAAACTGATCTCAAGCAGTTCTCTTTGGACTCAAACAATGTAGCAATACATGAATAAGAAATTTCCAATGAGGACTAACCATAGCCTTCTGAAAAGTAAGCTTAGTCAAAGAACCTTCATACCCAATGTCCCTAAGTGTATTCCAAACCTCTTGTTTTCCAAACAAAACGGAGCCTCCTTCATCTTCAAATAACAGAGCCTCCCTTATTGAAGCTTCTGTAACACGAATAGCTCGCCCAGCAACTGTAGCAATAATAATATCCTCTCCATCTTCAACCTGTGACGTGGCTGTATCCCAAAAAGCTTGAAGCCAAGGTCCAATAATCTCGGGTTTGACTAAGATGGAGTAACAGATGTTGGTACCAGTGAGAAAGTCAATAATACCATGAAAATCAAGATTATCTTGGGTTTTCTCAAGGTTTGCCATCATGTTGTGTTTGGTGTTGGTATGTCGATTAGCCATGGTGATTAGGGTTAAAGTGAGAAAAGTGATGATCGATAGAAAGTAGGTATGAGTTAATAAAGGTGAATAAGGTGAATAAAAGGAAAAGATATGAGGTTTTATATAAGGATAAGATACAAAAAATCACGGTTAATTAATGATTTTACCGTTATTTTTGGAAGTAAATATCCCCATATCTTTCGAATGTTCGTTAGCCGCAAATCTGACCGCTGGAACAGTATCTGACACGCCAGCGAACCCTTTAATAGCACCAAGCAGTACTTTCCATAAAATATGGAGCAGGACTTTCCGTTATAAGCTCACACAGTATGTTGACCAAAATACGTTCCCACAAAAATCTTGAATGTTGACCATTTGACCAAAATATCTTTGAAAGTCAACCCTTATTAATGACTATCTCCCCAAATCCCAAAGCTACCCTGGTAAGTGAACATCAATATACTTCATTAAATGCCCTTTTACCTTTAGTTTGCTTATAAAAGCAACTTTACCATCAACACTTTGCAATCACCATATCTTCTTTTAACACAAAAACAAGTGAGCACAATGAGTCACATTCCAATTGTGAACATCTCTTTAGACTCAAAGGGCACCACAGATTCAGAGATAAGTTACTACTCTGATTCTGAGTTTGAAGATCCAGGATGGGCAGACTATTTTCCTCCTCATGTTCAGTGGAAGGGACTCCAAGAAGCTTCATCAACAATGAGTGCTGCCAACTATACCATAACTGATGCAGGTAGTACTACTAGCAGAAAGCCCAAAAAGAAGAAAGCAGTCCCTGGTTCATCTCTGGCTAATGAGATTCCACATGCTTTGACTCAAGCCCTGGAATCAGCTATTCAGAACATGAAGTGGCCTGCTCCAAGAAAAGAGAGACCTCCCAAACAGGTTCTTGGCCTGGCTTGCCCAAGAAAGCAGGCTTCTTTTGATGACAAGAGAAAAACTGCTCAAAAGGGAAGACAAAGCTATGAGGGCAAGGGAAAAAGGCCTATGGAGTAGGTGTGTGGAGCTTGGTAGTTTGTGTTTGTTTTGTCTTTTCTGTGTTTGTAGCTGTGATAATGGTGATGTATGAACTCTGAATGGTGGTTGTAAGATCTTTGTTGAATAATGAATAAAATCCTTTCTTTTGAATGATACATGTAGCCTCCCCTCAAATAATGACTAACTAATAACTACTTATGCCTCCCCTCAAAAATAGCTTACATATTAATCATGCCAATACTCACAACCAAAAAAGTAAATCTTGAAACATCAAAGCCCTTTGTGAGTAGATCTGCTACATTATCATCAGTATGAACTTTAACCACATTGATAAGCCTTTATTCATAGCAATCTCTTATAAAGTGATGTCTAATCTGAATGTGCTTGGTCTTAGAATGATAGACTGGATTCTTGACAATACAGATGGTACTCTCATTATCAATATTGATAGGAGTATTCTTGAAATTGAATCCATAATCCAAAAGCTGATTCTGTAACCAAAGTACTTGTGCACAACAACTTGCATCAGCTACATACTCTGCTTCAGTGGAAGAAGTTGCTGCAATTGTTTGCTTCTTACATTGCCATGACACTAATCTGCTTCCAAGATACTGGCATCCTCCAGTTGTGGATCCTCTGTCATAGTTATCTCCAGCATAATCACTATCTGAAAAGGCTTGGAGATGGAAAGGTGAATCCCTAGGATACCATAAGCCTAGCTTAGGTTGTTGCCTAAGATACCTGAAAATCCTCTTGACAACATTCAAGTGAGATACCTTTGGATTAACTTGATGTTTTAACATCCATTTGATATACAGGAAATCCCATATAGGATGCAAAAGCCAAAAATAGCCTGATGGCTTCAAGCCTTGCCACAGGAGCAAAAACTTCATCATAGTCTACTCCTTCTTCCTGTCTATATCCTTGAGCCACTAACCTTGCCTTGTTCTTGATAACATTCCCTCTTTCATCTCTTTTTACTTTAAAGACCCATTTAGTTACAATAAGTTTCTTTCCACCAGGTAAATCACATAATACCCAAACTTCTTGTAGTTTAAACTGTAGGAGTTCTTCTTTCATTGCTGCCACCCAACTTTCCTTTGCTAATGCTTGTTTGATATTCTTGGGCTCTTCCAGAGATAGAAAACAAGCAAATAAACACAACTTCTGATCCTTGTGATTCACCCTGTTTTGCTTGTAGATAAAACTAAGTAAAGAGGTATGTTGTTGAGACATATTCTTAGCCTTAGTCCTTGTGAGCACCCCTGAAGCTGAGGGTCCAATTATGTTAGAAACAGGATGAGTTTTATAAATTCTGAGAGTAGGAGTTGGTAAGACTTCAAGATTATCTTCCAAGTTAGTTATATCAGGATCTTCATTAGAATTTGAGAAAATGCCTTCTTGTTCCAAATCATCATCAGTGTCTTCTAAAGTAATTGTATTTGGATCATCAGTATCTTCTAAGTCAGGCATATTAGAATCATTAACAGCATCAGTATTTATCCAATTTGAAGTATCCATAGGTTGAAAAGTACTTTCAAATGGATTAGCAGTACTTTGGGGTAAAGTACTGGCTGTTTCTTTTGCCTTCTTCGTTTATGCTTCATAAGCTCTCCTTTGTTCATCATCATACGACTTAGCCATTGTTTCTTGAAGAAGCATTCTAGAAAGTTCATCTTGAATGGCTTGATCTTCTACAGATACTGGTATTTGTGGTGGAACAGTACTTTGAGGATCAACAGGACTGTTAGGTTTAGCAGTACCTTGAGGCTCAGAAGTACTATTCTTTTCATTATTGGCATTATCTTTTGGCACATCTTCAGATCTTAAATTAACATCATGAACAATGTACTGTGCTTCTTCTTCAGTGGGAGCAGCTTGATTTTCTTCCCTTACAGGTACATAATTCATTGATGAAGACATTAAATCAAGATCAAACATCCAATCAGGACCTTTACCTTTAGAATTCTCTTGTTCTACCAGAAAATCAACATGAAGACATTCTTGAACCTTTTTGGTAGCCCTATTGTACATTCTGAATCCTTTGCTATTAGTACAATATCCCAATAAATATCCTTCATCTGATTTCCCATCAAATTTGCCCAAATTATCTGCAGTATTTAAGATGGTTAGCGGACACCCAAAAGGTTTCATAAACTGGATGCTTGGCTTCTTTCCCATGAGTAACTCATAAGGTGTCTTCATTTGAGGTTTAGTCACTGATACTCTATTCAACACATAACAAGCAGCACTTACAGCCTCAGCCCAGAATGGAACAGGTAGTTGAGAGTCTGCAAGCATTGTCCTTGCTGCTTCTATAAGAGTTCTATTCTTTCTTTCTGCAACTCCATTTTGCTGAGGAGTTCTGGCAATACTGAACTCTCTTTTAATTCCTTTCTTGGCACAAAATTCATCCATAAGCTGATTTTTGAACTCAGTCCCATTATCACATCTAATGCCTCTAACCTTGAGTCTTAACTGATTTTCAAGTGCTATTATAAGGTCATGAATAGCATCAAAAGTTTCATCTTTAAAGCATAAGAAAAAGACCCAACTAAATCTGCTACAGTCATCTGTTACAACCAAGCAGTACTTCTTCTTGTTCTGACTAACAACTGAAACAGGTCCAAATAGATCCATGTGCAGCAATTCCAAAGGCTCTCTAATGGTCTTCTCATCAATCTTCTTACAAGAAGCCTTGTGCTGTTCACCCTTCTTACAAGCAAGACATGAGTGATCATTCTTGAATGTCTTAGAAGATAAACCTCTAACTAAATTACCTCTGACCAGCTTATTGATGTTTTTGAAATTGACATGCCCCAATCTTCTGTGCCATTGATGTGCTTCTTCCATAGATGCTCTTGCAATTAAACATGTTGCCTGATACGTGGGAATTGCACCAGGCTTTACCTCTCAAGGGATCTTGAGAAGCTTACAACCCCCACCAGGCAGTGTACCTGATCGTTGTAGTATAGTATAGTGACAAGTACCGGGGGATTGATCGTTCAGCTAGGAATAGTGTCGCTAGGATTAGAAAACCTAAATACTAGTTCTAAAGGTGAGGGATGATTATTTTTGTATTTTTATATTTTTTAGAAAGCAAGTAAAAATCTCGGTTTTGAAGGATTTGGGCTGAATTAGTTGCTAGTCAACTAACCCAATACTAAAGATGCAATCAAAATAAAATACTAAAAATAAAAATAAACTAAGTTATACTAAAGTTGTGAGCAATAAGTGGAGAAAATGTGTTTACTTAGATTTCACTACTCCCTAGACATCTTTTACATGTTAATTACTTGTTATAGTTGCATGGATGACGGATTGTATTCCTTAATACCATTCATGGGGTATCGTACATAACTCCCCAATTCTATGAGCTCTTATCTCCTCCTATACCATGCCCAGCACAACCATAGGGATTATAAACAGTGGCTCATGCATTAAATACAACCAATAAAGACCTTAGTGCAATCGGTTCATGTTTCCTAAGACGTTCAAGCATGTTACCATTTGGAGATCTGCCAGTTTTCTTAAGCCTAACATATAAATTCATTCATCCAAGACAATTATAAACAAGTAATCAACACATAATTAACATCTAGGTTTCATTAGATCTAAGCAAACACAAGATAGATCTAGCCTAGCATGATGAAATTAAGACAAGAACAAGATATAGACAACCAACACATAGACATATTGATAGAATTAAAAGAACACTTATCTTAATTACACATGAAAGGTATCAAGGGCTTGGAACCCTTGAAAAACCTATAAAATTCGCACCTAGTTCGTACTTAGGGTTTCTCCAAAACTTCTCTTTTTATAATGTGAAAATTAGAAAACTATATATAGAAAATAGGGTCTGACGGCGTCAAGACCAAACTTGTGACGCCGTCACCTTGCCACCAAAATAATTCTCGGACTGCCTTGATCTACTTCTAACGCCGTCATGTGTTATGCATTTCCAGGCCGTCATGCATTTTCCTCTTGACGCCCTTCCTTGTGACGCCGTCAAATCAGTTCTGGATCGTCATGGAAATTCCTCTTGACGCCGTCAGGATGTTACTCTTGACGCCGTCACCTACTGTTCCCAGCAAGGAAAATTAAGACTTTGGCGTTTTCTTCACTTTTATGCTCCAAAAACGTACGAATTGCTTCCTTTTCCAGATTTCTCTCCCAAAGTACCTAAAATCACAAAAGGAACGATTTAGGGCAATATTTGATCAAATAAATTCGAATTCCGGCTTAAATGACCCCCTAAAAGTGGTTCATTTTTCGCCTCATCATATACCCTTACACTTGAGATTTGCTTGTCTTCAAGCAAATGCGCTTTTATTCTACTCAAAATACAAGGTAGGGGTCATTTAACACTAATATAAAAGTAATTACAACAAATAATCGTTTCACTAAAGACCAATAGACAAGCACGGAGGTCATACACTAGCACCTCACAAATAGTGTTTAGATACTCACATCTCTCGGGTGTAATAAAGTATAAATTACAATATGGAGACGGAAGATATCTCTCACTACCTGTGATAGCAAAATAGATTACCATAGGCTTGGGAAAGGATCAAACCTCCACCACATGGCGTAAGCACCTAGGATAAACTATCAAAGAGGTCTTTTAAAGGGTTGTAACGTTAGGTGTAGGGATATGAAATACACGGTTTTGTTGGATAAAGGAAGTTTTACTGGTGGCGAGTTAACAATCTTAGTTAATTACATGTACAATGGCGTTGCTAAGCCAAGACTAGACTCGACTTAAGCTAATAAATGAAAAATAACAAAAACATAAAATGAACATAGAATAAAAAGGGATGGTAGTCCGTATGTTTTTCTCTTTTTCTTTTTCTATTTTTTTCTTTTTTCTTTTTTTTCTTGATTTTTTTGATTTTTTTTATTATTATTTTTTTATGTGCATACACTCTTACCCTACCATCCAAAATAATACATCATAGGGAATGGGAATTCCCCTTACACTTGAATCTTTACATACTTTACAATCAACTAAACTAATGACTCGAATTAAGAAAATCAAAACACTTGGAGCACTTTTAAGATTAACGCACATATGGGGATAATAAATGATGTTCTTCCCCATTACTCCATAAAATAAGTACTTTTACCCATGAGTCCCAATCGTCCCAAAACAATATGTACAAGGATATGACTCGACTTAGCAACCATGTAATCAATTAGATAGTTAACTTAGGGTTTAACAAATAACAATAATGCACTAAAAATGAGTGCATACACGGAAGGCTAAGGCGATTTGGTTGTATATTTAAGTGGGGTGTAACAAATTCTTCCTTTAAGTAAAATGCTTAAAGTTAGAAACGAAAAGATAGGCTCGGAGGGGTGTACTAGGGGTTTCGTGTACTAAAAATGAGTACAACGCTAAGGTGTGGGAAAAATTAGTTGACTTAACTAGTCAAGTAATATGACTTAAATGGTCAAGTAATTATGATACGGGTTTAACACAAGGGTGATCCTAATGCCTCTTATCATGTAGTAAATCCTACTACACGAATGTAGTCTCACTAGCGGTCTTGGGATGCATCACTAACGCAAGTTCTAGAATCTAAATGCTACCGGTACACTCATAAGCACTAATAGTAAATGCTTTTCCTATCAAATCTAAAGGTGAACCTCACATATTTGGGTGGAAAATTTTTCTGAATATACGGTCATGTGCTAGTCATACAATCTCCTATCCATGAGACGCTTGCTATGGCTAAAGTTTCACTCCTAAATGTTGTAAAAAATTTTAAATTTGGCGCTAAAATTACACTAACAAGTATTTCTCATAGTTTTATTACACATCTACCATTAAACAAAACAAACTCAAGCGAAAGTGCATATGTAAGGTATCATCTTTTTACCCTCCCCTTACACTTAAGATGAACATTGTCTCCAATGTTCAAGTAAAGAATGTAAAAGTGAAATAAGTAAAAAGAATGAAATCAAATACTCCCCTGATTCGCTCGGTATGGATAATAAGGTGGCCAGGTTAAATATTCCTCCAAGAAAATGAACAATCAAAGCTTCCCTTCCAGAATATAAATCATCTTCTTGTCATACATAACCTGTAAAACCTGAGAAAATAGATAAAACAACCTCGTGTAAAATCGGCGGCATCCTATATAAGTTACTAAATCCTAGAAAACAAAATAAGATATAATGCTTGTGTAATGAAGTTTGCAGATTTCCTGGAGATTATAAAACTTAATAATTCACAAAAACCATAAGACTCCGTTAGAAAAACGAAACCGGTAAAATTTCCAGATTTTTACACTTGACACCGTCAGGAGTTAACTCGTGACGCCGTCAGGATTGACCTGCAGAAATTCTTATGTTAAGTTTCCGGAAAATTTCTGGAAAAACTTTGTCCTACTTCCTGGAAAATCCTGCAAAACTTCATTATGACTCAATACAAGCATTTGACTCTAACAAATACGAGTATACATGTTCATTTAATATTGTGGAGAGTCATGATCGGTTTGTTTCTTAAAAACATATTTGGGGTTTCCCCTTACACTTATCTTTTGCAAAAATACTTTTAGGTGGAGTTAAGACTAGGTCAAAACAACAAAGTAAAGTATTTCCACTATTTAATTGAGAAACATGATCCACCAACAATAAAAATAAAGCATGCATACGGAAACAAATAAAATCAAACAAACAAACAAACAAATAAAACTTGGGTTGCCTCCCAATAAGCGCTTGTTTTTGTTCGAGTCACGAGCCTGACTCTACCCTTATTTCACGGATAAAGGTGAGGTTTTCCCTACACTTAGGATTAAGTACGGGTGATAGTAGCGATACACACCCTTAGGGTGGAAATATGCCACGTGAGTAAACTGTGGTGGATGAATTATATGCTCAAAGGGGTGTGCTCCTATCATCATAACCTTACCTAATTCAATTGGGTTAGTGGGCGGATTAAGATTTTCTCTTAGAAAGGGATCATCTTCTATCAACTTCGAGAGACTCCTAGTTGGGAATCCATCTTGACCTAATAAACCTGGTTTAAACCCATAATGTTTCTTATGATCAATCATGAATGGGTGATGTAAGTATGTAAGGTCATTTTCCATTCCTATATTGGCTTCCTCTCTACAAGGCTTAGAGTCCACTACCTTTATCCTAAGACTACCCGGACTATATGGTTTGATGGGTGGATTGGAACCTATTTCAATTCCTAAATTTTCATCAAAGGATGGATGATTAGGTAACGGTTTTGGTTGAGGCTCCGATTCATCAAAACTAGGAACTTTCCTAAAACTAAGGGTAAGGTTATCATTATAAGTATTCAAACCTATATCCTCTAGTTGTGTTTGGTTCAAAGGTTCTACCTCAATTGGGATTCCTAAAGTCTCATTTACTTCATCCGAATAAGTCACGGGTGGTGTGTATGCCTCAAATGATGGTAGGACTTGTGGGGTATTTGGCGAGCTTAGATTTTCTACTTTATCATCCATCTTATCAAGATCACCTATATCCTCAACATGTGTTTCATTATAATCCAACCCTAACATTTTCCCAAGTATCTCACGTATTTCTTTAGGCATCTCAACTTCTATGTCCGAATCATATGGATCATCCTCAATATTCTGACTGCTATATACATATTGCCCAAAAGATTCATCATATGTTTCTTGAGATTCATCATCATCGATCATAGGACCTAGGTCTTTTTGATCAATGTGATCATGTTCGGCTAAATCCTCCATCACATCAAGGTCACCTATGTGTTCAGCTTGTACTATGGCATTACATGACAACCACTTAGGTATCTCAACACTAATATATTCATCCCTAAACAAACTTGTTTCATGATCCTGGAAATTTATATTCAATTGACTTGTACTAACGTTTGTTGGGTTGTCTACCCTATAATAATATTGGGCACAATCTTCTATGGTATCCCATGCTTCTTCAGCACTTAATTCCCTAAAGTCCCCATTGGCAAAATCCTCAATGCGCATTTGGTCATATTGGCCAACACGATAGTAAAAGGTTCGGGTTAGGGATGCTAAAGCGAAACTATGATGAGGGAATTTTCGAAGTAAATTTCTAAAACGAGTCCATGCATCATATATGGGTTCATCTCGATATTGTTTGAAATTCGAGATGTCAATAGGGTAGAATGGCCTTTGTGGTTGGTGGTATGGTGGATTCGCGTACTCCATAATGGTGAACGGAAGAGTCAATGGAAATTACGAACAAACACACAAAGAAAAAGATAGACTAAAGAAATCCTAAAAAATAAAAATAAAATCTCACTAGAAAGGAATCTAGCAAGTAGACCTAATAAAAAGAGATTCTAACCTAGACAATAACTATTCCCCGGGCTGCGGCGCCAAAAACTTGATACGTGGGAATCGCACCAGGCTTTACCTCTCAAGGGATCTTGAGAAGCTTACAACCCCCACCAGGCAGTGTACCTGATCGTTGTAGTATAGTATAGTGACAAGTACCGGGGGATTGATCGTTCAGCTAGGAATAGTGTCGCTAGGATTAGAAAACCTAAATACTAGTTCTAAAGGTGAGGGATGACTATTTTTGTATTTTTATATTTTTTAGAAAGCAAGTAAAAATCTCGGTTTTGAAGGATTTAGGCGGAATTAGTTGCTAGTCAACTAACCCAATACTAAAGATGCAATCAAAATAAAATACTAAAAATAAAAATAAATTAAGTTATACTAAAGTTGTGAGCAATAAGTGGAGAAAATGTGTTTACTTAGATTTCACTACTCCCTAGACATCTTTTACATGTTAATTACTTGTTATAGTTGCATGGATGACGGATTGTATTCCTTAATACCATTCATGGGGTATCGCACATAACTTCCCAATTCTATGAGCTCTTATCTCCTCCTATACCATGCCCAGCACAACCACAGGGATTATAAACAGTGGCTCATGCATTAAATACAACCAATAAAGACTTTAGTGCAATCGGTTCATGTTTCCTAAGACGTTCAAGCATGTTACCATTTGGAGATCTGCCAGTTTTCTTAAGCCTAACATATAAATTCATTCATCCAAGACAATTATAAACAAGTAATCAACACATAATTAACATCTAGGTTTCATTAGATCCAAGCAAACACAAGATAGATCTAGCCTAGCATGATGAAATTAAGACAAGAACAAGATATAGACAACCAACACATAGACATATTGATTGAATTAAAAGAACACTTATCTTAATTATGCATGAAAGGTATCAAGGGCTTGGAACCCTTGAAAAACGTGTAAAATTCGCACCTAATTCGTACTTAGGGTTTCTCCAAAACTTCTCTTTTTTTAATGTGAAAATTAGAAAACTATATATAGGAAATAGGGTCTGACGGCGTCAAGACCAAACTTGTGACGCCGTCACCTCGCCGCCAAAATAATTCTCGGACTGCCTTGATCTACTTCTGACGTCGTCATGTGTTATGCATTTCCAGGCCGTCATGCATTTTCCTCTTGACGCCATTCCTTGTGACGCCGTCAAATCAGTTCTGGATCGTCATGGAAATTCCTCTTGACGCCGTCAGGATGTTACTCTTGACGCCGTCACCTACTGTTCCCAGCAAGGAAAATTAAGACTTTGGCGTTTTCTTCACTTTTATGCTCCAAAAACGTACGAATTGCTTCCTTTTCCAGATTTCTCTCCCAAAGTACCTAAAATCACAAAAGGAATGATTTAGGGCAATATTTGATCAAATAAATTTGAATTCCGGCTTAAATGACCCCATAAAAGTGGTTCATTTTTCGCCTCATCATTGCCCTTTCAGCAGAATTTACATTCTTTAAGTCTATGTTGTACACATCATTAGTTCTTGGTTCTCTCTGCAACACCAAGTTTCTATCTTCTAACTTGAAATCAGGAGAAAGTATAAGACATTCTGTGTCAAAGAATAACACATGGTACTTCTTATCACAAATCTAAGAGACCGACAAAAGATTGAATTTGAGCTCCTTCACATATCTAACATCTTCAAAATCAATGTTTCCTGCCTTGATAGTTCCTTTGCCAGTAATTCTTCCTCCATCATGATCATTCCCAAAAGCAACTTTTCCTCCAAAATAAGCTTTAAAATCTGACAAGAGCTCCTTTTCTCCTGTCATACTGCCAGAGCAACCACTATCTACAATAAGATGATCTTTAAGCTCCTCCTCCGGGTTGCCCTGCATTCACATGAAAAAGGTTAGTTATTTTTAGGAACCCAAGCCATTACTGACTTGTGTTCCCCTTGTGGAGTGACATACTCAAAATTTTTGAGTATGTAATCACCACTGTCTTTGAAAGCATGATCAAGAATTAAGGTTTTTGTTTCCAAAACAGTTGGTTTTTCAAGATTAATTTTCCCTTTTTCACCCTTAACCTCTGAAAGTACTGGTTTTACCCCAGCAGTACTTTCTTTCTTAACCCATTTAGTTGTAACTTTAGGAGTTGGGTTCTGTGTCCTAGCATCTTTTCTTGTGTTGTAAGGCTTTCTAGGATTGTAATGATTGTACCTCCTAGATCTTACACTTGAGTGTTTGCTAGAAACATTAGGGAACTTTCTATCAGTACTTTGTGAAGGTACTGAGGGTTTGGAGTATAACCTTTTCTGATGAGGATACCTATAGTCTTTTGAGAAATTACTATGGTTGACCCTATTTGTATAGTTCCAAACTGGTTTGTTGTCCCTTGGCTTATTCTCCCTATGACTTGGTTGTACAGTTCTGGTTTTTGGATATTTACTTAGGTATTCTGAATGATAATCACAGTCTTTAATCAAATGATGAGGACTATAACAAACATAACAGACCTTTGGACCAATATCCCCAAATCCCCTTCCATAAGTGTTTCTAAAATTAGCAGTATTTTGAAAGAATTTTCTTTGAGGTACTGCTGAGTGATCAGCAGTACTTCGAAAAGAGTTTGAAGGTACTGCTTGTTTTGAAAACTTGGTCTCTTCTACCTTAGGTGCTTCAACAGACTTTTCTAAAGTTTCAGGATTAAATTTACTTTTAAGCTTTTTCCTAAACTCTAGATTATCTACACCATAACAGTCGACATCTTTTCTAGGTGGTTGAAAGCTACCTGGGGGGTGAGGAACTGCATTATATCCCTTTTCTTTCTTAAATTCAGGAGGTGTTGGACTAGGGGATTCCTCATCACTAGAAGTATTTTCATCTAAACTTATGAACTCTTCATCACTAGTGGAGGTATCTGCTGTAAGATTTAGTTCCTTGCCCTTAAATAGAATGCCTTCATTACTATCATTATCATAACCTAGACCTGTTTTGATATTAGATGTTCTTTGCTTTTCAACAAATTGAACATGTGACACACCAGCCTCATTCCATACAACAAGTTTTTCTAACAACTTATCCCTTTCAGCAGTCACTTTCTCTAGTTCAGACACCTTACATCCCAGTTTCCATTCACTTAACTTAACTAGGTACTCCTGTTGTTTATATGTTTCAAGCCATGCTACTTCATTGTTTTCATGTGTAATGATTTTGGCTTCCAATGACTCTAAAGTTAATTGATAACCAGTTATCTCAGCCCTAGCCTTTTGAAATTTATCTCTTTCAGCTACATACTCACTAAGTAACTTTTGATACATATCATTACACTTAGAGTATACCTCAGAGTTAGTGGATGAACTTGGTGAAGCAGCTACCATAGCAAGCTGAACAGGTGCTTCTTCAAACTCCATGCTCCAATCAAAGCTTCCTAGATCATCTCTTGACTCCAAAGCATCATATCCAGGCTCTTCATCAAATGATGTGCTCCAGTCTTCCAATGCAACCATTGAATAGGTTATAGGTTCATCATCAAACTCATTGGACCAATCAATCTCTGACAGATTCTCTTGAGCAACCAAAGCTTTTGGTTTTGGTTCAGTAATTGGAATCTCTTTTCTTTCAGGCTTGGGTGGTTCAATCATCTTGTTTGCTTGATACTTTGAAAATTTGCACTCCCTTGCAAAGTGACTAGTCCTTTGACAGTTGAAACACTCAATCTTGGACTTGTCAAATGTGATTCCTTGTTTAGCTCTGAAATTGATGCCTTTGCCTGTCTTGTTCACATACTTCTTGATCCTTGCAGTGAGCTTGGCAACTTTCCATTTGATATCAATTTCTTCCAAAGCATCATCATCTATTTGCAATACATCTTCTTGATAGGTGATAGGTAGAGATGCTTGTTGAGCAAAGAATGAACATAGAACATCATCTGAGGTGGGGGTAAGTGATTGTGATGAATTGGTGGTGACCATTGTTGTGCATGGAACCTGTGTTTCAGTCACAGTACTTTGAACAGGATAAGCAGTACCTTTGTTAGAAGTACTGCTTCTCTTTTCAGAAGAGACAAAAGCAATGTTCTGTTGTATGCTTGAACCTGTAGTACCATTCATCTCATGCTCATACACCTTCAGATTGTTGTAAAGATCATCAGAGTCCATAGTATCCAACCCTGATTTTCCTCTGATCATTGTAGCAACTACATGCCATGCTGATGGCAAACTTCTCAGAAACTTTAAATTAGCATCTTCAACTGATACCTCAGCATCATATAGTTCTAGCATACTCAGAAGATGTTGAAATCCTTCATAAACAGAATCAAGACCTTCTCTTTCACCAACAGTGAAAGTTTCAAATTGTTGCTTCAGCAAATTCCTATGCATCTTCTTGGAAGCATCATTACCTCCAAATTTCTTCTTTATTGCAGCCCATAGTTGTTTGGCATCTTTGGCATCATGAAACTTTAATAGGTGACCATCAGGAATAGCAGAAAGTAGTATGTTGAGAGCTTTGTCTTGATTTTTTTTGTAGCAGCAGGTACAGTAGGTTTTGGTGGTGTTGGTTGTCCAGGTACCTCTACTAGTTCATCAATTTGCATGTTACCATTGACAATCACATCCCACAAAGCATGGTCTGTGATGGTAATGTACTGCCTCATCTTCATGGCCCATAGATTGTATTCTCCCTTCTTAACAATAGGGATTCTCACAGCAGTGATTGAGGGAGCAGGTGCAGCTTCAGTCGACATCTTGAAGGGTTTGTAGTGAGATCGGTTTAGAGGTTTAAAGGTTTGTCTTCTTAATCAGAGTTTCCAACACAAGCTCTGATACCACTTGTTGGATCGATATACTCTGACCAAACTACTTTGTAGCTTGTAAGGGTTTAACAATATTGAGTAAACTCAACACTATTAATATTGAAACACTGTTTTACTTTGTAAAGTATGCAGAATCTACTAACACAAAGCTTAAGAAGAACTTTTATATTAATTAAACTTTGAACCTGCTTTGTTACACAGATTCACTAACAATCCCTAACTACTTTATCAACTTTGATCGACTCTAAAACTTATCTAAGACTTGTATCGACTAATACCTCTTAAGGCTCTTTATATAGATAACCTTAAGTCGGTTTACAACATATAATCCTTGAACGACAAGTCATTATCCCTAACTAATTCTAGAATATTCGTTTAATATTACACATTAATCCTTATCTAATATTGCATATCAGTCCTTGTTTACTTCGAAGTACATTAAGCATTCTTCAATAACAGCAGTACTTTGACTTTTTCCTTCAAAAGTACTTTGACTTTATTCTTCATGCAGCAGTACTTTGACATCCAGAAGTACTTTTGATTGATGCTAAACCACCAACTTATATTGATCAAGGAATGGTCAATAAAGTCAAATAGCCTAGATCAATGCTCCGGGTAATATAAGGTATCACCAGGTCGTTAAATCCCATTGAGGTGTGAATTGTAACTTTAGCGTACTTGTAATCGGGTGATTATTCACAGAAAATGGTTGTGATGAGAATTATTTGGAAATTATTGACAAATATAGCTTAGGAAAGCTACGTGATTGATTACGGGAATTAAGATTACAAAGATTTGAGCTAAAACCTAAAAACGTACGCTTTAATTAAAAACGTGCACAGACGAACGAAACAAAACGTACAACTGATGGACGAAAAGGGTTACAAGTGTAAAATTATTATTTTTACAATCCTAATAAACAAAGAAAATTTTAAGAAAATGAAAAACTATTTTTACACTATTTAATTATTTATTATTAATTAATTACTAATTATCTATTTATTACTAATTAAACTAATTAGAATTATTAAAAATACTAAAAAGGCTTAGAAAATTAAGAAAAATTTTACAAATCTAATTAACCATCATGGGAATCCTAAAAAATTATAAAAAGTTTATTTTATGTATTTTTAAACTAATTTACTAATTATTAATCTAATTACTAATTAATTACCAATTAAACTAATTAAATTATAAAAAATAGAAAATGAACAGTACAAATTCTAGAAAAATTTATAAAAATGTTTTAACTTAAATAAAAGTTAGAAAAATTATAAAAACTAGGTTATACCTTATAAAATCTAATTATGCTATTTAATTACTTAATATTAATTAAAACTTAATTAAACTAAAATTAATTATAAAAACCACTAAAAGACAAAATAAAAATCTGGAAAAATTTCTAGAATTATTTTAACCTAAAAGAGAATTTATAAAAATATAAAAATGATATATAGCTTATAAATAATCTAAAAAGAAAATTAAAATGATAAATCCTATTAAATAGAAGCTATCACTATAATTAAAGTTGGTTTTTTTTTTTTTTTTTGGTTTTTTTCTTTTTTCAAACTGATTAACTACTAAAAACTAGAACTTTTTGTGAAAACACTTTTAATATAACCCAATAATAAGCACTTGAGTGCTATTTGATCCACACAGTTGACTTTTGTTGACTGTGGAAGGATTTTAGCTCAAATGAAGGAAGGTGGGGTCCACAATGATGAATGTTGGTCTCTCTGAGTTACATGAACTTGAATAAGCAAGAATCAACTAGTTGAGTGCCTTGAATAAGCCACTTAACACAAATAAGCAGTTAGCTTATTACAAATCTGAGACAGAATGGGGACAATCTTGGGAAGCAATTTCAGGTGGGGTCCAGTGGTCTAGAGGTCAAAGCAATGGTCAATCTTCACTCCCTGGTAGGATGGGGTTGTAAGGACCCAAAAGTGAAGTGTGGGACCCACTGGGGTACCCACAAAATGCCACCAAAGGTGGTATGTTGAACTGAGGTCTGATCTAAGCAGGGGACAACCTTGCCCTGCAGCCCACTTCCAAGGGCACTTTGGTCACTAAAAAAAAATCACAAAAATGCAAAACTTGTGAAAATCGCAAGTTCAGCTGGTGGTGTAAACACACAACAAGTCTCAGGTCCCAATTCACAACACACAAATCAAATTAATTCATGCCATTTTGGCAAAAATCTGACTTTGCACCTTTTGACTTTTTCAAATAACTAGCACAGTTGACTTATATGAACTTGTGGGTGAATTTATGACTGATTCTAGTGTTAATATGTTAAAATAGTGTTATCTAAGGTAGTGGTAACAACATTGAAGCAGGTTTGAAAGGTTTGGGATCAAAGATCCTAACAGTTAACTCAAAAGAAGATTATAAGTGATATTTTGACTTTTTAGCTATGGACCTGCCATTTTTATGCTTGTTATGATCTGTTTATCACCTAAAAAACATGTATGAGCCAATGTGATACCAAGAAATCAACAAGAACCTAGGTGAATCACTTAATCCAAACATCCCTTAAAGCTCAATCTGTTTTGAGATTGTGAGACAGAAAGCAACACAGATGATATTACCTATACTAAACCACTTTTATATTAGTTTTAAAGTTTATATAAGCTGAGAAACACACTCTTTTACCACAACCACTACTTATAATAACTTATACTAATTAACAAATAACACATGAAAATCCTGCACTAAAGTGTTATTAGAGACAAAACCTAAATTGATTACATAAACAGAATAATTAAGAGCTAATGAGCTAAGTAAAATACAAACAATAAATATCATACACTAGAATATAAGGAAGGTGTGGGAAGAAAAGCTCACAGTGTGCTTTCAGCCCAAAAATCATGAACCCAGAACCATATTACCAATCCTATTGAATCCCTATGGATTCACTAACCCAGGGCCATCCCATATCCACCCTGCTCCATACTTGTCTTCTCTTTTCAATTTTTTTTTTTTTTTTATTTTCTGTTTATTTATTTCTTATATTATTTGATGAAACTTGAAAATGCAAAAAAATGGGAAACTTGAAATTTTGAAACAATACTTGTATTAATACTGAAAAGAGTACATTACAACGGAGAATTTTGATTGAAATAAAAAGGTACAATGCTTAAAAATACATTAAAATTACTAAGGAAAACTCACTAAACTGCTCCACTATTTTCTTTCTTTTTATAGCTTCCATTTAGGGTTCTTGGAGACCCCTTGGACTTTTCCCACCAGTGATTGCAACCATGGATTACTAGGGCAAATCTTGGCCGTTTAAATTCCTTGGCGCCAAAACGGTTTTGTCTGCTTCTTTGATTATTGAGGCCAGGGAAGCAATTTTGGAGGGTAGTGTTTGGTTTGGAGTGTAGGAGGGGGTGGGTTTTGAGTGTGGCAGAGGTGAAAGTAGTAGTGATGATGAGGGGAGGTTGGCTTGTAGCAGGGTTGAGTGGGGGTGAATGTGAGGTGGAGGGTCAAAGGTCAACATTGACTGAGGGTGTTATTATTAAAACGGGGAGGGTGTTGGGCTGTGTTGGTGATGGGCTTGGTGTGAGGTGGGCTGGATTGGATCACAAAAGGGAATGGATTGGTGTTGGGTTTAGTTTGGTTTTGGTGGGTTGTTAATAACTTTAAGGGTCCGGTTGTATAATAGTTTCACACAAGGACTATTTTTGAATTTTTACCAAAACCAAAGGATTGAAATTGTAACTCCCCAAAAGTACCAAGAAGGACCAATGTTGCCAATTTAATATTCCTAAAGCCAATTTTGCAATTTTTTTATTTTCAAAAATTCCCAGGGACTATATTTGCAAAATTCCAAACTCCAGGGACCAATCCTGTAAATTTTCCAAACTTTATTACCCAAAGTCCGTTTTTGAATACTTTTGATTTTTTAAGGACTCGGGTTGACTTTTATTTCAAAATAAATGCATAGGGACTATTTCTGACAAATTTTGAAACTTGGGGGACTGAAACTGCCAATATTGCAAACTTTGATCGCTTTTCATTTGTTTTTGCTCGTTTTGCATTTAAAACACATAAAACACAATTCCTGGGATAATTTAAGTATTTTGATTACTTTTCGATTGTTTTTGCAGTTTAAACACGATAAAAATGATGAGTATTTGCGCACTCATCAATCCCCCACACTAAACTATTGCTAGTCCCTAGCAATATTTTTAGAAAACTTGATGGATTTTAAACTCTTTACCAAAAGCCATCACTTTTGGAGTAGCCAGGTGTAAGAACTGTGGCACACCTGATAACCGTGTGATTTTGAGCAAACCACCAGCTGTCAACGGATTTGATTTGTCTTTACCAGGAGCCGTTTGCTCCTGGACTAGCCAGCTCTTGATGGAATAGTCAGTCATCTTGGTGAGCTGATTACCAATTATGGTTTTTCCACGGCCTTTACCACAAGCCATAATCTTGCGGGCTAGCCAACTCATTTGTTTTTGGGGAGTTGAGGAACCATACAATTTTGGGCAAATCGCAAGCCATAAACGGATTTGAGATATCTTTACCAAGAGCCATTTGCTCCTGGATTAGCCAATCCCTTTTGTCGTTTAGACACGGCGGACTGATTACCACAAAAATTTTGAAATAAAGTGTAAAATTTGGGCCAAAATGGGGGTACTTGAAAGTATTTTGCGATAAAATTCGCTAGAATTCCCCCCCCCCCCCCCACACTTAGAAATGAATATTGTCCTCAATATTCAAAGTCCCGGCTATTATGCCGAATCTATGAATGTAAAAAGATAATATTCGAAGCTAACTGTGGAAATATTGTTTTGTATTTTTCACTTTATTTATCTGTATATACAATCACACATTTTTTTTTGAAACAATATACATATATACATTTTCAAATTAGCGGGGGGTTGGCCATTCCTCCACACTAGGGTGGTAGAAAGTAGAAAGAAATCAGAGATACGGGTGAAAACCCGTATTGTGCTATTGTTTTTGTTCATCGAGTCGCTAGCTTGACTCAATCCCCGAATTTAATTGTCCTTGGGGAAAGTTTGGAGATCCGGGACAACCATGGATGGTATGTCCTCTCCAAAGTAGTGCTTTAAACGATGTACATTCACTTTGAAATTTGGACCGTCATTTTGAGATAATTCGACGGTACCATAAGGATAAACCTTAACGATAGTGAATGGACCCGTCCATCGGGTTTTAAGCTTTCCCGAGAAGATCTTGAGTCTAGAGTTGAAAAGAAGGACTCGATCACCAACGTTGAAAACGCGGTTTTTGATTTTTGCGTCATGAATCTTCTTTGTCTTTTCCTTATAGATCAAAGAGTTCTCGTAAGCTTGATCACGAAGTTCATTTAATTCATTCAGTTGAACTTTCCTATGATCACCCGCAGTTTTGAGGTCAAAATTGGCATGCTTGAGAGCCCAATAGGCTTTATGCTCAAGCTCGATCGGAAGATGGCATGCTTTCCCGTACACAAGCTTGTAAGGCGTACACCCAATGGGTGTTTTGTATGCCGTACGGAAAGCCCAAAGTGCATCATCTAATTTATCCGACCAAGATGCACGATTTTCACCAACGGTTCTTTCCAATATTCTCTTTATGCCTCGATTGGAAACTTCTACTTGTCCACTTGTTTTAGGGTGGTACGCAGTAGAAAGACGGTGAGTTACACCATACTTTTGCATGACTTTATCAAATTTGTCATTGCAAAAATGCGTACCACGATCACTAATTATAGCACGTGGAGTTCCAAATCGAGCAAAGAGAGCTTTCAAAAATTTCACGACTACTCGGGCATCATTTGTGGGTAAAGCTTTTGCTTCAACCCATTTTGACAAATAGTCAACTGCCACGAGTATATACTTGTTTCCATGAGATGATGGAAATGGCCCCATAAAGTCGATGCCCCATACGTCAAATATTTCACAAACTTGGATTGCATTTTGTGGCATTTCATTCTTTTGTGAAATATTCCCGTGACGTTGACAAGCATCACAGGATTTGACCAATTCATGGGCATCCTTGTAAATTGTGGGCCAAAAGAATCTGGAGTCAAACACCTTTTTGGCGGTGTAATTTGGATTGTGGTGGCCCTCCGTGGGACCAGCATGGCAAGCCTTAAGAATTTCAGAGGCTTCTTGGCCATAAACACACCGCCGGATGACTTGATCCGCACATATTTTGAAAAGGTAGGGGTCGTCCCAGAAATAATGTTTGACATCCTTAAAGAACTTGTTCTTTTGTTGGGACGACATCCCTTTCACAATGAAGTTACCCGCAAGGTAGTTTGCAAAATCGGCAAACCATGGGGTAACAGAATCTCCACGAAAGGCAACCGCACTGAGGGTCTCGAGAGGGAAGGTTTCATTAATTTCCTTCTTTTCGGAGACATCTTGATGGGGATTTTCCAAACGGGAGAGATGATCAGCAGCTAGGTTCTCATCTCCTTATTTATCACGAATTATGATATCAAATTCTTGTAGGAGGAGAACCCAACGAAGTAGTCTCGGCTTTGCATCTTGTTTTGCAAAAAGGTACTTCAAAGCCGAGTGATACGTATACACTATGCTTTTGGTCAAGATCAAATATGACCGGAATTTTTCGAAGGCATACACCACAGCTAATAATTCTTTTTCAGTGGTGGTGTAATGACTTTGAGCCTCGGTCATAGTTTTGCTTGCATAGTGTATAGGCTGAAAGTGTTTAGACTTTCGTTGCCCCAAGACTGCCCCTATAGCATAATCGCTAGCATCACACATAAGTTCAAAGGGCAAGTCCCAATCGGGGGCAACAAGAATTGGTGCCTCAGTAAGCTTTTTCTTTAGAGTTTCAAAAGCTTCTATACACTCAGGTGAGAAGATAAAAGGAGCATCCTTTTCGAGGAGATGGGTCAAAGGCCGGGAGATTTTAGAAAAATCTTGAATGAACCTACGATAGAAACCGACGTGACCCAAAAAGCTCCTAATACCTTTGACAGTAGTGGGATGAGGTAATTTTGCAATGACATCAATTTTGGCTTTGTCAACCTCAATCCCATTCTTTGAAATCTTATGGCCGAGGACAATGTCCTCTTTGACCATAAAGTGACTCTTCTCCCAATTAAGACACAAGTTTGTGTCTTCACATCGTTTCAACATACTTTCCAAGTGGGAGAGACAAGATTGGAACGAATCCCCAATGACCGAAAAGTCATCCATGAATACCTCCATTGTTTTTCCGATCATGTCGGAAAAGATTGACATCATGCACCTTTGGAAAGTGCCAGGAGTGTTGCATAATCCAAAAGGCATGCGACGGTAGGCAAAGGTTCCGTAAGGGCATGTGAAGGTAGTTTTCTCTTGATCCTGTGGATCAATGGGGATTTGAAAGTATCCCGAGAAACCATCGAGGAAACAATAGTACTCATTCCCCGCTAATCTCTCAAGCATTTGGTCCATGAAGGGTAGAGGAAAATGGTCTTTACGGGTGGCTTCACTGAGTTTTCTATAATCTATACATACACGCCATCCCGTAACCAAACGAGTTGGAATCAACTCGTTATCCTCATTGGTGACAACAGTAATGCCACCCTTCTTAGGAACACAATGAATGGGACTCACCCAAGGACTATCAGAAATAGGGTAAATCAATCCAGCATCAAGAAGTTTTAGAACTTCTTGTTTGATAACTTCGTGAATTTCTGGATTTACCCTCCTTTGATGTTGCACCGCGGGTTTGAAGTCATCCTCCATCAAGATTTTGTGTGAACAAAATTCAGGGTTAATACCCTTGATATCGGATAGTCTCCAAGCAATTGCTCTCTTGTGTGACTTCAAAACCTTTATGAGCGCGGTTTTCTCCTCATCTTTCAAGTTTTTAGCAATAATGACGGGTAATTTATCATCACCCTCCAAAAATGCATACTCAAGATGAGGAGGCAACTCTTTGAGCTCGACCTGAGGAGAATCATCAGTTTTCTCAACATTTTTTATCTCCTCTTTATGAAGTGTTGGTGGTAGAACAGGAAGAGGAGAGGGATCTTTGTTTAGTAATTTCTCTAGCAGGAGAATATCCCTCTCGGGGTCAATCTCTTGGTTATCGATTCCATCGGGAATCGAATCACTTTTGAGAAAGGCCTCAATTTCTTCTGAGATGAAGTCACTTCCCTCAAACGGAGTGAGGGAAGGAAAAGAATTGGCAATGATGGGGTAAGAAGATGGAGCGAAGTTTTCACTCGAAGAATTATCATTGAAACCTAGAACCTCTTGAGCGTACTCCTCAGAAGCAACATCAATGACATCGATTCGGTTAACCGATTCAGTGTCATAATTGGAGGAGTACCTCGAAGTTTGATCGAGTTTGAAGGTTACTGCTTCATTACTAACACGAAGAGTTATTTCCTCTTCGTGCACATCGATTAGAGCACGGCCCGTCCTCAGGAATCCTCTTCCAAGAATGAGAGGAACCCTTGGATCAGCATCGAACTTAACAACAACGAAGTCAGCGGGGAAATGGAACTTTCCTACTTTCACGAATACGTCTTCAGCAATGCCGAGTGGACGAGAGATCGAATGATCGGCAAGCTCAAGAGTCATGCACGTAGGAGTAAGTTCAGGAAGAGAGAGTTTCTCCCATACTGAGTGAGGCATCAGGTTGATGCTAGCGCCAAGATCGGCCAAGGCGAAGCATTCAACCATCCTAGGGAAAACACATGGAATGATAAATCTCCCAGGGTCTCCAAGCTTCTTAGGAAGCTTCTTTAAGATAACTGCTGAGCAGTTTTCGTTCAATGGAGTCTTTGCCATTTCGTACAATTTTTCCTTGTTGCTTAACAAGTTTTTGATCATCGATGCAAATTTGGGCATCAAGATGATAGCATCCGCAAGGCTAACATCAAAATGAAAATCTTGAAAGATTTGATAAAACTTATCCACTTGGTGACTAGCCTTTTCGCGGAGCTTTTGCTCATTAAGTCGAGATGGGTATGGTATCGAAGGTTTGGATTTAGGGTTCTCAACAGGAGTTATTGGTGGTTCAAATACAACTCCTGGTTTGGTCTTTGGAACAACCTGAGGGTGGACATGTGCGGTACTCCGTGGGCTAGTAGATTGCACCTTGTCCTTGGTTGCCTCAGGCTCAATTTCCACTACCTTGGGAAAAGGAGGAGGAGGAGGAGGTAGTGGTGGTTCATCATAAGCTTTACCACTACGTGTGGTAATAGCTTTGAGTTCACCCTTAGGGTTGACAACTGTATTACCAGGAAGACCTCCCAAAGTAGAGGGTGGAGCGATATGACTCATGAGACTAGCAAACATATTCTCAATCTTGTTTTGAGATTGATCAATTTTGTTATTTGTTGCTATAAGCTCATTCTTCAGCTCATTACCTTGCTTGGTTATTGAAGATTGAAATTCATTCTTCAAATTTGAGATTTGATTCTGCATTGCCCTCATTTTGGTCTCATTAACTTTAATGTAGTTATTGAGCTTGTTAGGGAGAGGTTCTTGGTAATTAGGAGCTGAATACCCTTGATTACCCCTTTGGGGTGGGTACTGATTCACCGGGGTATGAGTTTGATTTTGCATGTTATTACCCCTTGGTAGATTAAGATTATACCTATTTGGATTTTGAGGAAACCCGGGTGGTCCACCTAGGTCGCTAGCGCGGTAATTTGGTTCCACTTGAGGACGGTATTGGTTACCTCCTTGGTTAGAACTTCCGGTTATTGCATTGACTTCAAATGGATTGCCTTCAGTGGCAGTGCAATTGTAATACGAATGTGGACCACCACAAGTTACACAAACTTCTACCTTTTTGATTTCAGCTTGTGGAGAAGGTTGAGAAGAAGAAACTATCTTGTTTTGGTTGAGAACCAAGGCATGAATAGCCTCCGTGAGCTTGCCAAGTCTAGCATCGGTGCTAGATTGAGCCACGGGTGATGAAGTAGAAGGACTAACATTCACTTGAGAAACAACCGGCTTGCTTCGTGGAATGCGGACCTTAGACTTATTTTCAATGATCGCTAAAGCATCCTTTGTGGTTCGATTCAAGAAATTACCTCCCGCGGAGGAATTAAGAGAGTCTTGATCGAGTTGGCTCACACCATTGTAGAAAGTATCGAGTTGCATCAACTCGGAAAAGCCATGGTGAGGGCATTTGCGAAGCAATTCCTTATAGCGATCCCATGCCTCACTAAATGATTCATCAAATTTCTGCGTGAATTTCATGATCTCATTCTTAAGACTTGTGGTTTTGGAAGGAGGAAAGAATTCATTCATGAACTTTTTTACCAAATCTTCCCATGTTACAATCGATCGAGGGGTTTGTTTATCAAGCCAAATCCGGGCAGCCCTATCGATGGAAAATGGGAAGAGAAGAAGTTAATTCGCTTCCTCAGGGACATTTTTGCATTTGATGGTTGATGTAATTTTGTTAAACCATCGAATGTGATCTTGAGGATCGTCCCTCTCAAAACCGTAGAATTGACGCGAAGTGACCAGGTTTATCAACCCAGTTTTAAGCTCAAAATTCTCGGCCACGATGGCCGGAACAACGATAGCATCTCCGTAACCCTCAACGGGTGCTTGGAGAAGCTCGTTCATAGTTGGCTCAGCAGCCATGATAACGGAAGGTGTGGGAACAGTACGGATCTCAGATCCGACTGTTGGTGCTGAACGTCGACGACGTCTTATAGGTATTCTTACAAGCTCACGTAATGGGCTAGTAGACCTAGAAGAGCGAGTGCGCATGCACTAAAAACAAACTCACTCAAAACAAAATCGAGGCAAAACGACAGTAAACTTAAATCAATAATCACGAGTGAATGGCTTCTTTAAGAAAGGTACACCACTCACAAGGATACAAAGGCAAGTTTTATATCTTTGGTTTGGGAACTTATTATGTCCACACCCCCAGTTGGTAGGTGTTCTGTCTTGGTTTGCGACGGTTTATTTTTATGTAGAATTATTATTCACAAGAAAAGACGGATGTTTTTGTGTTTTGTGTATGGGTTTAAAAACTTTTGGACAATATTTTTGGTATCGTCTCGTAATCTAAAATCATTTCTCTTTAAGAATCACCTTAAAAGATAACCGATTCAGAAAACGTTACGATCTGTTTTGTTGTTTTTAATTTTTTTGGTGTTTTAACACTTTAGGAAAAGTGTTAATGAATTTTTTGTGTTTTGATTTAAAATTTACAAAAGTGGTGGTATTTGTACAGTGATTGAGGTGAAGTAACACTAATCTCAAATAACGCTATAGAAACGCGCACACCTCCCCCGCAGCGGCGCCAAAAATTGATTGATGCTAAACAACCAACTTATATTGATCAAGGAATGGTCAATAAAGTCAAATAGCCTAGATCAATGCTCCGGGTAATATAAAGTATCACCAGGTCGTTAAATCCCGTTGAGGTGTGAATTGTAACTTTAGCGTACTTGTGATCGGGTGATTATTCACAGAAAAGGGTTGTGATGAGAATTATTTGGAAATTATTGACAAATATAGCTTAGGAAAGCTACGTGATTGATTACGGGAATTAATATTACAAAGATTTGAGCTAAAACCTAAAAACGTACGTTTTAATTAAAAACGTGCACAGACGAACGAAACAAAACGTACAACTGATGGACGGAAAGGGTTACAAGTGTAAAATTATTATTTTTACAATCCTAATAAACAAAGAAAATTTTAAGAAAAAGAAAAACTATTTTTACACTATTTAATTATTTATTATTAATTAATTACTAATTATCTATTTATTACTAATTAAATTAATTAGAATTATTAAAAATACTAAAAAGGCTTAGAAAATTAAGAAAAATTTTACAAATCTAATTAACCATCATGGGAATCCTAAAAAATTATAAAAAGTTTATTTTATGTATTTTTAAACTAATTTACTAATTATTAATCTAATTACTAATTAATTACCAATTAAACTAATTAAATTATAAAAAATAGAAAATGAACAGTACAAATTCTAGAAAAATTTATAAAAATATTTTAACTTAAATAAAAGTTAGAAAAATTATAAAAACTAGGTTATACCTTATAAAATCTAATTATGCTATTTAATTACTTAATATTAATTAAAACTTAATTAAACTAAAATTAATTATAAAAACCACTAAAAGACAAAATAAAAATCTGGAAAAATTTTTAGAATTATTTTAACCTAAAAGAGAATTTATAAAAATATAAGAATGATATATAGCTTATAAATAATCTAAAAAGAAAATTAAAATGATAAATCCTATTAAATAGAAGCTATCACTATAATTAAAGTTGGTTTTTTTTTGGTTTTTTTCTTTTTTCAAACTGATTAACTACTAAAAACTAGAACTTTTTGTAAAAACACTTTTAATATAACCCAATAATAAGCACTTGAGTGCTATTTGATCCACACAGTTGACTTTTGTTGACTGTGGAAGGATTTTAGCTCAAATGAAGGAAGGTGGGGTCCACAATGATGAATGTTGGTCTCTCTGAGTTACATGAACTTGAATAAGCAAGAATCAACCAGTTGAGTGCCTTGAATAAGCCATTTAACACAAATAAGCAGTTAGCTTATTACAAATCTGAGACAGAATGGGGACAATCTTGGGAAGCAATTTCAGGTGGGGTCCAGTGGTCTAGAGGTCAAAGCAATGGTCAATCTTCACTCCCTGGTAGGAGGGGGGTTGTAAGGACCCAAAAGTGAAGTGTGGGACCCACTGGGGTACCCACAAAATGCCACCAAAGGTGGTATGTTGAACTGAGGTCTGATCTGAGCAGGGGACAACCTTGCCCTGCAGCCCACTTCCAAGGGTACTTTGGTCACTAAAAAAAATCACAAAAATGCAAAACTTGTGAAAATCACAAGTTCAACTGGTGGTGTAAACACACAACAAGTCTCAGGTCCCAATTCACAACACACAAATCAAATTAATTCATGCCATTTTGGCAAAAATCTGACTTTGCACCTTTTGACTTTTTCAAATAACTAGCATAGTTGACTTATATGAACTTGTGGGTGAATTTATGACTGATTTTAGTGTTAATATGTTAAAATAGTGTTATCTAAGGTAGTGGTAACAACATTGAAGCAGGTTTGAAAGGTTTGGGATCAAAGATCCTAACAGTTAACTCAAAAGAAGATTATAAGTGATATTTTGACTTTTTAGCTATGGACCTGCCATTTTTATGCTTGTTATGATCTGTTTATCACCTAAAAAACATGTATGAGCCAATGGGATACCAAGAAATCAACAAGAACCTAAGTGAATCACTTAATCCAAACACCCCTTAAAGCTCAATTTGTTTTGAGATTGTGAGACAGAAAGCAACACAGATGATATTACCTATACTAAACCACTTTTATATTAGTTTTAAAGTTTATATAAGCTGTGAAACACACTCTTTTACCACAACCACTACTTATAATAACTTATACTAATTAACAAATAACACATGAAAATCCTGCACTAAAGTGTTATTAGAAACAAAACCTAAATTGATTACATAAACAGAATAATTAAGAGCTAATGAGCTAAGTAAAATACAAACAATCAATATCATACACTAGAATATAAGGAAGGTGTGGGAAGAAAAGCTTACAGTGTGCTTTCAGCCCAAAAATCATGAACCCAGAACCATATTACCAATCCTATTGAATCCCCATGGATTCACTAACCCAGGGCCATCCCATATCCACCCTGCTCCATACTTGTCTTCTCTTTTCAATTATTTTTCTTTTATTTTCTGTTTATTTATTTCTTATATTATTTGATGAAACTTGAAAATGCAAAAACATGGGAAACTTGAAATTTTGAAACAATACTTGTATTAATACTGAAAAGAGTACATTACAACTGAGAATTTTGATTGAAATAAAAAGGTACAATGCTTAAAAATACATTAAAATTACTAAGGAAAACTCACTAAACTGCTCCACTCTTTTCTTTCTCTTTATAGCTTCCATTTAGGGTTCTTGGAGACCCCTTGGACTTTTCCCACCAGTGATTGCAACCATTGGATTACTAGGGCAAATCTTGGCCGTTTAAATTCCTTGGCGCCAAAATGGTTTTGTCTGCTTCTTTGATTATTGAGGCCAGGGAAGCAATTTTGGAGGGTAGTGTTTGGTTTGGAGTGTAGGAGGGGGTGGGTTTTGAGTGTGGCAGAGGTGAAAGTAGTAGTGATGATGAGGGGGGGGGGGGTTGGCTTGTAGCAGGGTTGAGTGGGGGTAAAGGTGAGGTGGAGGGTCAACGGGTCAAAGGTCAACATTGACTGAGGATGTTATTATTAAAACGGGGAGGGTGTTGGGCTGTGTTGGTGATGGGCTTGGTGTGAGGTGGGCTGGATTGGATCACAAAAGGGAATGGATTGGTGTTGGGTTTAGTTTGGTTTTGGTGGGTTGTTAATAACTTTAAGGGTCCGGTTGTATAATAGTTTCACACAAGGACTATTTTTGAATTTTTATCAAAACCAAAGGATTGAAATTGTAACTCCCCAAAAGTACCAAGAAGGACCAATGTTGCCAATTTAATATTCCTAAAGCCAATTTTGCAATTTTTTATTTTCAAAAATTCCCAGGGACTATATTTGCAAAATTCCAAACTCCAGGGACCAATCCTGTAAATTTTCCAAACTTTATTACCCAAAGTCCGTTTTTGAATACTTTTGATTTTTTAAGGACTTGGGTTGACTTTTATTTCAAAATAAATGCATAGGGACTATTTCTGACAAATTTTGAAACTTGGGGGACTGAAACTGCCAATATTGCAAACTTTGATCGCTTTTCATTTGTTTTTGCTCGTTTTGCATTTAAAACACATAAAACACAATCCCTGGGATAATTTAAGTATTTTGATTACTTTTTGATTGTTTTTGTATGTTTTGGCAGTTTAAACACGATAAAAATGATGAGTGTTTGCGCACTCATCAACTTTGATATTTCATATCCCAACATACATTGATGAACACATTTGCATCATTATTCGTAATATATAGTGATACTTAACATGGCTTTTTAACCTACCACCCATTCAATAGTTGTAAGCCAGTGTGAAAATAATGCGACATGGTTCTCGATTACCATAAAGATATACTTTATTTTATTTTAAACAAATTACAATAAAGATTGAATCTAGCAAATGAGAAAAAGTTGACTACAAAATAATGTGACATGATTTGCGATTAATATACATTCTAACTGTAAAATTTTGCATCTTTGTATATGTTTTTCAAATGTAATAACTG
Source organism: Artemisia argyi (assembly GCA_030686995.1). NCBI lineage: Eukaryota > Viridiplantae > Streptophyta > Magnoliopsida > Asterales > Asteraceae > Artemisia > Artemisia argyi. The sequence continues at coordinate 399,341 of JARVZY010011032.1, read as the reverse complement.
GAACCAGTGTTGACATTGATAAATACTGCATGTCAAAAAGTGTTTCCACCTAGTTTAAATAGAGAAGAATCTTCTGTTCTGCAATGTTTCAAACAGTGTTACACAAAAAAATATAAAATAGTGATGTGGTAGCCTTTCCTCATCGCGATGACCATGGATGATGGTTCCAACATAGACATTAATATCATAATACCGGTTCAATGACATGAGCATATAAACATAATAAAACCATTATTGTTTGTCATTCTAATGCCACCTAATGTATTACTCCCTCCGTCCCATAATAACTGTCCACTTTTACTTTTTTGAGTCTTTCTTTTCCAACTTTGACCATTAATATTTTTATTTGTGCTATATGATACTTGATGAAAATTATGTCAATAAAACTACATTTAAAACTTAATCTATTCATATATTTTTCATCAAGTATCATATAACACAAATAAAAATATTAATGGTTAAAGTTGAACAAGAAAGACTCAAAAATGTCAAAGTGGACAATTATTATGGGACGGAGGTAGTATTTCTTAATATAATTAATGTTGTTGGTAAGCTGGAAAGAAAAAATAAAGAATAGGGCTATCTTTGTATTTCTGCTACAACTATAACCCTCATCGTTAGACCATATTGGGTCTAGATGGCCACCGAAATCGCACTCGAACCACATTTTAGTTCTATGGCAAACACGAACAATGTCGCTGATCTTTGTGGTTCGTCTTAAACTTTGTTGTTAACTGTTGTGATAACATAAAGTTTTAAGAACCATACTTAGTTTGTGCAGACTATGTACGTAAGTTTGCATTGGAAAGGATGATATCTTTGGGTTATATTGTTCCCCATAATTATAGATGTAAGTTTATGGGGAAGCACACACGACGGTAGCATTTATTTTTGTACGAGATTATTGCGAATTGTTTGCTAGTACCTACGGACAGTTAAACTTAAAATTTGTTATTATAATCTTAAGGTAGCATTGAAAGTAGGTTAAAGACAACAGATTTTAATTACCATATTTTTTAAGCATATTATGATGATATAATTTTTTTGAATGTACAATCGCTTTAAACTTCTTCATATGTCGATCGTAGTTGCTTACAAGATCCAAATCTCTCAATGTCCATGTCTCATCCTATCCATTTAATTATATAGACAAGTAATAAACGCCCCCAAAAACGTCATGCAAGTTTGCTTCTTGTATAAACTGAGGTTTCTACGATGATTTTCAAATGTATTGCATTATTTTAATTGGTTAATATGAACCGTCCTACCTTTTATAATTCCAAAAAAATTTTTTTTTTTGACATTTAGTGTGCTAACTGTCACGTTAGTTAAGTTTATCAGTAGTAGACAATTGTTGTAAATTATAGATTAAAATGTGCATCAACAAAATAGGGGTCGTACAAAAGAAGATATCACAAACAAAGTACTATTTTTTCCTAAAATAGTATATATATTCCTTGTTCTCTTCAATTTATTTTGTTTCTTTAGAGTTCTTCAAAATAATTTCATTCATCTTAAGCATTTTGGATTCGTTTCCTCTTTCTATCGATTTCTACCATTCACACTTAATAATCTTAAAGCAACACTTTCATATTGCTTTTTAGTTTGCTAATTCGACTAATATGCATGTAAATGAGTCTGTGCGCCATATCACTCATGTACAATTTTTGGATATTGGGTGGGAGCAGTGGAGATGGAGTGCGTGGAGGAGATGGAGAAGAGTTTGAAGCCATTATTCAGCTAAGGAAATGCTTGAGCATGTAGGTGATGGTACAATTATATGAAATGCAAAGTGGAATGGATGGTTCAGTTACATGGAAAGTGGATTGGTATGAACCTATTTATAGGGGGCAGTTACATACTATGTTACCCGGACACGGCTGAGTGGCCGTCATACCCGGGTCGGTACGACGTGACACGGATCCGGGTATGAAATCTGGTCCGGACACGCCACTTTGCGCTTGGGTACAGCAGGCATTGAATAAGGTGAACCATAGTCACAGGGAAGATGGTGATTTTCGTGGTCATGGTGTTTTCTGGTGGAAACTTTATTGGAGGGAAGATGGTGAAGCGTAGAGAAGTGAAAGAAGAAGATGAAGATGTATGAGATGGGAGAGAAAAGATTGGAGAAGATGAAAAAAAATAGAAAATTGTGTTTAATAAATTCATTAACTTTTTATGTTCCCAAAGTGGTACTGGTATTTGTGTATACCAACTGTTACTTTTTGAAATAAAATATTACAGTAAAAGGTTGAGTTTTTTTATTAGTTCGAGGTCATAAATTTAGAAGTCAATTCTCCAATCTTCTATTGTAACTTGTAATTATAAACCTTTTAACAGAAAAAAAGTTTAATAAAATTAATAAAAGTTTATAAATATATGTTTAAGTAATCAGTTTCATTGAATATGTTAGAGAAACTTCTTTTGTTATGTGTTTAAGTAATCAGTTTCAATGAATATGTTTAAATTTATTGCACGAATTATCTATATGTATATTTTTTTAGGAAAAATTATTGTCGTATCCGTACCCGAGTCCAAAATTATGACTGTGTCCCCGTGTTCTAAATTTTTTTGGATGATGTATCCGACACTCGGATCCGTACCAATATCGGATACCCGTACCCGTGTCAATGTAACATAGGTTGCATATATATACCTCTTCAAATATGCAAAATTACATATATATCTAAAGCATACATAAAAACTATTATACCTGTGCATTCAAATTTTGTACCAAAGATATATATGCAATTATTCACATTCGTAACATATTTGAAATTAAATTGGTGAAAAGTTCTAAATATATTAATAGTTGATTATAATTACAAGAAGATAAACCGATTTTCCAATGCATACAAATAAGTATGATGAGGCGAAAAATGAACCACTTTTAGGGGGTCATTTAAGCCCGGAATTGAATTTATTTGATCAAATATTACCCTAAATTGTTCCTTTTGTGATTTTAGGTACTTTGGGAGTGAATTCTGGAAAAGGAAGCAATTCGGACGTTTTTGGAGCATAAAAGTGAAGAAAACGCCAAAGACTTAATTTTCCATGCTGAGAACAGTACCTGACGGCGTCAAGAGGAAAACCATGACGGCGTCAGGAGTAAATTTCTTGACGACCCAGTGCAAACCTGATGGCGTCACAACAAGGGCGTCAAGAGTTAAATTGGTGATGGCCTGCATAAGGAGAATACATGACGGCGTCAGACCATGATCTAGGCAGTCCGAGGAACTATTTGGCGGCGAGATGACGGCGTCAGACTTTTGTTCTTGACGCCGTCACCTTCCAAACTCTATATATAATTTTCTATTTTTCATTCATAAAAGATGAACTTGTGTGGAGAAAACTAGGGCCGAACTTTGTAAACCCTAGGTCATATTTTACAGTACTTTCAAGGGTTTTTACCCCTTGAATCCTTTCATATTCAATTGAAATAAGTCTTCTCTTAACTCAATCAATATGTCTATGTGTTGGTTGATTATATCTTGTGCTTGTCTTGATTTTAACATGTTAGGCTAGATTTATCTTGTGTTTACTTAGATCTAATGAAACCTAGATGTTAATTATGTGTTGATTACTTGTTTATGGTTGTATTGGATGAATGATTTCAATGTTAGGCTTAAGAAAACTGGCAGATCTCCATTGTGTAACATGCTTGAACGTCTTAGGAAACATGAACCAATGTGTACTAGGTTTTATTGGTTGTATTTAATGCATGAGTAAATTCTAATGATCCCATGTTAGGAGCTTCTTAGCCGGCTCGGCATAGGAGTGAAGTAGGCGCTCATAGGATTGGGGAAGTAAGTACGCCACCCCATGAATGGTATTAAGGAATACAATCCGTCATCCACGCAACTATAACAAGTAATTAACGTGTAAAAGATATCTAGGGAGTAGTGAAATCTAAGTAAACACAATTCTCCCACATATTGCTCACAACTTTAGTTTAATATAGTTTATTTTCATTTCTAGTATTTTATTTTGATTGCATCTTAGTATTGGGTTAGTTGACTAGCAACTAATTCCGCCAAAATCCTTCAAACCCAAGATTTTTACTTGCTTTCTAAAAAATATAAAAATACAAAAAGACTCATCCCTCACCTATAGACCTAGTCTTTAGATTTTCTAATCCTAGCGACACTATTCCTAGCTGAACGATCAATCCTCCGGTACTTGTTATTATACTATACTACATCGATCAGGTACACTGCCTGGTGGGGTTGTAAGCTTCTCGAGATCCCTCGAGAGGTAAAGCCTGGTGCAATCCCTACGAATCAAGTTTTTGGCGCCGCAGCCCGGGGAATAGTTATTGTCTAGGTTAGAATCTCTTTTTATTAGGTCTACTTGCTAGATTCCTTTCTAGTAAGATTTTATTTTTATTTTTAGGTTTTCTTTAGTCTATCTTATTTCTTCGTGTTTTTGTTCGTAACTCTTCACCACCCGACATCATGAACGATGGGAACATCTTTGAACCCGTCATCCCACCACTAGAACCTCTTAGGCCCCGAACCTTAGGAGAGTATTCCCGACCTAGCCACCAAGGCTACCGAAACACTATTGAGCTCACCGGAGCCAATGTGACCCCCTTGCGATCCGACACCATCCGGTTGGTGCAAAGCGGATGTGCATTCCATGGACTTCATTCCAAAGATCCAAACCAACATCTCAAGGACTTCCTTAAAATCGTAGATTCTATAGACCTTGATGTTACTACTAGAGAGTCAACCCGATTACACCTATTCCAATTCTCTCTACGTGATCAAGCTAGCCAATGGCTTGAACGTTTACCCGCGGGATCCATCACCTCATGGGATGATCTCACCACTCGTTTCCTTGCTCAATTTTTCCCACCGGGGAGAACTACCAAGCTTAGAAATGACATCTTGATGTTCCAAAAACGTCAAAATGAAACTCTTTATGAAGCATGGACTCTTTTCAAGGACTTACTCCAAAAAGTCCCTCATCATGGCATAGATCTTTGGCTCCAAGTCCAAATCTTCTATGACCATATCGATCTCTCCACAAGGCGAGCCATTGACCAATCGGCCGGTGGTAAGCTACGTGATCTAAGTGCGGAACAATCATGGGAACTCATAGAAGATCTTGCTCTCTATGACAACGAAAGTTGGAATGATCCCCGTGATTTGAACAAAACGGTCAAGGTAATATCTTTGCCTTCGAACAACTCTAGCACTCCCGACCGTAGGATCATGGAACTTGAGGACCAAGTCAAGTTTCTCATAAAATCTTACGAAGCTCCTAAGCCTTCAAACCAAGTGAACAAAATCACTTCTTCATGCGAATTATGTAGTGGTCCCCATGACACTCGTGATTGTGTGGAACTCCCCGGAACAGCTTTTGCGGACTACGCATTCTCGCGTATCGATGAAGCGGGAGGTAAGTGGTACACTTTCAAACCCAAGCCAAACCCTTACGGTGATTCCTACAACCCCTCTTGGAAAAATCACCCAAACCTTAGGTGGAAACAAAATCAAGCCAATTCTTCCAATCCGCCTAATCGTTACCAACCAAACGGTCCACCCTCCAACCGTACTTTCAACAACAATCCTTCTAACAACTATGGTAGTACCAACAATCTTGAAGGATTGATGTCTAATTTTATGGCATCTCAAGAAGCTCGCATAGCTAGGTTTGAAACCGAATTCAACCAACAACAAACGGAGATGACCAACAAGATAGACAACTTGTTGAAAGCCCTCAACAACCAAGCGTTAACTACACCTAGGAAGGACACTAGGGACGCCAATAACAGAATCCAAATTAAGGACCCCTCATCATCCAAACATGTCCACTTTGTCAATGTTGTCACCATTAAGCCAATAGATAAGAATATAGAAGAAAGTGACAAAGATGAAGTTGAAATTGAAACCGAGACTAGGGATGAAATTAGGGAAGTTGAGGTTAATAGGGGAGAGGGGTTAGAGGAAGTAGAGACTATAGAAAAGCACTTTGATAAGTTGCCCACCAAGGAAGAACGGGAATACCATAAGGATTTATTCGATGGCCCCGAGACACCATATATCCTTGGCACACCCCTTATCAAAATGGGAGACCCCTCTAACATCAACATACCATGCAACATCGGGCACATGCATATATGGAAAGCTTATATCGATCCTAGATCCCCTATAAACATCATGACTAGGACTTATTATAATTGGGTGATGAAGAAACAACTTGGTTATAGGATGATGCCCAATAAGAATTTGATAAGTAATTTTGTAGGGAGAGTGAAGGGATTGCATGTGATCATAGGTAATTTCACCTATGAGATCGATTTTATGATAGTAGAAGATACTCGTCCGGTGATAGATGATTACCTAAGCCAAGTAATATTCGGAAAACCATTTGTTGAGACCACTAGGAAGAGTTATGATCCGACTTTAGGGATAGTTAGATTCAAGGAAGAGAATGATGAGATTGCTTACCAAATGCCCTATAAGATTAAGCAATACCGCCTCCTTTCTAATATAGAAAAAGAACACAAACAAGCAGCTTACTAGAGGAATGATGAGGATAGACGTAGAGGAGTAGAGTATGTGATGAATAAGATGCTTGGTTTCTACAAAGAATGCTTGCAACTAGGTCCGGAATACAAAACTGGCTTAGAAGACGACCTAGAGAATAAAACCAACAATGAGGTCACGTAGTAACCCATGACCTTGAGTCTAGCTACAAGACTCGTAAATAAAGAAAAGCGCTTCTTAGGAGGCAACCCATGTTTTGTGTGATTTTTATTTTGTTTGTTTGTTATTTGCTTCCGTATGCATGCTTTATTTTTATTGTTGGTAGATCATGTTTCAAAACTAAAATAGTGGAAATACTTTACTTTGTTGTTTGGCCTAGTCTTAACTTCACCCAAAGGTATTTTTGCAAAAGATAAGTGTAAGGGGAAACCCCAAATATGTTTTTAAGAAACAAAACCGATCATGATTCTCCACAATATTAAGTGAACATGTATATTCGTATTTGTTATAGTCAAATGCTTGTATCGAGTCATAATGATGTTTTGCAGGATTTTCCAGAAATTTTCCGGAGACTTAACATAAGAATTTCTGCAGGTCACTTCTGACGGCGTCACAAGTTTACTCTTGACGGCGTCACGTGTAAAAATCTGGAAATTTTACCAGTTTTGTTTTTCTAACGGAGTCTTAAAGTTTTTGTTGAATTATTAGTTTTATAATCTCCAGGAAATCTGCAAACATCATTCCACAAGCATTATATCTTATTTTGTTTTCTAGGATTTATTAGCATATGTAGATTGCCGCCGATTTTATGCGAGGTTGCCTTGTCTGTTTTCTTAGGTTTTGCAGGTTATGTATGACAAGAAGATGATTTATTTTTCTGGAAGGGAAGCTTTGATTGTTCATTTTCTTGGAGGAAGATCTAACCTGGCCACCTTATTATCCATACCGAGCGAATCAGGGGAGTATTTGATTTCATTCGTTTTACTTATTTCACTTTTACATTCTTTACTTGAACATTGGGGACAATGTTCATCCTAAGTGTAAGGGGAGGGTAAAATGATGATACCTTACAGATACACTTTCGCTTGAGTTTGTTTGTTTAGTGGTAGATGTGTAATAAAACTATGAGAAATACTTGTTAGTGTAATTTTAGCGCCAAATTTAAAATTTTTTACAATATTTAGGAGTGAAACTTTAGGCATAGCAAGCGTCTCATGGATAGGAGTCGTATGACTAGCACAAAACCGTACAATTCAGCAAAATTTTCCACCCAAATATGTGAGGTTCGCCTTTAGATTTGATAGGAAAAGCATTTACTATTAGTGCTTATGAGTGTACCGGTAGCATTTAGATTCTAGAACTTGCGTTAGTGATGCATCCCGAGACCGCTAGTGAGACTACATTCGTGTAGTAAGATTTACTACATGATAAGAGGCATTAGGATCACCCTTGTGTTAAACCCGTATCATAATTACTTGACCATTTAAGTCATATTACTTGGCTAGTTAAGTCAACTAATTTTTCCCACACATTAGCGTTGTTCTCATTTTTAGTACACGAAACCCCTAGTACACCCCTCCGAGCTTATCTTTTCGTTTCTAACTTTAACCATTTTACTTAAAGGAAGAATTTGTTACACCCCACTTAAATGTACACCCAAATCGCTTTATCCTTCCGTGTATGCACTCATCTTTAGTGCATTATTGTTATTTGTTAAACCCTAAGTTAATTATCTAATTGATTACATGGTCGCTAAGTCGAGTCATATCCTTGTACATATTGTTTTGGGACGATTGGGACTCATGGGTAAAGTACTTATTTTATGGAGTAATGGGGAAGAACATCATATTATTACCCCCATATGTACGTTAATCTTAAAAGTACTCCAAGTGTTTTGATTTTCTTGATTCGAGTCATTAGATTAGTTTATTGTAAAGTATGTAAAAATTCAAGTGTAAGGGAAATTTTCATTCCCTATGATGTATTATTTTGGATGGTAGGGTAAGAGTGTATGCAAAAAAAAAAAAAAAAAAAAAAAAAAAAAAAAAAAAAAAAATCGAAAAAACAAGAAAAAGAAAAAAAAGAGAAAAAGAAAAGAGAAAAAAACATACGGACTACCATCCCGTTTCATTCTATGTTCATTTTATGTTTTTGTTATTTTTCATTTATTAGCTTAAGTCGAGTCTAGTCTTGGCTTAGCAACGCCATGTTGTACATGTAATTAACCAAGATTGTTAACTCGCCACCAATAAAGACTGCCTATATCCAACAAAACCGTGTATTCCATATCCCTACACCTAATGTTACAACCCTTTAAAAAGACCTCTTTGATAGTTTATCTTAGGTGCTTACGCCATGTGGTGGAGGTTTGATCCTTTCCCAAGCCTATGGTAATCTATTTTGCTATGACAGGTAGTGAGAGATGTTTTCCATTTCCATAATGTGATATATACTTTATTACACCCGAGAGATGTGAGTATCTAAACACTATTTGTGAGGTGCTAGTATAAGACCTCTGTGCTTGTCTTTGGTCTTTAGTGGAACGATTATTTGTTGTAATTACTTTTATATTAGTGTTAAATGACCCCTAACTTGTATTTTGACTAGAATAAAAGCGCATTTTCTTGAGGACAAGCAAATCTCAAGTGTAAGGGTATATGATGAGGCGAAAAATGAACCACTTTCAGGGGGTCATTTAAGCCCGGAATTGAATTTATTTGATAAAATATTACCCTAAATCGTTCCTTTTGTGATTTTAGGTACTTTGGGAGTGAATTCTGGAAAAGGAAGCAATTCGGACGTTTTTGGAGCTTAAAAGTGAAGAAAACGCCAAAGACTTAATTTTCCATGCTGAGAACAGTACCTGACGGCGTCAGGAGTAAATTTCATGACGACCCAGTGCAAACCTGACGGCGTCACAACAAGGGCGTCAAGAGTTAAATTGGTGACGGCCTGCATAAGGAGAATACATGACGGCGTCAGACCCAGATCTAGGCAGTCCGAGGAACTATTTGGCGGCGAGATGACGGCGTCAGACTTTTGTTCTTGACGCCGTCACCTTCCAAACTCTATATATAGTTTTCTATTTTTCATTCATAAAAGAGGAACTTGTGTGGAGAAAACTAGGGCCGAACTTTGTAAACCCTAGGTCATATTTTACAGTACTTTCAAGGGTTTTTACCCCTTGAATCCTTTCATGTTCAATTGAGATAAGTCTTCTCTTAACTCAATCAATATGTCTATGTGTTGGTTGATTATATCTTGTGCTTGTCTTGATTTTAACATGTTAGGCTAGATTTATCTTGTGTTTGCTTAGATCTAATGAAACCTAGATGTTAATTATGTGTTGATTACTTGTTTATGGTTGTATTGGATGAATGATTTCAATGTTAGGCTTAAGAAAATTGGCAGATCTCCATTGTGTAACATGCTTGAACGTTTTAGGAAACATGAACCGATGTGTAGTAGGTTTTATTGGTTGTATTTAATACATGAGTAAATTCTAATGATCCCATGTTAGGAGCTTCTTAGCCGGCTCGACATAGGAGTGAAGTAGGCGCTCATAGGATTGGGGATGTAAGTACGCCACCCCATGAATGGTATTAAGGAATACAATCCGTCATCCACGCAACTATAACAAGTAATTAACGTGTAAAAGATATCTAGGGAGTAGTGAAATCTAAGTAAACACAATTCTCCCACATATTGCTCACAACTTTAGTTTAATATAGTTTATTTTCATTTCTAGTATTTTATTTTGATTGCATCTTAGTATTGGGTTAGTTGACTAGCAACTAATTCCGCCAAAATCCTTCAAACCCGAGATTTTTACTTGCTTTCTAAAAAATATAAAAATACAAAAAGACTCATCCCTCACCTCTAGACTTAGTCTTTAGATTTTCTAATCCTAGCGACACTATTCCTAGCTGAACGATCAATCCCCCGGTACTTGTCATTATACTATACTACATCGATCAGGTACACTGCCTGGTGGGGGTTGTAAGCTTCTCGAGAGGTAAAACCTGATGCAATCCCTACGCATCAAAGTACATCCACAATACATTCACAGTGCATTCACAGTGCATTCGCACTGCAATCGCAATAGGCATTAACTAAATAAAAACGATTACTCTAACATCCGAAGCACCATCTTAAACATTCTAAATTGGTTACGCCTTTTCAAAACCATCGTTAAAGATGCATCAAAACTCAAAAGAGCTTTTGTTTCACTTGTGAGCAACCAACTTCTAGTTTTAAACTGGTGTGCCAAAATAAAGTACATTTGTGTAGCTACAAATCCCATCAGAACTAGGTGAATATTAGCAAAAATGTGGAACCCGTGTAGAAATTGATGGACATAATCTATGTTCATCAAAATTTTCATGGGTCCTTTGAACGTTGTAATTAACCTTTGATAAAACATACAACACTGTATGGTTGTTAATGATATTTATGTGATGAGATATGATCCATTGTAATGACATGGTGTAAGGGCATGATCTGGTTGTGTAAATTATTTGAAACTGGAGACCCTAAATAAGTACATATTTATAGCAGAATGTGTAATTTTAAAGTGTTACTTATAATTTTAATATTTTTATGGGAATGGTAAGTTCAGCCTTGTAATATCGCGAGGCCCACTGCGTTATGTTGGAACATTCTTAAATGATTCGCAGGATTCTACATTATAGAAACCTATTGAAACAAACGGACTAGTTTGTTTGTTATCTTTTCATTAAATCACAAACCATTTTTGGAAACTAATTCTTCTTGGTAGGGTCTCAGTGACTTTTTAAAGGATATTGAGGGGTTAGTTATTTGGGTTGACTTCGTTGATTTTTGTCTGAAGGAAAAACTGTTTTTTTATGTGGTTGAAACAACCACTTGGATTATTTGAGTTATCAGAGTAGAGGTTGTTTTGACCTAAAATCGCCGCGCATGAATACTCTTGGGGAAGAGATTAGGGTTTTTATTCTCTCATTTTTGGATTCTACATAGAAGTAGGAAATCATGTCCTAATTGGATTGATTGGATTGGTAATCTTAAACTTGCTTGTACAAAAATGATATAGCCTATTGTATCTAGCTTCTTGCTAGAATGTTAGTTAATAATACCAGTTGTTCGAAAAAAGCGCTCCGTTGCTGTCCCAAAAACAAATGCAAATTTTTGGCCAAAATGCTAACTGCATATTACTTTAGACATAACTTCTCAGCCGTTTAGATATAACTAACACCGCCAGCGCCAGTCTCTTCGTTTTTGAGATATGTACAAATCCAAACCAAAAAATAATCTCATTCGACCGCTGAGCGCACTACCACGTGCTACCCAAAGCCGACTACCACAAATGAAAATTTGTTTCCGCTTTCCTTTTGCTTCTTTTCTTTGTTGTTGTTGCCTGATAAAGATTAATCTTCGCTTGTTGTTGGGTGTATTCATCAATAACTTATGTTATTGCTTTAATCTTCGCTTGCTGTTGTTGCATGATAAGGATTTCGCTACTTCAGCGCTTGCTGTATATGCTTCATTAATAAACATAATACTTCACAGGGTTTTATTTTGCAACACTTTTATTGTTCATCACAAGGGCCACACTACTGCTGGTGTAAATATTTTATGAGCTAAATGTTCATGACTACCAACCATGGACGGAACTAGAGGGTCTCTTAATGTTACAGGACTCTGAGAAAAATTTTCTTGGTAGTGCTAATTTTTTTTCAAAACACTGAAGTTTCTTTAGTATGTGTATCTTCTAGGTCGTTTTGGTTGTCGTGTTTGAGCATGTTCAAACACGCTGGTTTTTTTGTTTAGGGTGGTTCATCACCACTCTTTCTTGTACGAAACTCATTATTTCATTTAATATACTTCCCCAGGTATAATCTCTTTACCAAAAAAAAAAAAAAAAAAAAAAAAAAAAAAAACACTAAAGTTTCTAAAATGCACTTGTATCAATACATTGTGTTTCTAGTCTATAGTACATATAATAGAGGGATGACTTTCCCACCTTTAAAGCCATTAATAAAATTTTAAGCAATGCAAATCAACAAGCTTATTGTACAAAAAAGTATAACACAAAAACCATTTCTTCGAGGTTAGTCAACTTTTTTTAACAGCCAACATAAATACCAAAACATTCGTAAATTAAATTTAAGTAATACAATTAGTAAAATACAGGGTTTTGCTAATATGTGCCCATTGGGTACATGTTTAGCTCTCTATATATAGAATGTTCAGGTTAATTAATATCAAATATTTATTTAATCAAGATAAATTTAGAGTTTAGTTAATGTTCATTGAATGTAAGAGACAGCATGGCCCGTGCGATGCACGAGCTTCGATTACCATGAAGTAGCATTAGTCTTGCAACGGTTAATTAGGTGTGTTAACATTAGTCTTTAAACTTAAAGTGTTGAACTAAAAAATTCGCTTTATTAAGCTTTTACAAATAGAAATGTTTCATACAAAAGATATTCAAAGATGTGTTTGACCATTAGCACACGTTGTTGTAGGTTGTAAGTGCACGTTTGATTTGCTTACTTAGCGGTTCTCAGTTTTGAGGTTCCTCGATTTGATCATCCTTCTATGTCGATACTCTACTAAAGGATAATAAAGGTTACCACTTTACCATGTTAGTTTCTTTTGTACTAAAGGATTTCGAATTGCGATGCACGGTCTTTGTTCACCGTAAAGAATCATCAACTTTGCATTATTACCTCTCTTTTATTTTACCCCTATCTATAATTTTACCTATGCTAAACCCGTACTTTTATGATCCAACGTCATTGCCAATTGCTAAATAATTACTATATTTGGTATTTAGTTTTAAAATGAGGAATTTTAATATATGATTTTAGGCCTGACAAAGCATGTAAACCACTTTGTAACTCATCATTCAACAAATAATATATAAGTCTATGCCTTTTTACCATACTTTGCCCTTCAAATTCACTTGGAACAACTCTCAAATCAAAATGCGTCTTTAATAGTCATCCATGTGAACACACCTAATTAACCGCTGCCAGACTCGCATGGGCTTTGTTCACCATAAAGTATCATCAGTTTTGCAAGGGTTATGCGTCTTTTGTTATTATATACTTAGTTTTGATCGGGGGTTCTCGACTAAATTAACAAAGTTTGAAAGAAAGCTTTTATAAATAAAAAAGGTATCAAACACACGGCTGAGTTTCATCATCGTTACGCGAAACATAAAGTATACAATAAACAAAATTTGTTTAAGAAAGGTTTTATAAAATTGTTCCACATAAAAGGTATTAAACACACGACTGAGTTTCATCATCGTTACGTGAAACATAAAGCATCAAAGACACGGTTAATTTGTTTTCCTAATGGCTCTCGGCTTCAAACTTACGCACCATCGTGGTTATATTTTTAAGCCGGACCATTCCATGCAGACACCTTGCAGAAGAAGAAAAAAAAATTGTAGCCAAAAGTTAAAAAGTTGATATATTTAAAGCAAATTGTATGTTGTAAAAATGTTGAAATCTTATTTCGGTATATTAGTTTATTATGTGAGACAGCATGGCCCGTGCGATGCACGGGCTTTGTTTCACATATTCTTCCATCGTGTGTCTTTATTTCTTGGAATGATCCAGCCCCTTTAACAATGTTTAATAAGATCTTTAGATAATATCGCTCTCCTGATGAGAGGTTACAATAATAATGCGCCTAATGCATTTTCATTGTTTCCGAGGCTTTCAAACTTTCTCTTTCTCATGCCACACATATTTTGTTGGTATTTGCAATAATATATTATGTGTATACCTTTTTGTAAAGGGAAAAAGAAATCTAAACTATTTTAAGATATAAGATATACTCATTAATTAATTCATTATCGTTAAACAAAAGTCAAAAGCCCATTCGCTCCCAAGCAAATATACAAAACGCGCGAAGAGAATGAAAGGAGATGTCATTGTATTTAAAGTGAATGCAAATATAACATCAACATTTCAAAATATTGTTTCACAAATCAAAGAGATGACACAGGTTTCCGATCCATCTAATCGGCATGATATCGTTTCAATATATTTTGTTGATATGCCCTTCAAACTTCACATTTGCGAAGCCAAGTTTACTGGTTGATAGCCCAATCAAAGAGACGACACACGTTTTCAATCCATCAAAGAGAAGTTTAAATTTCAAGCTTCACATTTGCGAAGCCAAGTTTATTGGTTGATAGCCCAATTAATATTCTATTTTACTGTTCAAGAATATCGATATATCGAATTTTCAAATGTATTACAATGGCATAAAGTTAAAATTATAATTGTAGTATAACTTAACATGTGAGAAGTGTCAAAGTAAATAAAAAGATTCGACGCATCAACGGAAAATATAGATCGTTGATATTCAGGTTACTTTGACACCATGGGTGTATTTTCAGCCATGTAGATTTTCAATATTGTTAGGAATTTGTGGTAAGTAAGTAAGTTAATTAGAGCAAGTGGGTTGTTTATAGATACTCTAATGAACATGGGGTAGGAAGTTATTAGAGATATCACATTAAATTGATGGAAGGCTTAAAGGCTTCTGTTGTTGTTATACTCATTTATCATTTTGTATTTGTATGGCTTGAATAATCTCAAATGCTGTTTTGAAAACAAAATTCACACCATAAATTTTATATTTCGTTTTCGTTAACATCGTATACCTTATAACAATCTACATAATAAACTTAATAACAAAATTTATATTATAAACTTATAACAAAATTTACAAATTAAACTTTATAAAAAAATTTACATAATAGACTTTATAGTAAAATTAAAACAATAAACATTATAACAAATTACACAATAAATTTATAACAAATATTAACAACTTTGATAATAAAGCAACGGCGGCGAGACAACGGTAGTTAATGGCAGCAGCAACGGCGGCTATTTTTCCGGCAAGTCACCAGCAGCGGTGGCGGCTCATGGCTGTACAAAAAAAATTTTTATTTTCATTTTTTTCCCTCTTCACCTCAAATCAACAGGCTGAAATATTCAATTCATGCAGCGCCAATGACATCTTTTATAAATCTATCTATCGAGCAATTAGCTTATACATATCGAGATGATGTCCAATAACAACTTAGCGATATTATAATCTGGAATCTGGATAGAACAAAGAGCATATTTCAATAATACCTTAAAACATCGGCGGCGTGGTGGCGACTTTTCCGGCGAGTCAATAGCAGCGGCGGAGGCTCATGGCGGTGCGTGGCTGATACAACCAAAAAACCCAAAATAAATTAATAGAAACTCATATCTACATATAAACATCAAGAAAAACTTTCATGATATTAGATCTATTAAAAAAAAACTTTAGATCTATCAATAAAAGCCTTAGATCTATGAAGAAAAACCTTCGGTGATGGTGGTTTAGTTTGGTGGAGGTGTGGCCGGCCGAGGAGGAGTAAGAACGACCGGAGGAGGTGAGGTCGGCGGAGGAGTGGTGGTATGTGTGTTTTTTTCCTTCTAGTGTGTTGTTGTGAGATAGGGCTGGTATGCGTTTTTTTATATAAGCATGTAAAGGCCAATTAATGCTACATCTTTACACATTCCAGCTTACAGACTCTCCAACTTTTCAAGATCTTTAATATAACTCAAAGCTCAACTTAAATCTCATCATATTAGAGTTGCAAGCTCAAATCATAAATTCACATGCTCAATTAATGCTCAACTTGCAACTTATTTTTTATATATAGTTAGATTTTTGATTTAAAAAGAAATTTTATGTTTTTTAATACGGTGTGTCCATGGGCACATATTAGCAAAACTCTTGTAGCAACTAGAACGGTGGGAGAAGGCGTGTTATCATATAAAGAGGATTGTTCCTCATCATCATTATTAATCACATTCTCTTCTAATGAAACTGTAGACCTAGTTGTTTCAAAATCGGGTAACTTTTCACGATGACAAACCATGCGAGCAATATGAGAAAGTTTCTTGCCAAGTACTTTGATGCCATACGTCAGAAGGTTTGAATCATTTACAAGTGCTCCAAGATTAGGAAGCCGATCCACCTTATTCTTGATGTCTTTGAATTAGCAATCCGAAATCTTTTGATAACACAAGACGCATATTAAGGATTTCATTATCCAATTTCATGATTCGGCTGTCTTTGTTATCATGAAAAATCTTTTGAAGATGATCCCAAATAGTATAAGCAGGGGCATTGGGATCTAAAATCATGTCAACAAGCTTAGGTGAGATGGTGGCATATAACCACATAACAAATAAAAAAAAGAATATCCGTTTTACAGAATTCGGGCGTGACATTGCTCGAATAGGTGGCCTCAAGATACTTATGAACACCATGAGTTTTGTAAAAGCATTTAACAATTCACTCCAAGAATTGTAGTTTAAATTATCAAGGTCAAAAGGTGCGGGGATAGAAGCCTTCATGCTAGCAATTGAGTAAGTTTTACCGATGGTGTCTTTAGCAGAGTTAGTGCCACCAGTCATTGTGGTGATCAATGTTGATCAAATGCAAGGTGGGTGTTTAGGGCTCTGTTTACTCTATTACAATTAATAATTCCCCATAAATCATTTATTATCATTAACTCAGAATATATACTTTACACTGCTTGAAGAATAAGATTATTAAGTGGGCTTAACACAGTAGATGGGCTAAACCCGGCAAGTTTAGCACTCTTTAGCGTGAAAGAGTCATAGCATGGGAAGCTTGGGCGCGTAATTTTTTGTGTGAGCTTCATGCTCCTTTATTTAGTGTCACGCTTGTTTATTGTGATAATGTTGTTATAGTATACTTGTCTACTAACCCAGTTTAGCACCAGCGTACTAATCATATTGAGACCGGCATTCATTTTGTTTGTGGCTTTGTTGCTTCCAGCCGCTGTAACGCGCGGGTACCCTGCTAGTATTATCTTATTATCCAACCTATATAAAGTATATATTCAAAGTTAAAGATAATAAATGATATATGGGGAATCATCAATTGTAATAGTATGATGGGAAAATATATAGGTGAAATATTCAAATACAAATTTCGGTATGGAAGAGGTAATCACTTAACGGAATATTTTTTAAAACTAATGAAATGCTTTTCACGTTAAGTCACAAGGTACCTAAAATACGTACTTAGAAAAGTTTGATGCTAAATACGTACTCATTTCATCATTTTAGTGGCAAATAAAGGTTGTTCAGAAAATGATTGTCGAATAAACTCTCTTGGTATGTTTTCTATGGCAAATCGCTATTTTAACCTTATGCTATCATTAGAAAAGTTGATCCAATATTTTCTAAAGATCTAATAAATCAATCTTAGTCATCCATTTCTTAAAAAAAAAAAAAAAAAAAAAAAAAAAAAACTTTCAACCTTTAAATAAATAAAATCTCGCAAACTATTAATTGTTACGCAAAATAAATTATACTACTGCGACGAGAATCAAATCATCTTGCTATAGAGGTGCACTTCTATATATATACTTTCGACGAATTTTTTTTTTTTTTTTTTTTTTTTTTAATTTTTTTTCCATTATGTCTGTAAAAATTACATGTGATTTGTATCACAAACCACATGTGATTTTTCTAGACGTAACTGAAAAGAAAAAAAAAAGATTGAAAAAAAGGTTCGTCGAAAGTATATATCGAAGTACCCGTCTACTGAAAGATAAAAAAATACTAGTCGCGATGGTGTATTCTTTTTATTATTATTTTTTTTCACTTGACGATTTATTATTTGCAAGATATTTTATTTTAAGAAAAAGAGATGAAAAGTGGGTTTTTAATTTTGATTTTATATTAATCTCAACTCATGCTATCATATGATTAATTTATGGTTCTTGTGATTAACGATCAGTGATCGAGTTTCCTAAGAAGAAAATTACTAGATTTCAGTTACATAATTCATTGAAAAAATTTAAGATATGAAGAGATTATTTTGTGTCAGTATTTCATGAGATGGCTGAGTAAGCAGGCGGACACCAGTCATATATTATAATATCTTTTCACTATTTTTATTACTAGTTAATTATATGTTTAATATACTACAGAGATCTACAAGGAACGTAGATCAAGACAATTACGACTGATTGTTGGAGTACAATTTGGCAACCGTTCATTACATTTTATTACAATAAGCACACTTGAAATAGCATAAATCAAAAACAATTACACAGCGAAAACGATACCCAATCCTGCCTGAGCGATCTAGGTGCCGGGATAAATAAAAAACAATTTAAGTAGTGTGTTCATACTTAAAATGAGATATTTAAACCATCAAACTTTTCTTTTGCGATCTCATCAAGAGTTTTTATCATTTCAGTTGTAAGATAATTAACTGAATCACCAACTATGCCTTTTCGAAAGTAGATACCGTTGGAGGAGTGGCTCCGGCCATCCTTATTTCCCTTATGTGCCTCACTTAATTTCTTAAAGCTACATAGTTCTATTATCTCTTGCACGGATCCATCATCTTCCTCCTCTTTTGTAAAAGAAGAACCTATGAAACTCGCCAATCTTTTAACCTCATTATATGTATCTTCCTTGAGTTTCTCATACGTTAAAAACAATACTTTATTTGGTCGTTCTAGACTTGCCTTATAGTAACCTATCGCGTGATCCCAAACGGGCCCATTTGGGGTTAAACCTTTGCGAAAAAGCTCAAATGTGTCATCCAATTTTGTTGGACTCGAACCATCCTCTCTTAACGTGTTCATGAAATGCCATAAAGAAATTAGCATATCTTTAGGGTTTCTGTGTATATAAACAATCCGACAATCAGAACTAATAATGGATTGTGGTAATGAAGTGTATGGAATATGGGTTGACATGAGGCCATTGGCGTAAGAAGGGTTATTCAAGAAAGACTCAGACTCAAGAAACGGGACACAATCGTGAGGGCTAGTAGTGATCAATGGGTGGGTTGCACAAGAATCTTTATCAATTTTGAACTTGGCTCGGTTTAAAATGGCGAAGCCAAGGGACTTAAGCCAAGTTGTGCCAGATTTTACCTGACTTGCCAAAAAAACATCGGTAGGTAGAGCTTGAAATTCGTCTTGCAATGCCATGATTGCTTCAACAGAAAAGTTAGCATTTGAGTGTAACCAAAAGCCATGGTGATACCAAAAACCTTGGTATTTGCATAAATGAAGGTTTGTATCGATTTCTTTTCTGGGAAGAGCCAAAACTTTTTCCTTGTATCGCTCAATGATGATTGCCATTTTTGCTTTTCGTGCTTTTTCTTCATCTTGTGTAATCGATGCTACAGGTGAGTAGAAGGCAACAGGAAAAGACATTATGTAAAGCTCCGAATAGAAAGAGGATGTAATGATTTGTTATTGTAATTTGTTTCCTCACCGCTATGTGTATTTATATACTATTAAAACATGAGATCTCTTAAAACATTTTCCACACAAAATATATTGCGGGTCCATTGATGGGAGGGGTTGGTATCGTCTTATTCGGAAACGTCTTTCCCTAATTATATGAATTTACGTAGTTTTTGTCGTCTTAATATTACTATATTTATTTTAATAAAATATCAGATTCATTATCTATAAGAGCATGTGCAGCAATCACGCAAGACATGCGTTAAATGGGAGTTAACGTGCGTTAAATACACGTTAGCCGTTGCATGTTGCTGCGTTAAAGGTGCGTTAACACGCCGTGTTAACTCTTTAACACGGCGTTAAGGGTATGTTTAAAAAAAAAAAAAAAAAGTTGACACTATTGGCCCCTCTAACTTTTTTAACATTTGGATTAAAAGAAAATGGAAATTACAAAACACTCCCCCCCCCCCCCCCCCCCCCGTGCGTTAAATGCACGTTAGCCGTTGCATGTTGCTGCGTTAAAGGTGCGTTAACACGCCGTGTTAACTCTTTAACACGGCGTTAAGGGTATGTTTAAAAAAAAAAAAAAAAAAAAAAAAAAAAAAAAGTTGACACTTTTGGCCCCTCTAACTTTTTTAACATTTGGATTAAAAGAAAATGGAAATTACAAAACACTCCCCCCTCCGTGCGTTAAATGCACGTTAGCCGTTGCATGTTGCTGCGTTAAAGGTGCGTTAACACGCTGTGTTAACTCTTTAACACGGCGTTAAGGGTATGTTTAAAAAAAAAGTTGACACTTTTGGCCCCTCTAACTTTTTTAACATTTGGATTAAAAGAAAATGGAAATTACAAAACACTCCCCCCCCCCCTTGCGTTAAATGCACGTTAGCCGTTGCATGTTGCTGCGTTAAAGGTGCGTTAACACGCCGTGTTAACTCTTTAACACGGCGTTAAGGGTACGTTTAAAAAAAAAAAAAAAAAAAAAAAAAAAAGTTGACACTTTTGGCCCCTCTAACTTTTTTAACATTTGGATTAAAAGAAAATGGAAATTACAAAACACTCCCCCCCCCCCCCCCCCCCCCGCCCCTTTAGTTCTTAAACGGTAAAGTTGAGCGGGATGACTAGATTTAAATTCATAATTTAATGTTCAATACAACGCAAGAAAAACATACAAAGTATGAAAAACAATCCAACTAATGAAGTTTTTAGACAGATTTGTAATTGTCGATTAGATATGACTTCTCTTCGCACACTTGCAACACTTGTTCCCGAACCATCTTCAAGGCGACATGAAGTTGCAGATCTGTTTCATCGTTTCTAAATAAAGTTTCTAGACCGATCCTAGTAGCTGGATGGTCTTGAGGCAGCTCACTCAACCTTTCAATCTCCGGAGCACGATCCTCCATCTGCAGCATAATTCGAGTTATCTCACCTAGCAAATTGTTAATCAGCCTTAGCTCTTTTCTTGTTCATTTCGTAATCGAGCAAGGATACTCCTTTGCACCATTGATGGATCGTTAGCCATAGTGTTTGTGTGAGAATATGAAGTCTTGTTAAAGTGGCATTTTGATGCAGGTTTTACCGACCAGGTTTTAATATTTATAATTACTCGTTTTACCTAAGGTCTACCTATTTGCACTAACGGACAGAGAATCCGGTCGTGTATAGAATAGTGATGGTAACTCCGAGGTCGTCCCAAGAGCTATGTGGTGCGGACTAAGTCTAAGTCTAATGTCACTAATTAAAAGAAAGATTGATTGATTGATTGGTTGAGATAAAAACAAAACAAGAAAACAAATAGCAAATAAAAGTAAAGTTGTGAGCAGTGGGAGAAAAGTGTACTAGCCTAGTTACTACTCCTATATCATTTTATGTCATGTTCCCTATTAAACTAATCTGATGCTTTAGGTGGGGCGGACATATATCACTAGGTGCATATGGTCAAATTCCCTAGCCTATCTCCCCCGAATCCTGTCAGGAACCATGGCGCTTCCCAAGTAGTAAGCCGACGTATGGTATACGGGTTTGAGTCATTAAGTGCCACTACATGCTAGACTTATCTCTAATGGCCCGTTGTCACGATCATAGACCATTTCTCTAACTTCTTAAGTTTATCAAGTACGGAAGGTGATCCTATGGTCAATTCGCACACGAGGCAATATGGTCAGTTGTCATCCCTCCCATTTCCTCGCAATCCATCAGGCTAGTGTCCTATGGTCAATTCTACTAGCCTACTAACTCAATTGGGGTCTTAATTCAATTAAAGCTAGCGTAATGGATACAACGGCATATCAAAACTACCGAAACAAGTGGTTCTCAAGATAAACTATGCATGCACACAGGTAAAAGAATATAAGAAAAGTACGAAAACATGATTAAAACAATATAGGCATCATAACTAGGCTAGCACCAGAGGTGCTTAGCTAATCATATTAGAATTAACACTCGAAATAATGTTTACAAGATCCATATATTCGAAATGTAATTGAAATAATGAAATGCTAAAACTTATGGTGATTGAGGTGTGATTTCTCCCTTGGAAAGCCTTCGTATGCTGCTGTGGAAGGGCCTTCTATCTGCTCCTAACGATCTCTGACTTTGTGTCTGAGAAAGTTGATGTTGAAATGCAGAAATTAGGGCTGTATTTATAGGCCCATCGGGAGTTACGGCGTAACTATGAAATGTGTTACGCCGTAACTGCTGAAATCTTATCCAGATCCATAGTTTACGGCGCAATTGATGAATTGTTATGCTGTAATACTGATTTAGGGTTTCTTCTCCGTCGTAATCTCCAAATGGTTACGCCGTAGAGTATTTATCGGATCTGAGATAAGTCTTGTAGTCTTCATTACGCCGTATTCCAAAAGGTGTGTTACGTCGTATGTTAATTCTTGATCTTGGACTACTCTCATACTCGTTGCTACGCCGTATTCCATAGTTGTTGTTACGGCATAGTCTTCAGATCAGAGGATTCTTCAAGCCATGTGGTTGTTACGGCGTAAACTATGAAATGTGTTACGGCATAACTCTTGATTCGTGTTGACTTTGGTCTTCTTAGTAGAAATCCTCGCTACGGCGTAATTGGGAGATTGAGTTACGCCGTATCTTCTTCCAGCATACTTGGATTTGTCTATCTTTCGCACGTACTTTCCAATTTCCTCGTCTCTTTAGCTCTTATGCCCACTCATGACCTGGATACAAAATATGAAGAGCTAATAGCATATATCCACATAATTATTAATATAAATGAGCATAATAGGGGGAAATTGACACTTAAATATCAGGGTTATTTGATTTTATCAAATATCCCCCCCCCCACTTGAACTCTACTTGCCCTCAAGTAGACCTTATTAGAAGTATTCTCAAAAAGATATCCCCCAATATTAATCGGGAAATATGAATTTAAAAATATCCTACGGTAGAATTTCTCAAAGCCAAACACCTCACGAAAAGGGGAACAAACACTCACTCTCTCTATATTATAAGTGTCAATTTTCGGGGTGATCACTCATTGCACAGTCATAGTATGTATTCTATCATAGGCTTGGCAGTTACACAAAACTCCCCCACTAGAGCTAAGGTCGGAACAACCCTCGAAGGCAACATTGGGTGAACACATATAAGGTTAAGGGTGTGGTGTCGTTACTAACATGCTATGGCGAAAGCGACAAAGGAAATGATACATGACCGGAACGTTGGGCAAGACAACAAGACCTGCTCGAATCTTTCACCTAAGCACGATTCACAACTAAGGGTAGGAATAGACATGGGATTTCACATAATTGGTGTAAAATAAAAATAACAAGCAAATAGTCTAAGCCTACAACTAAGTCATCACCATTTACCATTGCCCAAGGTCTAAACTTCGAAATGTAGAAATTGGATCATAGCAAGTTAATGTGCCATTAGAGGACGTCATTACGGGCGCAAAACTTGGTCTTCATGTTGGTGTAGAATTATTCACCAACTCTTTTCTTCAATTGTGACCGAAGTGGCCTCTTCGATACTATATCTTTGAAAAGCTCTTCATCAAGATGCTATACATTGGTGCACCTGTTTATTTCAGGTATCTACATTTGGAATTTCACATTTTTTTTTTGCTAACAAAAATATACCCCCCCCCCCCACTTGAGATGAACAATACATGAGAAAATTGGGGGGGGGGGGGGTCTTCAAATGATCTTCAATGATTTGTCTTTGTAGGTGTGATTCCTGAATTCATCCACTTAGACCTCGAACTAGGGCAAACAACAACTTCCAAATCATAGACTAGACTACACGGTAGGCTAAGGTGTAATGGTGTATCGAAACAATATATATTTGGGTGAGAAACGAAAGGAATGGCTCAAAAGGGTGTACTAGGGGTATCTTGCACTAAACATAAGTGCAACAAAAGGGTTTACACGGGGGCCGAGAAGTCGAGGTGACTAAGCGATAAACACACACATATAAGGCTATTTGGGTGATAATCCTAAAACATTGCCTTCTAAAATTGTTCCTTCCAAATGCGTCTAGCACATTACTCGTCTATGGGTTTGAAATGATGTAAAAGCCAAGTTCTATAGTTTACAAAACTACCGGCACACTCAATATTTAGGTGGATTTGGGTAAACAGGGTGAAACTGAATAAGCTAATCCTCACCATATTAATTCAAGGGTTAAATGCGCTCGGCTAAGGTCTATTCTAGTTCGGTTAAGAAAAACATGTCAAAAGTTTTAAAAATGGCAAAAATTTTCAAAATAAACTAGAAAAAATGAGGGCTAATAAAGTTCAAGATAATTCTACTCCCGTTCCCCCACTTGAAATGTACAAAGTCCCTTTTGTACAAAAAATGAAGTAAATGTGAAGAGAAGGTAGAATTAAATCGAGAACTTCCCTGAAATTTGCTCCAAAAATGAAAGAAGGATCACAAGAAATCTTCATGCCTTCAACTGGCCTTCATGAGCAAACTCCATTCCCTGAAATCACAACATTACCACAAGCATAAAAATAAAAAATAAAAAACAAGAAAAATCCTAACTCACTTTCGTAGGAATCACGGTTGCATTTAGCGTATGCAACAAGCCTTTTAAACCACTTGGTGTCCCAAGTGGACGAGTTAAGTCTCGTAAGGGCTTACAGGGAACATACCCACAAAGTTAATTTAATTACTAATACAAGTTTAGTATGTTTGAAATTATTTTAAAGGATACACCTCAGAGAAGTGTTACGGCGTAACCATGAAAATGACTTACGCCTTAGTTAGATAAAACCTGGAGAGATCAGCTACGGTAGGATGGTTACGGCGTAGTCATAAGACCTTGTTACGCTGTAATTTCTTATCTGAGAGCATCAGTTTCTGCAGTAAACAGATTCTCTCGCTCCTCCATGCTCCAATTCCTGCAAAAATATAAGACAAACATACAAACCAACAAAAACAAAGAAAAGGATAATACGGGTTGTCTCTCGCAAGAGCACTTTTGTTTATTAACGAGTCTTTAAGTTAGACTCATTCCCACGGGCCTTCACGTGGGTGGTTGGGATAAAATTCCCGACTCCTTGTTCTTAGAAGTCTTTGGTCTATCCCACACCGTGGGGCTACATACTGTAGCAAGTTAAGCCGATTCCTTTTAAAGAAGTCGTTTTTGCCCATTTGCTGCGATGATGCATTTCGTCTTAAACAATTAACTGGGTTTCTCCGAACTTAACTTTTAACCAGTTTCTAAATGAGATTCCATGATATCCAACTTCGGATCTCATAGATTCATTAAAACATGCCCATTGGTATCTTTTTGCCACATTGCCATGAATCAGTTCTCCTCCACTACATTTCTTCCGTGACGGATCGCACGTTGGCCAGGCTTGTGTAATTCCGTTCTTTATCATTAATGCCGGTTTGCAAAAATGGCATGTCCACTTGATTACTTCATCGAAGTTAATACTATTTTGGTAGTTCTGCTTCCACAAGTTTTGATCAAAATCCGAGTCTTCATAGCACGACCATATTCTTGCTTCTCTTTTAAGTCGTCTCAATCTTAGCCGTCCTCCTCCGTTGCAATATTTTGCACTCAGACAACATGATGCTATACATAGTTTCTCGTTATTAGAAAAGGCTATAGGTTCGCAAAAATGTTTTACCACGGTAACTGTTACTGGCTTTTTATCTCTCCAGGGTTCGAGAGATGGGTCCTCATCGTCCACTTCCCCTTCAAATGACTTTTCACCATCTTTTTCAGCTTCCTGATTGACGTTATGCGTATATAATAGACATAGAGAAGTCATATAGTTAAATACCTCGTCAGAAACTCCATGCGTGGCGGGATAAGGTTCCTCGTTTGCAGTGTTAGCTACGCATGAAATGGCTACCTCCTCATTTTCAATTAGCAATGATTTCCTCATCTTGAATGTAACCCTTTCATCATATGATCCCAATGAAATTTCTTTCATAAAAACGTCGATGCGTGCTCGTGCAGTTGCAAGGAAAGGTCTTCTAAGGATAAGGTCTTCATTAGGAGTGTTTGCCATGTCAACAACGACAAAATCAGCCAGGAACAGGAAACGGTCGATCTTCACAATAACATTATTAACAACGCCCACGGGAGTGGCCCTAGTCATATTGGCCATTTCAATCACCAGATTTGTCTTCTCAAGGCAAGTAATGTTTAAAGATCGGAATAAAGATAATGGCATGACATTGATTCTTGATCCCAAATCAGCTAATGCTGTTAAACTATGTTTCCCAATTAAGCATGGGAGGGCGAAACTTTCTGCACTATCTTCTTTGTTTGGCAACCGTATAGGTGCTCCTTCGGGTTGTTTGGCGTTGTCTTGTATATTTGAATCATGAAATGGTGCATAATGAAAGTTATCTTCAGAATCTTCAATCTCATCCTTAGTTACAAGAGCCATGCATGTTCCCACAGACTTGTTTCTTATGACTTGTTGTTTGTGTAATTCGTCACTAACCCTTCCGATTGTAGCTTCGAGGTTTTTAAGAGATTTATCATGACTGTCAAGGCTTTTGTTGGTGCTTTCTTGAAACTCCATTAACCAATCATCTTGTTCTTTTTGTCTTTTCGCCGATTCTTCCAAATATTTGGTTATGGTTTCTTCTAATTTTGATCTTCTCTCCCCGTAAGGAGTTCTGCTGAAGTTCCCAGGTGGTCCAACACGATAACCATTGTTGTTGCCTTGAAATGGTCGTCCATTACCGTATTTGACCTCTTCAACCTTCTTTTTCATTAATGGGCAGTCCTTTGCGATGTGGGCTCCTTCGCAAATATCGCATCCGACTTGGATGGCATGAACGCTTTCTTTGAGCTTCTTCACTTCCCTTCCTAAGTTCTCAAGTTGATTAGTAAGGGCATTCATACCTTCCAAACCTCCTCCGGTACTTCTTGTGCTACCTCCATCGTGCCATTTTTTTGACTGGTCAACCAAATCTTGAATTATATCCAAGGCTCGAGCAGGTGTCATCCCTGGGATGGGTCCTTGTGAATCAACCATTCGTCTAGTTGCAATGTTGATGCCTTTATAGAACAAGTTGACCTTTTGTTGAACGTTCACATCATGTGTAGGGCATCTATACAAGAGATCATTAAATCGGTCCCATGCCTGGTACAATGTATCGTCCTCCTTTTGTCTGAAATTATGAATCTCTTCCAACTGTTTTGTTGTTCGGGAAGGAGGGCTAAAACGTTGAATAAAGTTCTTCTTGAGGAGATTCCAAGTGTTGATGGTTCCAGCAGGTAACCTATCAACCCATCTTTTAGCAGCTCCGGAAAGTGTCATAGGGAACACTCGGAGCATGACTGAGTCATGAGAAACACCTGGTATGTTGAAGAGACTAGTAATGTAGAGCACATTTTCCACGTGCTCGTACGCATCTTTCGTCTTGAGTCCAGCAAATGGTTTTTCTCTTAAATCTCTCATAAACTGCGGCTTGATCTCGAATTGGACATCCACTCCAATCATTGGCCTTACCAGCCCCGGTCCTTACTCGTCCCTAGTCATAGCAAGGTACTCTTCCAACGTAAGAGTATCAATGTCGATTACTTCCATGGTACCTGAAACTAAAAACAAAAATATTAGAAAAACAAACTAAAAATAGGAAATTTAAAAACTTAAACAAAAATCCTATTATAGCTCCCCGGCAGCGGTGCCAAAAACTTGATGCAGGTTTTACCGACCAGGTTTTAATATTTATAATTACTCGTTTTACCTAAGGGCTACCTATTTGCACTAACGGACAGAGAATCCGGTCGTATATAGAATAGTAATGGTAACTCCGAGGTCGTCCCAAGAGCTATGTGGTGCGGACTAAGTCTAAGTCTAATGTCACTAATTAAAAGAAAGATTGATTGATTGATTGGTTGAGATAAAAACAAAACAAGAAAACAAATAGCAAATAAAAGTAAAGTTGCGAGCAGTGGGAGAAAAGTGTACTAGCCTAGTTACGACTCCTATATCATTTTATGTCATGTTCCCTATTAAACTAATCTTATGCTTTAGGTGGGGCGGACATATATAACTAGGTACATATGGTCAAGTTCCCTAGCCAATCTCCCTCGAATCCTGTCAGGAACCATGGCGCTTCCCAAGTAGTAAGCCGACGTATGGTATACGGGGTTTGAGTCATTAAGTGCCACTACATGCTAGACTTATCTCTAATGGCCCATTGTCACGATCATAGACCATTTCTCTAACTTCTTAAGTTTATCAAGTACGGAAGGTGATCCTATGGTCAATTCGCACACGAGGCAATATGGTCAGTTGTCATCCCTTCCTTTTCCTCGCAATCCATCAGGCTAGTGTCCTATGGTCAATTCTTATAGCCTACTAACTCAATTGGGGTCTTAATTCAATTAAAGCTAGCGTAATGGATACAACCGCATATCAAAACTACCGAAACAAGAGGTTCTCAAGATAAACTATGCATGCACACACGTAAAAGCATATAAGAAAAGTATGGAAACATGATTAAAACAATATAGGCATCATAACTAGGCTAGCACCAGAGGTGCTTAGCCAATCATATTAGAATTAACACTCGATATAATGTTTACAAGATCCATATATTCGAAATGTAATTGAAATAATGAAATTCTAAAACTTATGGTGATTGAGGTGTGATTTCTCCCTTGGAAAGCCTTCGTATGCTGCTGTGGAAGGGCCTTCTAACTGCTCCTAACGATCTCTGACTTTTTGTGTGAGAAAGTTGATGTTGAAATTCAGAAATTAGGGCTGTATTTATAGGCCCGTCGGGAGTTACGCCGTAACTATGAAATGTGCTACGCCGTGCTGAAATCTTATCCAGATCCATAGTTTACGGCGTAATTGATGAATTGTTACGCCGTAATAGTGATTTAGGGTTTCTTCTCCGTCGTAATCTCCAAATGGTTACGCCGTAGAGTATTTATCAGATCTGAGATAAATCTTGTAGTCTTCATTACGCCGTATTCTAAAAGGTGTGTTACGTCGTATGTTAATTCTTGATCTTGGACTACTTTCATACTCGTTGCTACGCCGTATTCCATAGTTGTTGTTACGGCGTAGTCTTCAGATCTGAGGATT